>CANJKZ010000372.1:1190000-1618366 GCA_947471745.1 Closterium sp. Naga37s-1
CGAGAAAGGATGCTGAGGGGAAAGGCGAGGTCCGGTCGAGTACAAGTCATCAGGTACATGAGGCAGCCCACCAGCTCTGCGTACGGTCCACTGGACTCAAAGGGCTCGTCAGGAAAGGGGCCCGTGAGTCTGTGGTCAATAGCAAGAGGAGTGGGCTGTGTGGTGGAGAACTGGAAGTCGAACCGCCGAAGGACCTGCTGCACCATGTGTGACTGCGTCAGTGTGATGGTGCGAGCGGCTCTGTCCCGGGTGATCTGCAGGCCAAGGTAGCGCTGCAGCTCACCCAGGTCAGTGCACTTGTGTCTCTTCTGCAGTTCGGACTTCACCTGAGCCATGGCTGCCCTGTCTGCTGTAGCAAACACCAAGTCGTCGACGTAGACAAGGATAAAGAAAGGAGTAGAACCCGCTCGAACAAACAGCGACGGGTCGGCGGAGGACGGGCTGAACCCAAGGTGACGAAGCGTGGAGCGAAGAGTGTCGTGCCACTCACGGGGCGACTGGCGGAGACCGTAGACTGGTTGCCTCAGGCTCCACTGGGTCCCAGGTGGGAAGGTGTCAGTGAAGCCAGGAGGACGGCGCAGCCAGATCTCCTCGTGCAGTCGGCCCTGGAGAAACGCAGTGGAGAAGTCGAGGGAGTGCAGCTCGTAGTCTCGTTGCGCTGCTATGTGGAGTAACACCCGAAGAGTAGTCACCTTCGGGGTGGGGGCGAAGGTCTGGAAGAAGTCGACTCCCTCACGCTGACTGAAGCCCTAGCCACGTAGCGCGCCTTGAACACCGGCGGTGCTCCAGGCGGCCGCTTCACCTTGAAGAGCTACATGCCATCGACTACGTTCGCCCTGGGAGGGGGAACTGCGTCGACGTAGGTGCCTGTGGATCTCCAAGACGCCAGCTCTGAGTCCATAGCCGCTTTCCACTGAGAGGCCCACGCCCCTGACACTGCCTCGCGGTAAGTGCGAGGAGTCGGTATGTCAAGGGCGTCGGGGTCTCCCTCAGGGGAGAGCAGCATGGCACACACAGAGGGAGAAGCGGCTGCTCAGTACTCCAGCTCAGACTCTCTGTCCTCTAGGACATCACAGCCAAGGGCAAACCCACCCCCGACGGACAGAGGACGGTAGGGAGGAGCTGGCACCACACGGGTGGCGTAGTCAAGGCGGCTGGCGGCAGCAAACTCAGCGACAGCGGCAGTAAGAGCCGAGACAGACGACGGAGGGAGACGAGAGTCGGTGACAAGAGTGGCGAGGACACGTGCGGCAACAGGACGAACAGCGTGGTAGTAGTCAGTGATAGGAGTGGGGAGGGCTGGGAGAGAGGACGGAGGAGGAGACGGGAGAACGGACACAGGAGAAGGAGAACGGCGACGAGACGAACAAAGGAGGGCAGTGTGGAGGTCAGTAACAGGGGACGAGTGACGAGCACGCGGAGGACAACGAGTGATCAAGTCGTGACGGACAGAAGGAGGAGGAGACCGAGGAGGAGGAGAAGACCAGACCGCCGGACGGTCGTCAGGAGGAGGCAACGGAGGGACAAACACAGGAGGAGACTGGGAGCGGACAGGAGGAGAGGAGGAAAGGCCAAGGGCCCGTAGGCCACTCAGAGGAAGCTGCGGTGGCGGCTGCGGCTGCTGCTGCTGCGGCGGCGGCTGCGGCAAATGCTGCTGCGGCTGCGGCGGCGGCTGCGGCTGCGGCTGCTGCTGCTGCTGCTGCTGCAGCTGCTGCTGCTGCTGCTCCAGAAGGTCCAGCACCCGCAGCTCCTGCCGCTCCCTCTCCAACCGCTCCTGCTCCTCACGCTCACGCCGACGGGCAGCCTGGAGACGCGTGTCGTGGCGGTGGGGAGGCGGAGTGGACTCCGCAGAACCAGGGTCTCCAGCGTCAGTCTCCTCAGACTCAGCACCCCCAGAACTAGCACCGCCAGTGCCAGCACCTCCAACTCCAGCACCCCCAGAACTAGCACCTCCAGTGCCAGCACCTCCAGCTCCAGCGCCCCCAGAGCTAGCGCCACCTGCGCCAGCACCTGCAGCTCCAGCACCCCGCGACCAAGCACCCCCAGACCGAGCACCGCCAGCGGCCGCACCTCCAGCTCCAACACCAACCGAGTCCACAGTAACCTGTCGCGGATGTGCCGAAGGCTGCTGAGGGGACTGTGAGGAGGACTGCGGGGAGGGAGACGCTACCTGACGCGCGACCGAGGGTAGAGGGGTAGCGTGGGACACACCAGACGGGGCAAGACCAGGGGGGGGCGGGGGTACCGGAGGAGCAGGAGCAGGAGGAGGAGAGGGTGCTAGGAAAAGGGGGGGAGGGGGTACTGGGAGACCTCGACAGGGGTACCGGGTGTAGTAGGACACAGACTCGTCAAACCGGACGTCACGGGAGTCTAGGAACTGGTGGAGGGGCGGGTGGTAAAAGGACCAGTCGGCAGAGTCCACTGGGAAACCAAGGAAGACACAGGGGACGGTGCGTGCCGAGAGCTTGTCCGCGGAGGTGTCGCGAACAAGCGCAAGGCAGCCCCAGACTCGAAAGGCCGACCCGACACCAGGGGAACCAGTCCAAAGACTGGTCGGTGAAGCCTCGGGCCGCGAGACACGCGGCTGGAGGTTCAGCTGGTGTGCAGCGTAGCGAACCGCGTGGGGCCACAGAAAATGGGGCGCACGGGCATGGATCATGGACGTGCGGGCGATGTCCATGACCAAGCCTATGCGGCGCTCAGCAACCCCATTCTGCTGTGGGGACTCTGGCAGCGTCCAGGACTGGGTGATGCCCTATTCGCCGCAGAATCCGCCGTGAATGCCGGAGCGAAACTCGCCCCCACGGTCGGAGTGGAGACAACTGACTCGACGACCACGAGTGCCCTCAGTGGCTAGAAGCCACCTGATCAGCGTAGCAGTCACCTCGGACTTCTTCGCAAGAGGGAACACGGTGGTGTACCTGGAGAAGTCGTCGACGACCACCAGAAAGTAACGCTCCCTCCCAGACCCCTGCGTCGGGGCAGGGCCCCCGACGTCCAAGTGGAGAGTCTCGAAGGGAGCGGTGGCCGGACAAAGGGAGGAGGAGTGGGGAGTGGCGCGTAAGCGACCGGCGACGCACGGAGAGCAAGGAGGGGCAAGCGAGGGAGGGAGCGACGGGAAGGTGCGTGGGAGACCTGTGACAAGTCCCTGACCGAGCATGCCACGAAGGCGAGGGATCGACGGGTGGCCAAGGCGGTGGTGCCACAGGACGGTGCGGTGGGTGAGAGAGCGACAGGAGCAAGACGCAGCGACTGGACTGGACACAGCGCCCGGACCGGACACGACTACCTGGCTAGACACAGCAACTGGACTGGGGACCTGGGCCGGAGGGGACGCAACGACCTGAGGGGAGGACGCGACCGGGGAGCGCTCGGTGTGGAGAACGTAGAGTCCGGAGCGGGGCTCCCTGGTGAACGTGGCCAGAACAGCACCTGTGGTAGCGTCTGTACAGACTGCAGTCCGCCCACCCCCCATGAAGGTAACCGTGATCCCCCTGTCCTGGAGGTATCCAACACCCACCAAGTTCCGAGTGAACGAGGGGATGTGGAGGCCGCGCAGGACACCAGAGGGGACCACAGGGCACGGGAGGGTGGTGGAGCTACGCGCAATGGCTGGTCCAGAGGTAGGATCAGCCAGAGCCACTGACACAGGAGTGAGGAGTGGCGTAAGGGTCGTGTGGTCGCGGAAGAAGCACTGAGACGCGCCCGAGTCCAGCGTGAACGACAGAGAGGCCTCAGCCGGAGGGTCACCTGACCCAGTCGCTACACAAGCACCTAGAGCAGCAACACAAGCACCTAAGCTAGACAGGCACAAGGCTACACTAGCAGGAGGCAAGCAGGCTAAACTACGAACACGCGAGCACACAGATCCCTCAGCACTAAAGTCAGCATCAACATACAAAGCATGCTGACGCGCATCGTCCATGGACAGATCAAAGACATCAATCTTACGGGTTAACAGACGAGACCAGCGAGGCGTGACCGCCAGAGGGCCCCAACGAGCCCGGTAGAGGTCGTCGAGGCGGCGGAAGCACCGCGCGGCAGAGTGGTCGCCGCGACCACAGAGACAGGGGCTGCCCGGCCCGGTGAGGCACCAGTGGGTGCACGGGCCAGCGTCACGACGAGGGGGGCGAGGGGCCCAGCTGGAAGAGCTGCTGCTGCGGCTGGTGCTCCTAGGGCCTCCCGGACCCCACTTCGGCGGGGGACCCCAGTGCTGCTGTGGACCCCACTGCAGCGGGGGCCCCCACTGCTGGAACTGCTGCGGCGCCTGCTGGTGCTGCTGTCCCTGCTGCTGCTGCTGTCCCTGCTGTGGCTGGTGCTGCTGTGGCTGCTGCTGCTGGGGGGCAGCACCCCCACCGGTCGGGCCACCACCTGTGGGTGGACCTGTCTGTCCTGCGCCTCCTCCAAGGCCCCCTCCCCCTGGTGCACCACCGCCGCCGCCGCCTCCACCACCACCGCCGCTCCCACCTCCACCGCCCCCTCCACCGCCACCTCCTCCGCCCCCACCTCCCCCCTTCCCGCCCTTCTTGCCACTCTTGCCCCGTTTCTGCCAGTCTGCGGCAGAAATGGCAGCGGTGTCCTCAGAGACCGACACAGCAGCAGAAGCGCGGGTAGCGGTGAAAGTGGGAAGCTGAGGGGCGGCACACCCCGCAAAGAGACGGGGGGCCACCGCATCAGTGGCGGAGGCAACGGTGAGGAGGCTGCTCTCGATGGTCCCGAGAGCAGTTTGAAGGAGGTCTATAGTGAGTTCAGTGGGGTGCTTCTGAAGAAGCGCGTCGCGGGCAGTGGCAAGGCTGTCAGGGAGGCGGGTGACTAACCAGTGCACAGTGAGCCACATGGGGGGGGGAGCAACAAGGAGCTGTGCGTCGGTACAGGCCGAACGAAAACCGGCGTCAAGCGAGCGGAGGTGAGTCACTAGGTCGGAAACAGTCGCAAACGAGCCTAGGTCGGGAAACACGAACGGCATGAGGAGGCGACTGAGGGAGGCGGAGGAGGGGGTGGAATAGCGAGCCACAATAGCATCCCAAACCCCCTTGGCTGTCTCCACCTGGTCAAAGTGAGCGGCCTCAGTCGGGGGGAGAAGCTCCGATAGCGTGAGGGCGGCGGCCGCGTCACGAGAGAGCCACACGTCCCGAGCCAGGACCCGACGGTCGTAGTCCGCCTGGGCCGTAGGAGTCGGCTCCGGGGCGGTCGGCAGGGCGGAGGGGGACGGGGGTGCCGCGAGAGCACCCGACGCGTGGGCCCACAGAGTGGCGCCGTCCTGACGCTGGCTGGTGAGGAAACGTGTGGTCTGGCGCTGCCAGGTACCGAACTCGATCGGGCGTCCCTCAGCATCGAAACGGAGGCGACGGGCCTCCATAGCGGAGCCCATGCTAGAGGCGACTGGAGCACGGCAGAGGCGAAGCTAAGAACGAGGAGGAAAACTACGGAGGGCTAGGGACGCCAGCGGGGAAAACGACGAGAGACAGTCGGAGGGAAAATAGTCGTGGGGCGGGGCTCTAACCGAACCTAGGTGGCGTTACCGGAGGGAAGAGCGGCTGCCAGCCGCTGAGCCGGGAGCCAAGTGCAGTAGGAATGGCGTGGGACCGGTGCACAGGTGAAGGGGAGAGAGATGCAGTAAGCGCACAGAGTGATGCGGTAAGTGTACGCAGGTGTGCGGTAAGCGCACGCAGGTGTGCGGTGAGTGCACGCAGGTGTGTGGTAAGTGCACGCAGGTGTGCGGGAAGCGCACGCAGGTGTGCGGGAAGCGCACACAGAGTGATGCGGTAAGTGTACGCTGCCACACCGTTCAAAGGGCGCTGCTTCGCGTGCAATCGGCCGGGACACCGTAAGAGCGAATGCCCGGAAAACGCTAAGGGAAAGGGGGAAGCTGAGCAGCAGAAACAGACCAAGCAGCTGGGAAACGCTGGGAGTCGGTAGCAGACGGGCCCTCTACTGACAGGTCACGCCGCTCGCCCGACCCAACCGACCCTCACCAAGTGATTGTGCCGGTTCACGCAATCGACCACACCCGGCCGAATAAGGAGGGTACTACGGTAGACAGCCCCATACTGCTTAGTGGGAAAATCGGGACAGACTTAGTTAAAATCTTTGTAGACGGGGGAGCCAGCCACAGCCTCATCAACACTGCCACAGCACGGAAACTGAAACTACCACTGGACAGATGTTTGCCTGAGATCGATGCAAGATTGGTTGACGGCACGCCACTGGCGATACGGGAACGCGTAGACCAGGTTCGGATTCGATGCGGGGGTAACTTCACATTTAGCCAGGAAATGCTCGCGACAACCCTCGACGGAACCGACATTTTACTCGGTTGTGATTGGCAGCGACGACACAATCCGCGAATCGACTGGACGACGGGTGACTGCACTGTGCGAGTGAACGGTAACAATATTGCTTTACCTCGCTGGGGCTCGCCTGAGTCTTCGTCGGTGCGTGTCAACGTGATCACAATGAAGCGCGCCGTAGCGGCAGGAGCTGACGTGTACGCGGTTGACATTCGGGAAGCCGAGGCAGCAGACAAAGGGGGGGGTTTACAGAAACTGCTAGCCGACGTACCGGATGACCTGGCAGCACTCTTGAAGCAGTACAGTGACATATTTCCGGACGATCTGCCGACGGGACTGCCACCTCAGCGACCGCACGATGACAGGATAGAGCTAGAACCGGGGGCACAGCCGACAGTACAGCGACAGTTCCGACTGACCCAACCCGAACTAGACGAACTAAGGAAGCAGCTGTGTCAAACATTGTACATGTTTGTGTTCTGTAGGCTGTTGTGGGTTTAGCCTTAGGGGGTACAACTTCTAGGGTTTCATACTTGTACTCCCAATCTTCCTAGTTCAACCACTTCTCATTCTGACAAGCTGGATTACCTGCTGGAAAAAGGGTTCATTCGCCCGAGTTCGTCACCCTTCGCAGCACCGATACTGTTCACGCCGAAAAAGGACGGGGGTTTTCGCATGTGCATAGATTACAGGGCACTGAACACGGTTACCATTAAATCCCGTTACCCCATCCCGCGAGCTGACGAACTGATCGACCAACTGCGCACAACCCGGGTTTTCTCGAAAATCGACCTTAGAGGAGGTTACCACCAGATTCGCGTCAACCCACCCGACTGCCCCAAGACAGCTTTCCGAACACGCTACGGATCCTTAGAATACACCGTCATGCCTTTTGGACTGACCAACGCCCCCGCCACTTTTCAAATGACAACGAACGAAGCTTTCCGCCCGCTTTTAGATAAGTGCGTCATCGTATACCTCGACGACATACTGATTTACAGCCTCGACCGCGCACAGCATTTACAGGACATCGAAGCAGTTCTTAAAATACTGAGTGAGAACCGCCTACTGACCAAAGCTTCTAAGTGTGAGTTTTTACAGGACCGCCTGGAATTTTTGGGACACATTATTTCAGCTGAAGGAGTGGAAATAGACCCGAAGAAGATCGCGACGATTCAAGCATGGCACGCGCCGACAAACTTGACCGAGTTACAGAGTTTTCTGGGGTTCGTCAACTACGTGCGCCGGTTCGTCCCCGACATGGCGAAGTTGACTGCCCCGTTGACCGACCTGCTGAGGAAGGGGGTTGAGTACACGTGGGGGGAGAAAGAGCACGCTGCCTTCTCGGCCCTCAAAGAAATTTTGTGCTCGCCACCTGTGCTTCACATCGCAGATCCGCACCGTCCGTTCGAGCTCGTCACCGACGCTATCGACATCGCTGTGGGAGCAGCACTGTTGCAGGACTTCGGGAACGGCCTCCAGCCAATCGCGTACGAGTCCCGCAAGCTTCACCCGCCCGAACGCAACTACCCGATACACGACCGCGAGATGCTGGCGATCGTGCACGCGTTCAAAGTGTGGTGATGTTACCTCATGGGAGCAGACGTGACAGTACGGACAGACCACCGATCACTACAGTACCTTCGCGCCCAACCGAACCTCAACCCGCGTCAGATTCGTTGGTTGGACTATCTGGAGTCCAACTTCCACTACACCGTCACGTACAAAAAAGGTGCATCCAACATCGCCGACGCACTCACACGCCCCACCGCCCAACTCCACGCCATCCTACTCGCCCAAACCAACCCACTGCTAACTGGCCGATTCACCCACGGATACAGCACCGACCCATTTTTCACGACCGGAAATTCACAGCAACTGGCTGAAGCAAAAGGAGTTTATTACGTAAAAACAGGCACCAACCGCATCTGGGTACCCGCGTACTCACTACTGAGGGAACTGTTACTGCAGGAGGCACACGACGGGATTACCTCGGGCCATTTCGGGGTAGAAAAAACGCGACAGCAACTGCAGCGGTACTACTACTGGCCGGAGCTGTTGACCGACGTACAGCACCACGTGGGCTCGTGTCCTACGTGTCAGGTGATGAAGAGCTCGCGAAAGAGAAAGGCGGGTCAGTTGCAGCCGATTCCACCGCCCGAGCGCGCCCGGCAGCAGGTTACCATGGATTTCGTCACAGGGTTACCTTCGAACCCTGGGGGTAACGACGCGGTTATGGTCGTCGTTGACAGGTTGACGAAAATGGCTCACTTCGCTGCGTGCAAGAAATCGATCTCAGCCGAAGAAACCGCTCGCCTGTTCATCGCAACCGTCGTTCGACTACACGGGATACTTGCCGCGATAATCAGCGACCGCGACACGAAGTTCACCAGCAATTTTTGGAAGAACCTCTGGGAGCAGTTCGGGACCAGGCTACAGTTCAGCTCGTCGTACCACCCCGAGACCGACGGTCAAACGGAGCGGACGAATCAGACGATGGAGCAGTTGATTCGTGCCACGTGCGACGACCCGACAACTTGGGAGCAGCAGCTGCCGCTGATTGAGTTCGCGTACAACAACGCCACGTCAGCAACGACGCAGCAGTCCCCATTTTACCTGAACTACGGGCAAAACCCTACAGTGCCTATGACGCCGAGTCCGGACAACCCAACGCCACGTGCACAGCAATTCGCCGAAATTCTGCAAGCTGCCCGCACCAGAGCCGCTGAAGCAATTAAAAAGGCAAATGCCATCGCTAAGCGCAACGCTGACCGCCACCGCCGCCCAGTCACATACCAGTCAGGCGATTACGTACTGCTCGATACACAGAACTTAAGACTGCCCGTCGTACCGAAATTACGACCCCGCTACTGTGGACCATTCCAAATCAGCCACGTGATTACCCCAGTGACAGCCCACTTACTGTTGCCGACAGACTGGTACATCAGCTCATCATTCCACGTCAGCCTACTTCGCCCCTACATCCCAACCACAAGCCAACTGCCTCGTCACCGCCCGCCATCCATGACTCGCCCTGCATCGGAGCCGATCATCGAGCCCGAAAAGATCCTGAGCCATCGGATTCGACACCCCACGGGAATCAGGAGGATTGAATTCCTCGTTCGCTGGAAGAACCGCACGCCAACTGAGGATAGCTGGGTGCCCCTGGCCAACATCGAAAACCACCCTGCCCTGCAAGTGTACCTGAGGAGCCGGGGTTTCCGCGATATACACGCACTCGCGTAGCGGAGGGGGCTTCTTGAGGGGGGAGGGTAGTGTAAGGAATTTTCTCGACATTCCTTAGCGCAGCCCGCAACATCGCGTACAGCAACAACCGTTGTTCGCCCGTTACTGCTACCGGGGCATCGCGCGCACTGTTTTCACCAAACCTCGCACTGCTGGAGCAGCCGAGTCGGCCTACGCTTCGGGACTAGCCCGAACCTCGCGCCAGCGTAGCACTAGCTAGCTCGCACGCGCCGCGTTACCGTTTGCATGTTTCGCGTATAAATGTTCGCTCATGCCTTCGCTCACATTTTGTACTTGTTTGACACTTTAGTGCAATCCTCGCTACCTCGATTCATTGCACCCGTAACACCTATGCATACCCACTCCCATCAGCGCGCAAGGAGCCATTTTGAGCTTGATCACCAGCAGCTGTAGCTCTAGATCGTCTACCATTACCTTTTCATGTTAATTTAAGACATTGAAAGTCTAGAACCACTCTCAAACATAGTAAACCGGATTGAAGCGCGTTATAGGAACCCTCAACAAAAATGTATGACCCGTGGGACGCGTTTTACGGAACTTGAAGGCTAGCGACAAGTTGCATCTCAGGTCTTGAGACATCCGCAGAAGCGTGGCTCGGAAAACTCCTTCGGTTAGTTTGTACTGTACCTCTTGGTTAGGAAAGGCACTTGAATCCGGCCCTAGGCTAGGTTAGTTCCGTGACCCGCCCTAAAGTTGCCGAGTTAGTGCTGTCTGTGGCTGTCTAGTTGCTCGTGCTTTAGGTTCACTTCTCGCATTCCCTTGACGTGCGCAGTTGAGCACGCAAGCAGCTATTTTACTAACGCAAAGTAGGGTCGCGGTGCCCATTCCTTAACTTGATTCGGTCAAACCGTATTGTAGGAGAGATAATATAGTGCCATTGCGTGAGGGCCGCGCCAGGGACCAAGGAAATTGCGTTGTTGCATTCACCGTCGCTAACTTAGCGTCGAGTTCGCTTTTGCACGGCGGGTACCACTTTTAGTCTTCGCCTGCCTCATAAGGTTTGTATTCTCACCCAGGGACTTGAGAGTCGATCAACATCCGTTTCGTACGGACGTTTTTTTAGCTTTCACTGCCAAGATTGCTTATATCTCTAAATGGCGACCATTTCGACTAGCGAAACGTCACTCGCCACACCAGCCGCAAAATCGACCACCGCCGCAGCAGGCGCCGCCGCCGACGAGGCACCAGCGGTAGTAGCGACTCCGCCCGACGCGAACAAGCCGCGCGCCGCCGTCGCCGCCGCCGCTGCAGCCACCCCGCCCGACTCGAACAAGCGCGCGACGGCAACCCTAGTCGCGTTTACCGTGCAATGCGCGCTCTGCTACAAATGGCGCAAGGTGCCCACCCTCGATGAGTACGAGAGCATCCGCGCGCGGGTGTCCATCGAGCCCTTCACGTGCGCGCACGCGCGGAGATGGAAGCCGTCGTGCTCGTGCGCAGACGAGCCGGATTTGGTGCAGGACGGCACGTACATGTGGGCGCTCGACCGCCCGGATATTCCGCAGCCGCCCCCCGGGTGGCGGCGGCGCATCGTGGTTCGCGGAGGGTCTTCCGCGAAGTTTTCGGACGTGTGAGTGTTGGCGGTTTCTTAGGTTGCACAAGCTATGGAGGAAACAAATAATCGCACAAATCTCACAGACGTGGAAATGCGTCACTTTCTTGCTTACAGAGGTTTTATATCCCTCCCTTCTTTCTCCTCCTTCCCGTTCGTTTTCTCTTCTTTCTCCCGCTTATTTTGTCTCGCCTGCTCTGTCTTTGCTCGCTGTAGTTGGGTAGATGGCGCTTCCCTCTCGCGTCTCTTACCTCTGTCTTTCCGTCTTGCATTTTCTTGGAACCTTTGTTCTTACCAGGTACTACCACTCGCCCTGTGGAAAGTCGTTGAGATCAGTCAATGACGTTGAAAGGTGAGCCGTTGAGATCAGTCAATGACGTTGATTGAAAGGTGAGCTGGATCGTAGTGGTGGTGGGCCAGGGACGCAACCACCTCATAAAACGGATACTAGTGGATTGCATTCTCGCCATTCATCAACAGCCGTTCTTGCAATGCATTCTCCTCCTCTCGTGTGTTTTGCTAGAATTCATATAATTTATTTTCGCACTCACTGATCTCTACTTTCGCACTCATTAATCTTCATCATCTCCCTCCTACTTTTGAGGTGCCTCACAAACGACACTCATCGTTCTCCACCATCTCCTACCCCCTTCCCTTCTCACTCTGTCTCCCCCTCTCTCTCACATGATCAAGCATTTATTTTCACCACCCACTGTCTTCACATAGTACACTCCTAACCTCCTCGTTTGGTCCACCTCAAGAGCTGGCTTTTGAGCCTGCTTAAAAAGCTTGAGACGCTTTAGAATGCGCTGATTTTCTTCGTCTCCCTCCCTCACATGGCATGCATGCATCTTCCCCTCTCATCTAGCAAGACACCTTCTCCCTCTCACTTCACCCCTTCACATCCCTCTGTATCCACCTCCATCCCTCTTTGACGCTCTCCACCTGCAGGTTCCTAGCAGACCACCCCAAGTACCGCATGCAGGGCATCACGTCGCGCCAGTTCTCCTTCTCCTCCCCTCGCCCCGCCCCCGCTGCCGCCCCTGTCAAGAACCACTTGCAAAAACGTCCGCAGGACGCCTCCCCACCAGCCGGCCCGCTGGGAAAACGGCGAGTTGCAGCTAGCCCAGTAGAGTAGTGTGCAGGCTGCAGCTCTTGAGGAACCTCAAAGCGTTGGGTAAACGGCGAGTTGCAGCTAGCCCAATAGAGTAGGTGCACCTGTTGAGGCGCCTCAAAGGCTGCTGGGTAAAAGGCAATCTCCTTTAGTAGAGGGGCTACAGCTACCGGTAGCTAAATAGAGCCGCTGCAGCTGCAGCGGTAATCCCGAGGCAGTATTTCTGCTGCAAAGAGCAGCTGCGGCAAGGCTTTGGCGAGTGGCAATCCCGAGGCAGTTTTTGAGCTGGAATAGAGCAGCTGCGGTATCGTCAGTAGGTGCTGACGTCTGTTGTGATTCCGAGGTTAGTGTTGCAGAAATACTCTCATATGCCCTCATGACCTGGCTGCCACTAATAACTATAGTAGCTGCAGCGAGGTCAGCAGTAGGCTCGCTGGGTTCAGTAGGTTTGGAGAGGTCAGGAGGCGCGGAAAGGCAATGCAGGAAGGCAATATCTGGGCACTTCTAAAGGTGTGATGCCTTCTCTGCCTGCACCATTTCTGAGTTACGCAGAATCTGAGACAAGCCTATGGCTCTCTCCCTACCAACCAGCCCTATTATAGCCCAATTATATAACGGTAGCTGGGAGTGTGGACACTGGGGTATGTAGTGCAACCCCCATCCGTCCTTGATAGATGTGGAAGAACGGTTGGGGGACCAGTGACCAGTCTTGCCTTGAGATGCGGTACTCTTCTTACGGCGAGCAGGGGCTTGCTTATTGGGGCACTCTTTGCACTGATTGATTTGAGACTAGCCTTGTTAAAACTGTGCACCGTTATATTGAGTAATTGCACATTGCTTATTGCATTATACATCTTACCAGTTCCACAAATTGAGTAATTGCACATTTCATATTGCACTGTACAGCTTACCAGCTCCTCCTTCACATATGGTACGTATTACAATGCCATCTAAGAAATGTCCGCCTATCAAGGTTGGCGGCATAGCATCTTGTACGGAATAGACTGTACCGGAGAAAGTACTGTAGGTCGTTATTGGGCACGTCTTGTGCTCCATTCACACACACCAGAGGTCATGCATACGTACAGTGTTTTGAGCATTTGATCCCTTGCATCACTTCGTCCAGTGTTCGGGCACCTATTTTTCAGGAGCCTAAAAAATGGAGGTGACTTCCACTTTCTCCCTATCATCGTTTGTTCCAGTGTTTGAGATACCCCCGCCAGTTGCACGTGGTCTGTCCCTTCACACACAGGTCCCTCCTTGGGTCTTTAATCGTGAAGTTCCAAAACGCTGCAGGAGCTTTCTCCTTCTTCAGCACTCGCCTGCGATACTCCATCTCTGCCTTCCACCTGATGGTTGACAGGGGAAGAGAGAAGATGGGAGCAGCAGAAGGGGGGGGTTGATGGGGTTGATAGTGCTGATGGGGTTGAAGGGGGTAAAGTCAGTTTAAGAGCCTTCACATTCTTCTGCCCCTTCACATGACGGAGAAGTTAAAATTTAAAAAAACTGCGGAAAACTATTCTTTCTCAAGCACCTGTCTGTGATACTCCATCTCTGCCTTCCACCTGACATCTGCACACATCTACACCCATTTTCACCCATCCACACGCACCCACACACAGCAGTGGCAGCCCAACAACGCACCTGTTGGGCAGCCAGCAGTACTCCTGCAAGGATGGGCGCATGAGGTCGTGCTGTGCCCACCAGCGGGCATGGGCGGCGTCGCTCACGTACTGGTGGTCCCACGGGTACAGCCACGTGCAGTCAAAGTCGCGGTAGCACTGCCACGGCTTCCGCCCCAGGTAGTGAATCCCATGCACCCGAGCCGGCTCGGCCGAAAACACTAAGTCAAGCATCGCCCGCTGCGCCGCCTGCTGCGCCGCCCGCTTTGCCGCCCGCTGCGCCGTCCCGCCCGCACCGGTGTCCCCGTTCCAGGAATATTTCAACATGCTGACCGACTCGGGCAGCCGGTGCCACCACGCGAAAACATTATTTAGAAACCCTTGGTCGCCGCCGTTGCAGGAGGTGAGGGTGGTGACGTGGGACATGAAGAGATTAAAGGTGCAGTTGGAGGGTTCTAGAACCATGACTCCGGAATTAAAGAGGTGGCGCGCGTTGCCGCGGGCCGAGAGCTCGGGGTAGCTGAAGAGGAAATCGAGGTTCTTTAAAACAAGGACGTCCGAGTCGACAAATATGACCTTGTCGTACTCCTCGAGTTGCCACAGGCGCAGCTTGCTGGTGGAGGGTGGGAGATGGGGAAAGGGAGAAGGAGAGCAGGTATTAGCCCCGGTTACAAGTTACGAATATGACCTTGTCATGCTCCTCGAGCTGCCACAGGCGGAGCTTGCTGGTGAGGGTGGGGTAATGCGGGGTGGGGGGATGGGAGAAAGAGTGCAGGAGTTATAGGTGGTTGCAACAACAACCAAAGGCATGACTTTGTCTACTCCCCGAGTTGCCAGAGACGCAGCTTGCTTCCCCCCCCCCCCCTCCCCCCCTTACGCACCTGTAGTTCCACTCGTTGTACGTCTTGGGCATGGCGTGCGGGTTGCGAATGCGCCCTTGCCTTCCATTCCCCCTTCAGATGCACCTGTAACCCTCGTCATCTCCCCCCTCTGTCCCCCCTCTGCTCACCCCCTTCCCCTCCCTTCCCTCCCCGCACGCACCTGTAGTTCCACTCGTTATAAGTCTTGGGCACGGCGCGCGGGTTGCGAATCCGCTCGATCTCCTTGAGCCGCCACCCCGCCTTCTTCAGTCCCTTGCGGCTCTTGCGGCTGATTTCCCGCGACACCAGCAGCACCAGGTCCACCTTCGTCCTGCTCTTCTTCAGGCTCCTACCCAGCACGATCGCGCCGCACACGTAGTCCTCTGTCGTGTGCAGCACCGACGCGTAAGCCACTCGCGGCGCCGCTCGAGGCGACCCTTGGGGTGTCCGCGATTCCAGCATTTGCCGCGCCGAACCTCGCGCTTCCTGGGGCGCCTCCACTAGTTCCGCTTCGTGCGCTTCTCCTGTTCTCCGAGCGGCATCCCGCCCTTTCTGTGCTCCCTCTTCCGCCCTGCCCACTTCCGCCAAGGTCGTCGGGTGCGCCAGCTGGCACGACCCGATTGGCTGCAGACGCTCACGCATGGCGGCGGGTGCCACGTGGTAGAGCCAGATTGGCCCCTCGTGCATCACCAGATCGCGGCAGCGGAAGAGGTTCGGCGGCGGGCGGCACTCGGTGAACATTAGCACCGGCGTCATTGCTGACGTGGACTGGGAGGCGGCGAGAGTGAGCACGGAGGATAGGAAGGATGAGTGGGAGGGGTGGGAGACGGCGGGAGTGGGTGGGAAGGGGGGGGAATCGGTGGGAAAGGGTGGTAAGGGCTGAAGGGTAAATCACAACTCCGTCATGAACATCGTCATCCACTCAAAGGCGTCTTTACACGGGATCATCATGATCCCGTCTCATGATGAGACGTCTTACACAGTACCCCCATGTTACCGTGCCGTGAGGAGCACGGTACTAGTAACCAAGTCCTGAGGCGCCTCAAAACTCGGATCATGAGAGAAAAGGGATGTGTAGGTCCGCAGATAAACATGGCTCGGTTAACGTAAACGCTCACCTTGGTAACCAGCCGGCCAACCGTCAGCATGAGGTGATGCCACCGCACGTCTCTCGCCCACGAATCCGCCGGCTGCGACTCGCACGGCAGCGACGCCACCACGCCATCGAACGACCCCAATAAAGAGTGTGACACTAACGGGGAACTTTGGGAGTGCTCCGTTGCACTGGTGACTTCCCCAACGGGCCTTTGGCCGTTTCCCGCCGCGCCTGGATCGGAGTCGTCTGCGAACCAGTCTGGTTCCGGGATTTTCGGACAGGAGGAGTTCTGTGATTCGTCGATCCATTCGGGATAGATATCCTTCCATGTTATGTTTGGACTCGGGACAGTGAACGGAACACTGAAAAATGTGGTTGTTACGGGAAGCGACACGTGTCCGTCTCCGTCAACGTTGACCGTCGCGATTCGCGACAAGTTCCCGCCAACGTTAACGGTCGCCATTCGCGAAAGCTCGACGCCGTTAGCTTGAGCCCAGAGCTGGAGAAACGTCAGACCCCGCTCTATCGTCCTGTTGACAGCCTCGCCGGCAGCCATGGTTTCGATCCTAATGTCGGATAGTACATCCTGGCGCGTCACGGCCAGATTTACAGCCGGAAGCGATTCGGAAGAAGCTTTGTTACTAGTATCGCTTGGCGTCGTCTCGATCCTAATATCGGAAAGAAGATCCTTTTGCTTATTTAACGGCTGATGCGCTACTCTAAGGTATTGGTTGATGAGAGCTACTAGCAGGAGACACGCTGTCGCGTAGTTCCATAATCTGCACGATCCTCTAAAGACTGACCTGTTATTAGTGCTTGAATCCTTTTTCGACGGAGGCAGGAGATCTGCCAGGTCAATGCGGTCAACGAGGTCAACGTGGTCTAAACTGTGGCCTTTGCAGTCGCCGACGGCGGTCGGATTGTAGAGCAATGGATCGCCGAGCTTGTCGTATGCTACTACTGCGCGTCGAGAGAAGAATGTCGCGAGCCTGCTTGGCTGTCTACTAAGTAGTGATCGTGAGGGCCTAAGGGGCTTATCTGATTCCAGGCTTGGTCCCATTCTGGAGAAATCGTTCTCTGCGTGAAACCAGCCTGTGAATGATCGCGGAATGAGAAAGTACAAACGTCACTGCATGTGAGCAACAGGAAGCTCACTAAGGAAGCTTTATCCTTGCGTGGTTCCTAGAGGCCTTATGGGAGCAACAGGAAGAAGTACAAGCATTGTGTAGCCTTCGGGGCGACTCGCGGCATACATTAGGTTACTAATGAGCACACTCGAGGAGCCAGTTGATCCCAGAATCTCGACAAAAAACATATTTTTTGGCTTTCGGGAGAGTCAACAATCAGACAGACAGGAGGGATGGGGAGCTACAAGGTTTGGAATTACATATTGTGGTTGATGTCAATCTCTGCCAATCTGCCAAGGCAGATTGTTTTTGCGTAGGTTGGCTCTGCCCTGGACTTGGCGGGAAACCTTTGGTCACCACCGCCGAGCCCGGGTCGCGGTTTCCATCAGAATTGGTAAGCCGGTAACCACTGTCGTCGAGATCCAAACACCCGTGACGACGTTCGCTGGATCGCAACCTGAATTGTGCCTTCCACATCCCAGAGGATTCTCCCTCCCCCGAAGAGAATGTCCTGACGGAGCCGCGACTGAGCAACTTGCAGACCTTGGGATGCGAAGTTCTGACACCCCGCGCTTTGGCTGTCTGGTCAAATGCAAAACAGGTGAAATCTTAAATAATAAAAGTGGACCCACTATATGATGCAAGGAGAGAGATGCTATAAAGCATATATCTGCTGAACTAGAAGACACTTCTTGGCCGACCTTTTGGGTGACGTGGCGTGCACCTCAGCCTCGTCTTTCATGCATCGTAGGCGTGGCTTCCTCGTCAGCGAGACGTGTGCCTTTCGCCGTGTCGTCTCCGACTACCCTCCGCAATTCTCCGCACCCAAACCGTCAAGCATTCCGCCGATCGCCACGTCATGTGATCCCTCAAGCTCAGCGGATGTCTTTGTCTGAGAAAACACAGTCGCAGACAGAAGTTCAGTACGGTTGAGTACTTGTCATAACGATTCTGTGACGGAGAAATGACGCATCGCATCCTACATCCCAACTCGACATCCCCAATGTTGCGCGACCTTCAAGCCTACCAGCTTCCCCCGCAACCAACCTTCCCGTCCCCCCACAATCAACCCTGTGCACTCCGCACATCCCTCCGCCTCACCGTAATTCTCAAACCAGAAAAAAATCCTATCTCGAGGAAGCCGAAACCGTTTGCAGCTGTGCGGCGTTCTAGGATCGAGTCTAGACTAGGCGGCGCTAGGAGGAAAACTGCAACCCGTTCACAGCGGTGCGAAGCGCACGCGACTGTTTCTTGTTTTGCGCTCTGCAAACATTCCTCCGACGATGCATGGACACTGAGGATACATGGTAACGATGCAGCGAGTCATTCTCGCCTAGTTGCCTGAGCGTCCACGCTTCGCTTCCCCGCTTCGCTTCCCCGCTTCCACAGCCTCTCTATCTCTCCTTCCTGCCTCCTCGCACCATCCCATCCCCAGTATTCGTTGCTCTGCCTGTCCGGGACTCGTGTTTGCAGTGACCTAGTAGTAAATCTGTTGGTGCTGCCTGTTCCTGGACGGTTCTCCCGATTCTTGAATTGTAGCGTCAAGCGCGATCGACGAGCCATTACTGGGGCGCTTTTCCGCGTTTTGCTTAAGCCACCGGACGGAAACTGCGGGATTTCGAACAGTTTTTCAGCGTTGGGCTGTAGCATCGTCCGAACGTCTGGACGGAACATTAAAAGGCCTAAAACAGAAAGTCCAATCGCCGACTCGCATGGCGCCAGCGTTTACCGCAGAGACCATCCGCAGCCATCCCGATCGACCCTGCGCTCCCCAGGCCCCGTTCCAGAAACCACTCTCTCAGTCAGACCTAAAGCCATTAGCCGAGCCAGCCTCCGAAGCGCCTCGAGGAGCACCGGCTCTCGCGCAACAAGCACCAGTTGCGATGAATTCAGTGGCGACGCAGTGCGACGGTGCCGGCGCCATGGCTTCTCCGCTGGACGAGAAAAACACGGCCGTTTGGGACGCGAAGAGACTCTTAGACGACGCGGAAATGCCGGTGGCGTGGGCTGTGGAGGCGTCGCGGCTGTCGCTTTCCATCGAGAATCCCATCCGCAAGATTACCGACTCTCTCGCCGGCGTGCTCGCCGCAACTTCTGCGCCTGCTGCGTCCGATGCCGCGCCTGTCGCTCCTCCGAAGCCGCTGATCTCGTTGGGTCAAGGGGATCCGACGGCGTTCGGGCATTTGAAGCTGCCGGATGTTGCAGTGCGCGCCGTGCAGGACGCTATAGCGAGTGGTCGCTATAACGGATACCCGCCCTCTAATGGACTGCCTGACGCACGCAGGTACGCTGCTGACGTGTAGCATGTGAGAGGTATTGGAATTTGGCAGTTTTTGGGAAGTGATATTATCCCAGTTCCAGTTGTTTGTCTGGACTGAACAGCAGACACGTGGGCTGAAGTGATGAAAAGAAAAGGCAGGAAAACAGCATGGTGTACAGTCGTTCTTGTTTGGATAAGCCTTGGACTTCTTCTTGTTGGCGAGACAGGTGCAACAAACAACCAGAGACCTGAAACGCTGGAAAGAAACGAGGGTTACGTGACACTACCCCTTCCCAGTCCCACCTCCTGCCTTCTCATCCCCTTCCCCCTCCTCCCACCACCCCCTTCCCTCCCCTCCCTCCTCCCTCCCTCCTTTCCCCCCACAACATTCAACTCTGTAGGCTCTCCTACCTTCCACTCCTCCTCTCTCCCTTTCCTCTTCTCGTTCTCCCGTTCTCATTTGTCCTCTGCCCCGGATTCCCCATTCCATACCTTCCACGTCGCTGCTGATCCTTCCCCCACCCCGCTACCCCATTTTCCTCTCCTCCCCCCCTCTTCCCTCAACGCATCTTCTCATCCGGTTCCCCACCCAACCCCATGCTCCCATGCACACCCATCCACTATCACAAGACAGTGGTTGAACTAAGAGGTGCCCCAGAAAAGCCCTCCTCAACGCACCTCGTCTCCTCTGCTTTCCCACCCAAACCCATCCCTCCATGCACACATCCGCCGTTAGGGAGCGTTGGCTGAACTAAGAGGTGCCTCATATAAAGCATCCCTCAACGCACCTCTTCTCCTCCTACTCCAACCAACCCCATCCTCCCATCATCACAGGGCGGTGGCTGAATTTTGCTCCACGTCAGCACTGGAAACACTCTCTCCTGCCACGTCAGCAGGATGCGCGCCCACATGCTCAGCTGCTGACGTGTACATCACTGGAGGATGTGGCCCTTCCATCCAACTGTGCCTAGACGCGCTCGCCAATCCGGGCAGAAATATTTTGCTGCCCCGCCCGGGATTCCCGGTCTACGAGTGCATGTGTCTGCACTCTGGCTTGGAGCCCAGATTTTACGACCTCCTGCCCGAGAAGGACTGGGAGGTGGATCTCGGGCAGGTTGCAAAACTTCGTGATGCAAACACGGTGGCTATACTGGTGTGCAATCCAGGGAATCCCTGCGGCCAGGTCTATTCTCGGCAGCATCTGGTGGAGGTGAGTTCTGAGCTTTCTCCGGGAAGCATCTGGTGGAGCTGGGCTTTCCTCATATTTCCTCGTCCTTTTGCTCTCGTGAATGCGTTCTTTCTGCTTACGTCACTCACCCCATCTCCCTCTCATCCCCTCTCCTCCATAACCTCCCCTTCTCTCCTCTCCCCCCTCCTCCCCTCCCCTCCCTTCCCCTCTTCCCACACCCCGCCCCTAACCATTCCTCATCCTCTACCCACGTCTCGTCCACTTCCCACAGATCCTCACCACAGCAGCGGCCCTCCGCCTACCAATCCTAGCTGACGAGGTGTATGAGGGCCTATTTTTTAGTCGACTAAAAAACGAGGTGTGCGAGGGCATCGCGCTGAATTTAGTCGACTCAAGAGTCCCCTCTTTTCCCCTCCCCTCTCCTCCCCTTTCATCCCCTCCCTCTCTTCATCCCCTAATCCACTCCCACAGATCCTCACCACAGCAGCTGCTCTCCGCCTACCAATCCTAGCTGACGAGGTGTACGAGGGCATCGCTTTCCAGGAAGCTTCGCCCTTCATCCCTTTGCGGGCTGCCGCCATGCAGCTAGCCCTGCAACATCCGCCACAACCCCAGCAATCCCATGCCGACCACGCTGCTAACTCGACTGCAGCAGCTGGCAGCAATGGGATGGTTGGTAACGGGGTGCATGTGGAAAATGGTAACGGGCCTGTTGTTAGTGGAGGAGAGGCAACCCATGAAGCTGCGCCGAAGAAAGCATCTATTACAGCAGCAGCGGCGGCAGCAGCAGCAGCGGGCAGTGTGCCGATACTGACAGTCAGCTCGTTGTCGAAGCGATTCCTGGTGCCGGGGTGGAGGGTGGGGTGGATTGCAGTGCACGACCCTCGCCACGTCCTGAGGGATGCAAGGGTAAGTCTGACTTGACTTAGTCTTTTCTGGCTATGCACGAGGTTGTGGTGGGTTGCATGCACGGCCCTCGCCACATTCTGAGGGATGCTAGGGTAAGCCTCCAAGGTTCGCTGCGCTTTGTTTGTCTCTTTTTGGCTCTCCCTCCTTTTCTCTTTCAAGTTCCATCCCACTTTCACTATTTCAATTGTCCCTGTTTCTGACTCCTCTTCCTGCACAAGTCTCTCTTTCAATCTTTCTTACTGATGTAATGGTGCCTAATCCAATTCCTTTGTTCTTGCACCATGATTTCATGCTTCCATCATTCCATCCTCCCCGTGCTCAAACGCCCCCACGCTCTCACGCTCCCATACAATCAGGTCATCGAGTCTTTGGAGCGAATCCTGCAGTACGCTCCTCAGCCGTGCTCCCTCATCCAGGTACGGTGTGAACCTCCATTGCCTTTCCGTGCCTCCAAAGTCTTTTCCACAGAAGGCATTGCGAAGGCACTTCACCTACCGTGTGCTTTCCGCACACATCTGTGTTTCTCTATTTTTTTCCGCTGGATTCGTTTTGACCCTTCCTCCCCTTCTCCCCCCTCTCTTCCGCCCTCCTCCTCGCCCCAGGCCGCCCTCCCTGCCGTTCTCAACACCACGCCGCCCTCCTTCCTCCGCGACCTCACCTGCCAGCTGGCAGATGCCGCCCGCACCAGCCTGTCTCGGGTCGGCGCCATTCCGGGCCTGGAGTGTCCCAGTGAACCGCAGGGAGGGATGTTCCTCATGGTATGTGGGTGGGCAGTCACTATGTATGTGTTGGCGTAGCTGTAGTATGTGTGTGAAGGTGCGTGCAGGTGTGCATGTGTGTGTGTGTGTGCATGTGCGTCCCCACTCCAGCCTCTCGGGTCGGTGCCGTTTCAGGCCTGGAGTGTCCCAGTGAACCGCAGGGAGGGATGTTCCTCATGGTATGTGGGTGGATGGGCGTACATGCGCATGTGTGTGTGTGTGTGTGTGTGTTTGTGTGTGTGTGTGTGTGTGTGTGTGTGTGTGTGTGTGAGTATTTTTGTGCCTACACGTGCTTGTGTACACGTGCACTTCGCTTGATCTCTCGGGCCTACTTACTTTCTCACGTTTCCTCTCTCCGCTCCCCCCCCCCCCCCCCCCTCTCTGCTCCTGTCGCTCCCTTTATTTCTCTTCGAATCGAAACCACAGGTCCGTGTTGACCTAGCACGCTTCCCATCATTCCCCGACGACATTTCAGACGTTTCAATATTCAAACCACCACCCCCCCCCCAACCCCTCCCCCCCCTCCTGCTCCGTGCATTTCTCTTTCAAACCACAGGTCCGTGTTGACCTAGCACGCTTCCCATCATTCCAAGACGACATTTCATGGTGCAGGCAGCTTTTGCAAGAGCAGAGGGTGGTTCTGATTCCAGGCACTGCGTTCCGTTTGCCTGGCTGGGTGCGGGTTGTGCTCTCCGTTCCGCCCCATATAATCTCTGAGGCCTGGGATCGCATTGCTGCATTTTGTGTACATCATTACAAAACGGCCTAGAGTTTGCTTGAGAATGTGCCTAATTCTGTGTTCTGGTGATAGCTATCTTACTGTTCATATTTTTGTTTTGGCTTTCATATCAATGTGTAAGCTCCATTGTTGGCTACTACTTACGCCCTTCGGAAATTCGTAAAGCTCACTGACGCGTATGTCACAACACAAACTGTCTAAACTCTACTCGAACGTTCTAGGACGTGAACCAACCGTTCTGAAACGCATAGTTGTTCTCGAACTTTCCCCTTTGTGCATGCTCGGAACATCAGCGATACCCTCAGCCGCCGCAACCCGAAAGGCTGCGAGATTACGGGCCCCAACAAAGCTTGATTCTAGTACGTATGGACTCAAATCGCTTGCAGAGAGCGAGAAGAACAGGAGCCTGTCTTTCGGGAGGGTGCGGTGCGAGCTACTTAGCTTTGGCGGTGACCGGTGTCTGTGGTACCGTTACCTTCGGTAGCCAGTAGTCTCGTTGGATTGACAGATCCGTGCTCTCAGCTCGCCCTCTCGCCTCCTCCCCGCGCCGTCTCCCGTCGCCCAGTCGCCACGCGGTCGTCCCTCTTGTCGCGTGGCTCTCCATCCTGTAGGCTTGTTAGCTCGTCGCGGTTCGTCGCGGTTGTTCGAATCACCGCGTTCATCGCTTTTCATATCGTCACGTGATTGGATCGTCGCAAGATTGCGTCGTGCCGTGCGTGAAGCGTTGATTCCATCGCGCGCAATCATGGTAGGTTGAATCCGTGCGGCTTCGTTTAAATCAAATGTACATAGTTGGTAAGCTGGAACCCTCTTCGTCTCCCGTTTCGTCTCCATCGTATCGTCGGAGTCCCGTCAGTTCGTGCCAGGATACGATGCAGCACTTCTCCATCGTTTCCCTTTGCAGAACTTGCTGTTGTTCCTCTTTTTCTCCCTCCGTTCGCCCATTGCTTCTCCTCCATCATCGCACTGCAATCCGTGAATGGATCGAATTGCTGGACTGACATTTTTCTCGCCTTCCCCTCCCTCGCTCGTCTTCCCTTAGTTCTCCTTCGTTCTCCTTCGTTCAACGGTCTCCTCGTATGCGATCCTCCAATTTTTCCCTCCCTCCGTCGTCGCAGTCCAGTCCGTTTGTCGCAGGAGTCGCTGTCTTACCGCCTGCTCCCTCTTGTTCTTTGGAATCCACGCGTTTCTTCTTTATCACCTCCACTTTCTCCCTCCCTCCGTCGTCGCAGTCCAGTCCGTTTGTCGCAGGAGTCGCTGTAGCGGCGGCTCACTCTTCTTCCGTTCCACTTCGTTCTTCGTCTCCGTTGTTGCGGCAGTCCAGTCCGTTCGTTGCAAGAATCGCGGTGGCAGCAGAGGCTCGCTCTTCTTCCTCTCATGTCACGCGTTCTTCCTCTATCACCCGTCACTCGCCACGTTTTTCCTTTCTCTGTCATTGCAGTCCAGCCCGTTTGTCGCAGGAAACGATATCTTACCGATTGCTCGCTCTTCTTCCTTCGAATTCACGTGTTTCCTCTGTATCACCTTCCACTTCTTCCCTTTTCTTCTTCTCCGTCGTTGCAGTCCAGTCCATTTGTCGCAGGAGTCGCGGTGGCAACGGCAGCTCACTCTTCTTCCGTTCATTGCACGCGTCTTACATTTATCACCCTCCACTTCGTTCCTTTCTCCTTCTCCGTCGTTACAGTCCAGCCCGTTCGTCGCAGGAGTCGCGGTGGCAACGGCGGCTCTCGCGGCGCGGTACGGCATAGAGGCGTGGCAGGCCTTTAAAACGCGACCCGTGGTGCCGCGCATTCGGCGCTTCTACGAGGGGGGCTTCCAGCCTACTATGACGCGGCGCGAGGCTGCTCTGATTCTTGGGATCAGGTACGCGCGTTGTGTTCATCCTTTAACGCGTACATCGGCCAGCGGTGCCTCCAGGGTTCCGTATATGGTGTATACGTCCATAGTAGTGTATCATGCGTCCGTCTTATCGTGCGTGCATATCCTTCCTTTCATGTGCCCATGCCCATCTTCGCGTATCGTCTTAGATTTGCTGGCATGACAACATAGAACTACGATTCTATGCATGTGCCTGCCTGCCATCTGATGTCTCATCTCGTCATCATCATTTTTTCATTCGCTGTTGCATCCAGTTATGGTACAAGCATGTTTTGGTCTCCTCTATCCTCACGTACTATACATCAAGTTCTAGCTTACATTTGTAACAGTTGGCTTGCGTCTGTCGAACTTTGCTTACATATGCAACGTGATATCACATCCTCCCACGTTTCAGGGAGAGTGCAGCGCAGGAGAAGGTGCGGGAGGCCCACAGGCGAGTGATGACAGCCAATCACCCAGACGCAGGTGGCAGCGACCTACTGGCGTCCAAGATCAACGAGGCTAAGGATGTGCTCATGGGGCAGTCCAAAGGCAGCGGCTCCGCCTTCTGATTTTGAGAATCTCACTGCAATCCTGACTCAGCTGGTGTTAGTATGGTGTCCAGACTTTTGGCTCGGATGCTTCCTTGTGCTCAGGATGCTGCGTTGTGTGCAAGGCTGCTGGCATTGTACTGTAGCTCTAAGTAGGTCTGATTGGCTAGGCTGAGACTGACTGTAGCAGGGCTCTGGTCTGGTCTGATTGTTATTCAGTACAGATGTAAATACAAAAAGGGGTTTGACAAATGCATGTGAAGTTAGACCGCCCCGAGGAAATCAGGACGGGTCCCCAAACGGGAAAAGCTCATGTGGTCAAGAGCCAGACAGGAGCTCAACCTGTCAAGACCGGCTGGGATAAAGACAAGGAGAAGAAGGAAGTCACCCGGAAGTCATGGGCGAGAGGGCGGAATGTACTACCGTAGCATTTCACGGGTTCACATCCGCCCAATGCCCCCTAATTTCCGAGTGAGGGCTCCATGAGTACGGTACCGATTATGCCCTGCCCTTTCTCGAGTTTCTGACTCTTCTTATTTCCAAAACCTTCCCTTAACCATGTTCGCAACGCCTAAGAGAAACTAACCCAAGCGCGTTGCTCGCCTTGATCCGCTCGGCATTCCCAAGGTGGTACATTTTGCGGCACCGCCACTGATTTCGCAGCTGGGCCTGCGGAAACTGGCATAACCGGCGCCTCGTGCCTCAACAGGCTTCCGCTGTCGTAGCCAATCGACGTCTCCTGTCTCGCGGAACCTCTCGACGCGGAAGGCTGACGTGTCAATTCTTCCCGAGTCGCGTGACTCTCCGAACTTGAGCTTCCATGCGGTTCCTGCCGAGGCTGCTGATACTTCTCGGCCCAGTTTTTCTCTGGCGGGATTTCTCTCAGCCACGAACCTCGGGAGCTCGGCGCCGATGCAACGGGCAGGTGGTTCGGATGCTCACGTTTGGAAACGCTGCTTGCTTTCCGCCGACGCTTAGGTTTCGGTTTTCCAAAGCTGGGGGACCGCGAAGTAATCCAGTCGAACGCGAAGATGCGCTTTCGGCGGAAAGATGAAGAGGATGAGGTGGAATTGGAGTAGCTGCCGTCGAGCGCGGACATTCGGGAACGGATGTCCGGGCCTTCTCTTACTCTCGGTAGGCTCATGTGGGAACCCATTTAGCCAAGCGCAGGAGGCGGCAGGCGCAGGAGGCGGCAGACTTTGTCACGCTCGAAGAAAGAAGCGAGAAAGAATGCGAGCTCACAACGTTTGTCCCTGAAATGCTTCTGATGGCAAACTGGATCGAAGAAACAAATCTATATTTACATAAGGATGAGTGCTGAGATGGGGGAGGAGATATCTCACATAGGTCAACAGGAGAGAGGGTCATGCAAGACAGGACACCAGCGTAGAGCGAATTCATCAGTTACAGCTTGAAGAAGCTGGTTCTGTAATTGTCGTAAGGGCAGGTAACTAGAGCTCCTTGACAAGTTCATGCACAAATGTTGAGGCTGGTGAGCAACGGTTCAAAGAGGTGAAGGGATGAAACCGCTTGTTGAAAACAGAATTTGAACTCCTCCTGACCCTACATCCTGACGGGAGGGGAATTCATGAGCGGGTTCTCGCAGGACGCACGAAGCATGAAGGTGTTCCCAGATCTCTCCGCCATGCCCGATGGATCCGCCACATCGCAGATCCTCCTCAGGTGTTATGCGATGCGACCCACGACGACCACGATGGTGTTACGGCGACGCAGCAGCCAGCCCCCATCCGCACCGCACGACCCCGTTACTGGACCAGCCCCCTCAGGTGGTCTCCTTCTGTGGCTCGTGTGCACCTAAACGCGCCCCTCGTTTTGCATTCTGTGTGACGGAGTTGCGAAAAAAAGTTGCAGTTCAACCGCGTGCTGTGCATTCCTGCATGAGCAGTGCTTTTCGTTGGAAACATTTCACTGTTTAGGGCTGAGCTGGTACATTGCTGAACTGGTGCTTCCCTACTGGAGACACCCAACAAATCAGCTCATACAAACGTGTGCAGGTACAAGCATAGCCCCTGGTGACGATACATAGACTGGCAAGCCATTTTGTTATGTACATACACATATACATAGACTGGCAAGCCATTAGTCTTATATATGTATTTCATTGAAAAAACACTATATCACCCAAACCATGCTGATATGCAGGTATACAGAATAAGACATATATTTTAGCACTGTTTCCAGATGCATTTGCTGTATTCTGCTTCAAAATTGACGTAAATGAGAAACCACTTTGTGGTCATTGTCCTCTTGACTCGACTCCCTTCACCAAGCATAACATATAAGAACCAGTACCATTGGTTCAACCTTCTCCTGTCAATGAAAAAACCTGAATGCGCAAGGTCACCCAAGAACTCCCAGACACAAGAGTACAGTCAAACACACTCAAGCACATGCACACATGCACGTACACACAAACATATGCCAGCACAAATGAAAGGAGTGGGGGCTGGGATGGTGCAAGGGAGTGTGTTCACGTGTTTGAGGGAAGACAGAAAGGGAGAAAAGGGGGAGAAGAGGGAATGCAGGGGGAAAAGGGGAGAGGGGGGAAAAAAAGAGGGGAGGGGAGAATAAAGGGGGGGCAATGGGAAATTCCATGGCAAGTGGATTCATGAAAGGAAAACGAGGAGACCTTAGCAGGGTTAGACATGAAGACAAGTGCTATGCGGCTCTGGACGGATGAGAAACACCTGGCAAGTTCATATAGGAGTGCAGATGCAGCTACTGGTTTCAGTTAACACAGTAGGACCTGGCCGTGCATGTATTGATGGCTTTGCGCGTGCTTTCAAGCATTCACGCATGGGACTTGCCTGACTCTTCACACCTCCTAGTGGCTGCAAATTAAGACGACACGGACTCAAAGCTGTGCCTTTAGCGTTGAAAAGCATCTCCCAGGTTTGCTTTTCACAATTTCCCACCTGAGTATCGTTTGGTGGAGCCGGCGGAAATTCCTGCAGGTCTATACGAAGCTGAGCCAGCCAGGCTCGACTGGCGTTGTAACTGGGACTGTTGTAACCGCTGTAACCGGTGTAACCGGTGTAACCGTTGTAACAGGTGTAACAGCTGGCTGTGTCGTGGTGCTAACCACAGGAACGGCTGGAGTCATGGTGGGAGAGTCGTCCATTAACGAGGGAACTGTAGCAGGTGTTGCCGTAGGTGTGATAACAGGAACGTCATCCAATAGCGAGGGAACTGTAGCAGGTGTCGTCGTATTAGGTGTGACAGCAGGAACGTCATCTAATAGCGAGAGAACTGTAGCAGGTGTCGTCGTATTAGGTGTGACAGCAGGAACGTCGTCCAATAGCGAAGAAACTGTAGCAGGTGTCGCCGTAGTAGGTGTGACAGTAGGAACGTCGTCCAATAGCGATGGGATTTCAATTTGAAGAGCCGTTTGAGCTTCGATAACCATGGGAACGTCATCTAGGAAAGATTGTATTATGTAGATCGCTGCTGCACCCGATGTAACCTTGGAAAGTGTGGTAACCGCAACTACTGCTGGTGTAACGGCAGGGACAACAGGAGCCGCGGAAATTGCAATTGCAGGGACAGGAGCAGCCGGAGCAGGAGCGCCGATCGCGAGCAAATCTGTATCCATAGGAACCGCCGTGACGACAGGTTTTGCTGGTGGATCAAGAGCAAAAGCAGGAGCTGGAGCAGGAGCAGGAGCATCTGGTGTAACCACATGCATTCCTGTAACATTAGGAGGCGCAATGGTCGCAGCAGCTGTTGTAGCAGCCGTAGCAGCTGCAGAAGGATGTGCCGGAATCGCGGCGCCCACGGTGCTGCCCCAGCTTGGCGCCGCGATCGGCGGCGTAAGCCCCGCAGTGATGGGCGGCGAAGGTCCAACCGGGGCAGGCGGCGAGGGTCCCGCCGGCTGTGATGGATTCTGAGACGCCTCGCCACTCGGCGGAGACGCGGGGAACATGGGCGGAGGCGGGGGCGAGAGCGTGGACGTAGAGACACGCATATTTTCCCGCGCGCGTTTCCCCGCGCTTTTGGCCTCAGGGGAAGCCACATGGCTCCGCACGTTCTCTCGGATAATGTCCCCCGACGTTGCCGCTTCCGACCAGTACTGCTTCCCCGAGAGATTTTCCGCCCAATTTTGCTCCGGCCTGATCTCGCGCAGCCACGGCCCCACCGGCTCAACCGGCGCGGAATTCTCCAACCGGCGGCGCCGCCGCCGCTCCCGCTTCTTCTGCCGCCGCCGCCACGTCTTCCCCTCGCGAAGAGCCTTGGCGCGCTGCGCGATCCACGCGAAGGGGGAGGAGGTTTTGGCGGAAGCGGAGCCGGAGGAGGAGCGGGAGGCGGAGGCGGAGGCGGAGGAGGATTCTGAGAGCGCGGACATCTTTCCGCGGATGTCGGGGCCCTTTTTCCGCCGCGGGCGGCTCATACCCGACCCCATCGGTGCCGCGTTTGCCGGCGCAGGCTACTGTCGTAGAAAACTGTAAGTGGAGAAAGCGGCGGGAGATGCGCGGAGATGGCGTATGAAGGCCAAAGCAGGAGATACTATTATCGAGATGGCGCAAAATGGCCAATGAATCGAGCAGCAGTAGTAGTCGTTGACACGGCGATCTTAAGAATCTAAGAGCTTGTTTTGATGATGAATTAAAACTCGCACTACGACACTACTAGCTGGATGAAGGAACTGTTATGATGCTGCCTTTCACTTCCATGCCTGCTTTTGCCGATGGCTTGCACTGGGAAATGAGTGGACGGGAAAGGCAAGCGACGGTTGTGTCCTGAGTCGAGTCAAAATGACGGGATGAATTCGGGAAGTCGAGAATTCGGCACCGTGAATTCGGCGGCGAGAAATCGGCGGTGAGAATTCGGCAGCGCTGATGACGCGGTACAGCACGAATTTGACGCTGTGTTGTGCGCGCAGTGCGGTTGGGGGGCGGAAGGGGAGTGGGGGAGGGGGTGGAAGGTGCAGCGAGTTCAGATCAATGCATCGTGCGTGCGGGTTGAGTTGCATGCACCCAGGAGAGGAAGCGCAGTGGGTGGCGGTGACGGAGGAATAGACGAGAGAGGGGACATTGAATCGGGCCATGGCTTGGGCCGCGGTGCAGTGTGCACAACGTTCGACTCGGTAGGAGTGGACGTGTTTTTCACAACCGGAGCTAGACGCTTTGGGTTGGTGGGATAGGCGTCACCCCTAACGCGCCATGGTGTCGGTAACGAGAGGAGCTAATTGAATGGGATCATGGGATGGGTTCAGATAGACTGCCTCGCAGGAGAGGGTGCTGTCAGCTGTGCGGCGCTGTTACGCTGGTGCTGCAGGCACGAATCTAATCAGGTAGATCTGGCCAGACCACTAACTTCTGTGTTTCTCTGTCAACGGTAACTGAGGCGCCTTTCTTTTTTTGCCCCTGGAAGAATTTCACTTCTTCCACGGAAGTATGGCTCCACCTTGGTTTGGAATCGTGTATGTGTGGAGGAATACTATGCGGCTCGTCTTGGCGTACGCACTGTTACCACGTCGTCGACGCGAGTGACGCGGAAGTCTCCGCAGGGTAGCTGGAGGCCAGGGGACAACAGACAGATCCTACGTGTGGATAGAGTAGAGCAGAGGGACAAGAGGAGGCCAAAGGGATTTGGAAGGGGGTGCATGCGTGGGGGGAAGAGGGAAACTATTTTGGGGGTCACATGCACACCAAAAATGTCGGTAGCGATTCGGTTTCTGGTTGGTTACCCTACTCGTGGCTTGGCGGCGCGGGAATGCATGGGGACGGCGCCAAGTGGGGGCGATAGATTTCCCACCACTCACGACGATTACTAGCAACGGCTCCTGCGAAGTATTTGGCGAAAAGCATGGTGACGGATTTGGCGAACACGTCTCCACATGCGGATCCCGTATAAGAGTAAGCATGTTTTGTTACACTCGTCGATTTATGAAAAGCATGTTTTGTCAAATAACCTCCCATTCCATCCACAACCCCACCCCATCGAAACCAGCCACCGTCCGCAACGGTCGTGAAAATTCTCTGGTCAAGAGAAGAGCTGTTGACTGCATGGTTACCGTTGACAGCTGTCCCACCCCCCCAACTCTTCCAGATGCAGTGTCGCGCTGCGGCAAATGGTTGGTGTGAGAAGGGGCACCCCCCCGCCACCGCACTGACTGACCCACCACAACACAACCGCAACAATTCCATTCAGCCCACCTGCGCAAGAGAGTGAACCGAACCGTGCTTCCCCCCGGCAGCCAAATTCGCAGATGCACCCCCCACCAGCAGTCACATCACGAAACGCATCCGCGCAGTCATATCCGCGACCACATTCCGCAGGTGCATAGTCGCAGTCCTCAACCACAATACATATTCAGGACCATATCCACACATGAATCGCCATATCTACCGACGTCAGTGACAACTAATACCTTTTCCCAGTACGACATCCTACAGGTGGAGACGTAGACGGAATCTGTATGCCCAAGTTATCAACCGCACTCTCTCCTCAGTGCTCACCATACAAAGCAAACGTTCAGACAAATGCTCAGAGGAGCGTGAATTCGTTATTTTTCTACCCGAACTTTCCATCAGAATCAGCCTCCCACTCACAGACCCATCCTCATCCCCCCTCTGACTGCTTCAAACTCCAGACTCCGACCATGGGCGGCATCGACTTGTCCAAATTCGACATCAGCTCGCGCCGCCGAGGACCCGACATTCGCGGAAAACTCTCCGCGCTTGGGGAATCCGGCCCTGCGCTTGATCTTTCTCCAAGTGCCGGTAATCACGGCAGCGGGAACGGTGACAAGGGGCCCCAGTTACTAAAATGGATGCCGCGGTCAATCAGCCTCACGGCTGCGAATAGCGCCGGATCAGGATTGCTTTCGCCAAAAAGCTTCGCGAAAGCTCGCGAAAGGGAGGAATCACTTCTCGGGAATGGCGAGGTGGAGGAGTGGGGGATGGTCGGCTGTGATTCGTCGGATGCCGGCGATGATCTGAACGAATTTGCGAAGCGCGGCGGGGTAGCATCGTCTTGGGATTTTGAAGCCCCCACAAAGTCGCGGAGCCTGTCGCTGCGAAGCTTGGCGACGTTTAACCTCTCGTTCGGCAAGCAGCCCGTCCTCAAGCGAACGCTTTCGTCAATTTCGCTCGAATCCGAACCCGAAGGCTCTGGCACGTACGATTTAAGCCCTGTTCATGATCGAACGCTACCCAATCACTTCAGTGGCGAGTTCAATATGAATGATGCTCGGAACGGCGGCAGAAACACCTTGGTTTCATCTTCAACGTCATCTTCTTTCGTCTCAAAAGCGCAAGACGTTCTGTGCGACGCGGAATTCGAATGCGCGTCGCAGACCGCCAGCAGCAGCGAGTGCGGCTCGGTGGTGGGCGACAGCGACTCCAGTGATTGGTCGAACGACAACCATACTGACGTGGCGCGGTCAGATTGGAAGGAGTGGGACGCAGAGGAACGAACCTCGAAGGTTCCTGACGACAAAAATCTGGAGAAGCGTATCGCATTTGTTCGCGAGTTTTTCCCCGCCAACAGAGCTGGGCATATCCGGCGGTTCCTCCTGAAGCGCCTCGGCGGGAGTCGGCGGGAGAAGATGCACGTGTGGGCGTAGACGAGTCGAGTCGCCCCGAGTCCTGCTTAGGCGTAGTCGATTCGTAGCATGTCAACTGGTGGTGTCACGTTTGGCGTGGGTGTCGCAGTGCCGCGCGTGGATGGCACACAAGCAGAAGGGGAGAGCACTCGAACCGCATGCGATGCGGTTCCGAGTCTTGTATTGGTCGAGAAGCGAGCGACGCGTTCCCAGACAGAATTAGCAGCGTAGTAGGAGGAGGACAGCAGCAGCAGGAGCAAGAGCAGCAGCAACAGGAGCAGCAAATCAGCAGCAGCAGCTCGTAAAGCAGCAACCATAAAGAAGGATCGACGACCTAGAGACGGGGCTCAAGCCACCTTGTGAAAAAAAAAATTCCCTGACACAGACATACGCCAGCCACACATCTCTCTCCCCTCCACCCTCCCCTCTCATTTCTCCCTCCTCCCTTACCTCCTATCACACTACCTTTGGCCCTTGTATATGCAGCAGATAGCTGCTATTTTGGTTTGCCTCTTATCCAGCTAGACAAACACCTCGCTGTCTGTCAGTCTATTGTTAGTAGTGTGCCTGGTACGCCGCTTTGCCTGTAGTGAATTATGCTCTCAGTGAGACACCCATATTTGCAGTGGGAAGCACCCAAGTATAGGCCGCCACTAGCTAGAGCAAAGCTCATGCCAATAATGAAAGGATTTCCCAATAATGTTGAAATAAATTGTCCTGATACAAGCATACTGAGGGAGAGTGCATGCACAGCTATTCTGACATTTTCCTATAGAGTACTGTGTGGGAGATATATTTGTCAAATTTGTGATTTGTCAAAATTCTGCCAGCTGGAAATACGTCCCAATGATGAACGCGAGCAAGTGCTGTTAATACTCCCAATCAGACTGTATCGAGGATGACAGGCCTCCTCTAAGCAGGTTTGTGCCAACTAGAATCACAGGCAACCCTGGGATTGATGGGGCAAACAGTTTTTGCGAATTTCCCTTTGCTAAGCCGTTGTTTTTGGGTTCTGGGGAGCTCAGGGTTTAGGCTAAGTCAGTTTGTTGAAACACTAGCAAACCAGTTGGTCGAAACATGCTGTGTTTCCCACACCAGAAATCAAGCCGTCGATTCGTCAACTGTTGCGCGATCTCGCCGTTCCGTCGTCCGTTCCTGCCGTGATTGCCGGCAGCTTCTTAATTCGAGCATTCGTTCGCCATGACGCCCCGACTAGAGGGCGCCACGTCATCACACCACTCCGCATCGCAATCCGCAGGCGGGCAATCCCAGAAGCATCAGCAGCTAACGCGCCTCGTCCCGAAAAAAACCTACAAGCCGCTGCTAAGCCTCGAGGTTTTCTACACAGGCGGCCACGTGTCAGTCTTTCCGGATGGCCGCCACGTGGCATGTCCTTGCGCTGACACGGTAAAGATCGTCGATCTCACCACGGGGAAGGTCGTGCGGACGTTGGAGGGCGACGGAGAGCCAATCACAGCCGTCGCCGCGAGTCCAGATGGCGTGTCCGTATTGGCCAGCTCGCGCAGCCTGCAGACGCGCTGGTGGAACTGGCGCACGGGGGAGTGCAAGCGGTCGTGGAAGGTGAGGGGGGTGGGGGGAATTGGGGGGAGTGGAGTGGGGGAGGAAAGGCGGGGAGAAAGGGGGGGAGAGGGGAAGAGGCGGCGCACGGGAGTGCAAGCGGTCGTGGAAGGTGATGGGGGTGGGGGAACGGGGAATGGGGGATGGGAGGCAGAATGGCGGGCGGGGGAATGGGGGATGGGGAACGGGGGAATGGGGGACGGGGGAGAGGCAGCGCAGCCTGCAGACGCGCTGGTGGAACTGGCGCACGGGGGAGTGCAAGCGGTCGTGGAAAATGAGGGGGCAGGGGTTTGGAGGGGAGGGGAAGGCGGGAGGATAAGGGCCGAGAGGGGGGGGGGAGAGAAGGCGGAAGGTGGAGGGGGAGGGGGAGAGGCTGCGCACAGGGGAGCGCAAACGGTCGTGGAGGGAGGGGGGGGGATGTTTTGGGGGGAAAGGGGGCGGAAGGGAGAAGGGGAAATGCGAAGGGAGGGGGCGAAGGGGAAGAGGCGGCGCACGGACGGGGGAGTGCAAGCGGTAGTGGAGGGAGGGGTCGTAAGAGGGGAGAGGGCGGAAGGTGGAGGGAAGGGAATGGGCGGAGGGATGAGGGGAAGGGCTGAGGATAGGGGGGAGAAGCAGGCGGCGTTCAGGGGAGTGCAAGCGGTCGTGGACGATGAGGCGGAGGGGAAAGATTGGTGGGGGTGGGAGGGGAAGAGGGGAAGTGGAAGGGGAAAAGGAAAAGGGGGGAGGGAGGAGAAGCAGCGCGCGGGAGAGTGCGAGCGGTCGCGGAAGTTGAGGCATGGAATGGCCGCGCAGGCTGGTCTTCCTTCCCTTTTCTTCCGAACCCTTCCGAACCCTTCCTAACCCTTCACAACCTTTCGATTTTATTTTTATTTTTTTTACCCCCTCCCTCTGACCTCCTCACCCCCCCCCCCCCTCCCCTCCCCCCTTGCCACACGCCCGCCTCCAATTTCTTCCCCAGGCACACCCCGCGCCAGTGTCATGTCTGGCGGTGGACGCCAGTGTCGGGGCTGCTGGCGACAGGGGGGGCGGACAGGGGCGTGCGCGTGTGGGACCACCACCCATAGGCTAATCCTCGTTTCCCCTCCTTTCCTTGCTCCCTTGCTCCCTCTCTCTCTTCCAACTCCCTTCCCCATTCCCCCTCCCTCCCTATTTCCTCCCAGGCGCACCCCGCGCCAGTGTCGTGCCTAGCAGTGGATGCGAGCGGGGGGCTGCTGGCAACAGGCGGGGCGGACAGGGGCGTGCGCGTGTGGGACCTGGAGGCCAACGCATGCACGCACTCGTTCACTGGCATGGGGGGGGTGCTGTCGCAAGTGGCATTTCACCCCGACCCGAATCAGCTGCTGGTGAGTGCGTTGCAGCCAGATAAAAGCAGACAGGCGGCAGGCAGGCAGGCGGAGGGGGGGGTGCGGACAGGGGCGTGTGCATGCACCTGTGGGTGAACGGGTAAACAGGCAGACGGACAAGGGGGACGGACAGGGGCGTGCGCGTGTGGGACCTGGAGGCGAATGCATGCACGCACTCGTTCACGGGCATGGGGGGGGTGCTGTCGCAAGTGGCCTTCCATCCCGACCCGAACCAGCTGCTGGTGAGTATCAAGTCGACATCCCCAGGTGGGTGTGTGGTAGCCGCCGCATGAAAGCACACACGCAGATGGGCAGGCAGGCAGACAAGGGGGGGCGTGCGCGTGTGGGACCTGGAGGGGCATGCATGCACGCACTCATTCACGGGCATGGGAGGTGTTCTGTCGCAAATGGCCTTTCACCCCGACCCCAATCAGCTCTTGGTGACAAGCTTTTGAGAATTCTCAGAAGCAACAAACTGAAGCTCTTGGTGCTGTGGGGCGGACACCTCTTGGTGAGTGCTGTGGGGGGGCGGACACCTCTTGGTGAGTGCTGCGGGGCGGACACTTCTTGGGTGAATGCTTCAGTTTGTTGCTTCTGAGAATTCTCCAAAGCTTGTCATGCGTTTTTTTTTAAGGAACGGGTTTAGGGGCGCCTCAAAACTCGTTTCACAATCTCTCTCCTTCCATCCCACCTCCTCTCCGCCCTCCCCCCCTCTTCCCCCAACAACTGGTGGGCGCATCGGAGAGCCGGCTAGTGGGATCTGGTGACCAAGCGCCCAGCAGCCTCTTCATGCTCCCCACAATCCATTCACCACCCTCTCAACACCCCCCCTTCTCTCTCACTCCCTATCAGCTTGTGGGCGCGTCAGAGAGCGGGCTGGTGCGGGTGTGGGACCTGGTGACCAAGCGCCCAGCAGCCTCTCTGGATAAGCATTTCTCCACAGTCACTGCTATCGCCTTCTCACCGTCGGGATGGCTGCTGCTCACTGCTAGTCGTGACAAGGTCAGTCAACCAGCCAACACCTTTTCTCCCAGCATCGCCTCACTGCACAAGCACTTCTCTACAGTCACCTCCCATCGCCTTCTTGCCCTCTGGATGGCTGCTGCTCACTGCTTCCCGTGATAAGGTCAGCCAATCATTATCCCCCCACTCCCCCTCCTAGCCTCGCCTCCCCCCACTAGCCTCACCTCTCTAAACAAGCACTCTCCATAGTCACTGCTATCTCCTTCTCGCCCTCGGGCCGGCTGCTGCTCACTGCATCACTTGATAAGGTCAGTCAAGTCAAGCAAGCAACCAACCAACCCCTTTCCCTCTAGCCTCACCTCTCTGGACAAGCGAAGCATTTCTCCACAGTCACTGCCATCGCATTCTCGCCCTCTGGCCGGCTGCTGCTCACCGCCAGTCGTGACAAGGTGCGTGGAGCGGAGGGGAGGGATCGAATTTGATTGGATTCCTGTGGGTTCCTCTATGTCCCTCTACCTCTGTGCATGCATGCCAATCAGCCTATCACTGTGACGACTTTTGAGGCGCCTCAAAAGTCGTATTTATATGTCCCTCTACCTGTACATGCCTATCAGGCTATTATTGTGAAGCTCTTTATTGGGCTGACTGTGGGGGAGGAGCTGACGCTTCTCATCCTCTGCCACTCCTCCCCTTCTCATCCGCTGATTGGGTGGACGCTTCTAATCCACTGCCACCCCTCCCCGTTTTGAGGCGCCTCAAAACCGAGACGATTTCTGAGGTGCTCCAAAAGGCGCCTCAACAGACGCTTCTCATCCTCTGCCACCCCACCCCCCCTTTTTTTTTTAGTCGACTCAGAAATCCTCTCGACTCCATTTTTTCCCTCTCGTCTCCGTTTACACCCCCCTGTCCCCTTCGTGCTCCCCTTGTATGAAGAAGCGTTTTGAGACGTCTCAAAACCCTTGTGTATGAAGAAGGGTTTTGAGTTTTGAGACGTCTCAAAACCCTTTTTCCCTCCTGTCTTCGTTTTCACCCCCCCGTCCCCTTGGTGCGCCCCTTCCCCCCCCTCTTCTTTCATCAGGTGGTAAACATATGGGATATTCGCACCTATGCCCACGTCACCACCATCCCCGTTTTTGAGTCCCTCGAAGGCCTCGCTATAGTCACACCCCCTATAGCCCCAGAATTTCCTGCCATTCCCCCCACTGCTGCTGCCGCTGCTGCTGGGGGGGAAGCAGGGGGGGGGAAAGGGGAGAAGGGAGAGAAGGGGAGGAAGGGGGAGAAGGGGAAGAAGAGTAGGGAGGAGATGGGGGAGAAAGAGGTGGTGTGGTTTGTGAGTGTGGGAGAGAGGTGTGTGATGCGGTTGTGGCGGTCAGACAAGTCAACGGCGGTCCTGGAGCAACGGGCAGCTGAGGTGGCCGGCGGGCAGCAGAAAACGGGCGCGGAGGCCAATGATGAGGCGCCAGCTGGCGGCGGGTTTTTGTCTGCACAGTTTTTGGGCCTGGATGGAGGAGGAAAGGGAGGATGCAGATTATTGTGTACCACTGCAGATCAACGGCTGTTAATATACCAGCCTGTCAACGTGACTGTAACGAAGCAGCAGCAGCAGCAGCAGCAGCAGCAGCAGTTTCTTGCCACGTGTCAGCAGCTGATTGGGCAGAACGACGAGATCGTGGACGTGCGATTCGTCCTTGATCCTTCCTCTTCTCTTAAGGCACTGGGAGAGGCAGATGAGGAGGAAGAGACTGAGAGAGCAGGTGGGGGAAGGGAGGGAGAGGAGGGGGAGGAAGGAGAGGAGGGGGAGGACGGAGGGGAGGGGATAAGGAAGGCGTTGAGAGGGGTGGAGAGGAATCTCCAGCTGGCGGTGGCGACCAATAGCGAGCAAGTGCGCGTGTACGACGTGGCGACCGCCAGCTGTCGCCGCTCCCTGATTGGCCACTCGGATATCGTGCTGTGTATCGACGCGTACCCCCACCCCTGCTCCGTGCCTCGTGCCCTTCTTGGCCCTCCTGCTGTTGCTGCTGCTGCTGCTGCTGGTGCTGCTAGTGCTGGTGGCGATGGTAGCGGCGGCAGCGGTTCTTCTGATTTGGTTCCGGTTTCTCTGCTCGCCTCGTCTGCCAAAGATCACTCTGTAAGCAACTCGCTCAACCCCTCACCCCTCCCCCAGCCCACTCCCCGCCTTCTAACCCTTCCACATACTCTGCTCGCCTCGTCTGCCAAAGATCACTCTGTAAGCAACTCGCTCAACCCCTCGCCCATCCCCCACCCCACTCCCCTCCTCGCACCCTTCCCATGCCCTGCCTCATTTTCCCACCCCCTCCCCCCTCCCCGCCCACCCTTCCCTTTCCCATACCACCTCCGCCATACCCCCCTTGCCCCTCCTCCCGTCCCCTTAGTACCCTCGCTGTGCGTTCTTGCTGTCATACAAGTAGAAACGTAAGGTCGCATGCCACATGTCTTCCCATTTATCCTCCCTTCTCCTGCTTACCCTCCCCCCCACCTGCCTTCTTCATCCCACCCATCCCTTCCCGCCCTTCCTTCCCATCCCACCCATCCCTTCCCCCCCATCCCGTCCCACCCATCCCTTGCCCACCATTTCTTGCCGCCATTCCTGGCCAATCAGGTGCGGGTGTGGGACGTCACCACCGGCACCTGTCTAGCAATGGGGTCAGGACACGTGGCAGCTGTTGCTGCCGTGGCGTTCTCTCAGAGGCCGCCGCCAGATCAGCCAACAGGAGGGAAAGGGGGAGGGGCAGGGCCCTTTTTGGTATCTGGTTCGAGGTATGTACGTGCATTTGTGTAGTGTGAGAGCTATTCCGTGAGTGTGAGAGCTGAACCGTGCGTGTGTGGGCTGAACAGTGTAGTGTGTGAGCTGAATGGTGTAATGTGTGTAAACGGAGGAGGGGCAGGGCCCTTCTTGGTATCTGGTTCGAGGTACGTACGTGCAAGTGAGAGCTGAACAGTGTAATGTGTGTCAACGGGTTTTGAAACGTCTCAAATCTAGGTACGTACGTATATGTGCATGTGTGGGCTGAACAGTGTATTGTGTGTAAACGGCTTTTGATGCGCCTCAAAAGCCGTCTCCTGTCTCGCGGTTTTTATGAGGTACGTACGTACGTGCATGTGTGGGCTGAACAGTGTATTGTGTGTAAACGGTGAAACATGTTTGAAGGGTGAACATAACATGTGTCAAAACTGCCTCGCCTCAGAACTGCTTCCCACACTCCCATCGCCCTCTCCAACCCAGTAATCGCACGCTCGAAGTCTGGCCGCTGGCCCTCCTCCTCTCCTCGTCAGCACCACCACTGCCTTTCTCAAGTCTGTAGCCTGTCATCCCTCTCTTGCACCTTCCCCGTCTCTCCCTTTCCCCTCCCCCTTCCCAGTGATCGCACGCTCAAAGTCTGGCCGCTGGCCCTCCTCCTCTCCTCCTCAGCAGCATTGACGCTGCCTCGCGTTTTGAGCCATCTCAAATTCAAGCCCCCCCCCGCTTCCTCGCCCATCCCTCTCCCTCTCAGTGATCGCACACTCAAAGTCTGGCCGCTCGCGCTCCTCCTCTCCTCCTCAGCAGCAGCACTGCCTCGCGGGAGGGGCGGCGTGCTTCGTCTCAAGTCAGGTGCAACAGTGGCAGCACACGACAAGGACATTAACGCTGTAGCTGTGGCTCCTAATGATGGCCTTGTGTGCTCCGGCTCCCAGGTAAATCATCTGAGCGTTTTAAGTCAAGTTAAGTCAAGTCAAGTCAAGTTAGGTGCCACAGTGGCAGCACACAACAAGCATATCAATGCTGTAGCTGTGGCGCCCAATCATGGCCTCGTGTGCTCCGGCTCCCAGGTAAATGAGGGTCACTTACACAAGTCAAGTCAAGGCAAGTCAAGGCAAGTCAGGTGCCACAGCAGCAGCACACGACAAGGACATCAACGCGTGGTTGTGGCGCCCAACGATGCTCTCGTGTGCTCCGGCTCCCAAGTATGTCTCAGGTGATGGTCAGGTGGGTCTCAGGTGGTTCTCAGGTGATGTTGGGTGGGCCTCCGGTGATTTTCGAGGGGGGTCTCAGGTGATTATCAGGTGGGTGAAATGTGTTTTCCTCCTCCTCGCCCCTCCCCCTTGCTCCCCTCCACCTTTTCCCTTGTCACAACAAGACCGCACGGCCAAGGTGTGGCGTCTCCCCGACCTCTCGCTCTCCGTCACACCGAGAGGCCACAAGCGCAGTGTGTGGTCAGTCGCCTTCTCCCCTGTGGACCGCTGTGTGCTCACAGCATCTGGTGGCGCCACGTGCCTTCCTCTCAGTCAATCAAGAGCTCACAGCCAGCCCTTGACAGCCAGGAACAAACACCCTTCTTCCTGCTTCCATCCCTCCTCTCCTACTCCACCCCCCCCCCCCCCCCCCCCCCCCCCGACAGGACCGCACGGCCAAGGTGTGGCGTCTCCCTGACCTCTCGCTCTCGGTCACACTGAGAGGCCACAAGCGCGGTGTGTGGTCTGTCGCCTTCTCCCCTGTGAACCGCTGTGTGCTCACAGCATCTGGGGACGCCACGTGCCTTCTCAGTCCACTCACCTGGACCCTTGAAAGTGAGGAACAAACGCCCTTGATTCTGCTCCCCTTCCTCCTCCTCCCATTCTTCCCCAAACAGGATCGCACGGCCAAGGTGTGGCGCCTGCCTGATTTGTCCCTCTCGGTCACACTGAGAGGCCACAAGCGCGGCGTGTGGTCGGTCGCCTTCTCTCCCGTGGACCTCTGTGTGCTCACGGCATCAGTCGATGTTCCTTCTGTTTCCCCCCTTGCTCTTTTCCCACTACAGGATCGCACGGCCAAGGTGTGGCGCCTGCCTGATTTGTCCCTTTCTGTGACACTGAGAGGCCACAAGCGTGGTGTGTGGTCAGTCGCCTTCTCCCCCGTGGACCGCTGTGTGCTCACGGCGTCAGGCGATGCCACGTGCCGCATCTGGGCGCTGGCAGACGGCAGCTGCCTTCGAACCCTTCAGGGGCACGAGGCGTCGGTGCTGAAGGCGATATTTGTTACCAGAGGCACGCAGGTAGGGCCTGGGTTGTGTGTGGTGTGCTCCTGTGGACTGCTGTGTGCTCACAGCATCAAGTGATGCCACGTGTCGCATCTGGGCGCTGGCAGACGGCAGCTGCCTGAGAACCCTTCAAGGGCACGAGGCATCGGTTCTCAAGGCCATCTTTGTCACCCGAGGCACGCAGGTAGGCCCTGGGTTAACTGTGGTGTGCCGCATTGGCACTGTGTGCTCATGGCATCTGGTGATGCCACGTGCCGCATCTGGGCGCTGGCGGATGGCAGCTGCTTGCGCACGCTTCAAGGGCACGAGGCATCGGTACTGAAAGCCATCTTTGTCACCCGAGGCACCCAGGTGTGTGCTGTGTTTGTGCTGTGGCGGTCTGTGTGCTGCATTTAGTATGTGTGTGTGTGTGTGCTCATGGCGTCAGGCGACGCCACGTGCCGGTTATTGAGGCGCCTCAAAAATTGCTGTGGCGGTTTGTGTGCTGCATTTAGTATGTGCGTGTGTGCTCACGGCGTCAGGCGACGCGACGCCGCATCTGGGCGCTGGCGGACGGCAGCTGCTTGGCTTGCGCACGCTGCAAGGGCACGCACGAGGCAAGCGTGCTGAAGGCGATAATCGTTACCAGAGGCACGCAGGTAGGTAGGCCCTGTGTTGTGTGCTGCGTGTTGTGTGTGATGTGTGATGTGTGGTGTATGCTGCATTAAGTCAGTCTGTGTGCTCACGGCATCGGGGGACGCCACGTGCCGCATCTGGGCGCTGGCAGACGGCAGCTGCTTGAGAACCCTTCAGGGGCATGAGGCATCAGTTCTCAAGGCCATCTTTGTCACCAGAGGCACACAGTTAGGCCCTGGGTCAACTGTGCTGTGGCACATTGGGTGTGTGTGCTCACTGTATCGGGGGAGGCCACGTGTCGCATCTGGGCGCTGGCAGACGGCAGCTGTCTGAGAAGAACCCTTCAAGGGCACGAGGCATCGGTTCTCAAGGCCATCTTTGTCACCAGAGGCACACAGGTAGGCCCTGGGTCAACTGTGGTGTGGCACATTGGGTGTGTGTGTGCTCACAGCATCGGGGGACGCCACGTGCCGCATCTGGGCTCTGGCAGACGTCAGCTGCCTGCCTGCGCACAGCACACTGCAGGGGCACGAGGCGTCGGTGCTGAAAGCGATATTTGTGACGAGAGGCTCGCAGGTAGGGTAGGCCCTGGGTGTTCTGTGGTGTGCTGTGGTGGTATGTCTGCTGCATTAGCTCTGTGTGTGTGCTCACAGCATCGGGGGATGCCACGTGCCGCATCTGGGCGCTGGCAGACGGCAGCTGCTTGAGAACCCTTCAAGGGCACGAGGCACCAGTTCTCCTCAGGGCCATCTTTGTGACCCGAGGCACGCAGGTAAGCCCTTTTGTTGTGTGCTGCATTGGGTGGGTGTGTGTGTGCTCACAGCATGGTGTGTGCTCACACCACCGTGCCACGTGCCGCTTCTGGGCGCTGGCAGATGGCAGCTGCGTGACTGACTGCCCTTCAAGGGCACAAGGCATCGATGCCCTTCAAGGGCACAAGGCATCGATGCTCTTCAAGGGCTCAAAGTCATCTTTGTGACTCGAGGTGACTTTTGAGTCGACTCAAAAGACACCTCCTTCAAGGGCACGTGGCATCGATGCTCAAGGCTATCTTTGTGACTCGAGGCACACACACGGGACGGGTGTGTGCTGTGTATTGTCTTGTCTGTGTGTGGTGTGCCACATTGGGTCTGTGTGCTCACGACATTTATTTTAAAGGCGCCTAAAAAAAGGGCCTGGGTTGGCTTGACTGTGGTGTGCGGCATTGGGTGTTTGTGCCACATGTGATGGCATTGGGTGATGCCATGTGCTGCAAAAGGGTGCTGGCACATGCAGCTGCCTGCCCTGCGCACCCTTCAAGGCCACGAGGCGAGGGTGCTGAAAGCGGCATTTGTATTGTAACCCGAAGCACGCAGGTAGGCCCACAGACATTTGTTATCTGTGCTGTGCCGTGCTGCATTGTGTCTGTCTGTGTGCTCACCTCACAGCATCAAGTTTCAGGAGCCGACAAGCTGCTGAACTGAAGCTCCCCCTCCTCCCTCTCTCTCACCCTCTTCTGCCCCCCTTGCTCGTTCCGTTCCCCCTCTCTCCTTCTCGGCTCTCCAGGTGGTGTCAACAGGAGCGGATGGGCTGCTGAAGCTGTCACACTCCCCCACTCTCCCTGCTCTTCTCACTTCGTCCCCTCCCCCTCCCTCCTTCTCGCTTACCCCCAGGTGGTGTCAACAGGAGCGGATGGGCTGCTGAAGCTGTGGAGTGTGAAGGGCGGGGAGTGTGTGAACACGTTTGACGAGCATGAGGATAAGGTGAGACTAGGGGGGGGCAGGGAAGGAGTGTTGGTGTTGCAATAAGCGTGGGGGAGAGGAGAGCCGAACGAGGAGGGGAGGAAGCTGTGGAGTGTGAAGGGCGGGGAGTGAGTGAACACGTTCCACGAGCATGAGGATAAGGTGAGACTAGGTGGAACACGTTTTGAGCATGAGGACTCAAAAGTCTGTGTGAACATGTTCCACAAGCATGAGGAGACTTTTGAGTGTCCACGCTGTGTTCAAAAGTCTGTGTGAACACGTTTGACGAGCATGAGGATAAGGTGGGATGGTGGAGAGGAGGGGAAAAGGGGTGGCGGGAAGGTTTTTTTTTTTTTTTTTTTTTTTTTTTTTTTTTGGGTTTCTCCAAACAGATTCGGGGTTGGGGGCAGGGTGGTCTTGGAAAGGAAAGTTGCCGCATCCCACTGCATCACATCGCAAAATTGCCATACCGTACCCCTTCCATCTTCCACCTTCTCCGATCCCCCCTCCCCTCTTCCCCCAATGCCATACGTCTGGTAAACATTTCGCGCGTCTCATTTCCCCTTTATCTACCCCCCCCCCTTACTCGTCTCTCTGTTGTGAGACAGATATGGGCGCTGGCAGTGAGCCCCGGGTCAGAGATGCTGGCGACAGGTGGCAGCGACTCATTGGTGCACGTGTGGCAGGACTGCACGCAGCAGGAGCAGCAAGAGGCCGCCCTGGAGCAGGTGAGGGGTGTGACGCGGTACACTATGTACTCGTTATAGAGCAGCAGGAGCAGGCGATGCACAGCTGTAGCCAACAGCAGGGCCCTCTGCACCCCCGCCCGTCCCCAAGCCTCACTCTCTCCCTTCCCCATCCTCCTCCTCCCTCCCTTCCCCCACCTCCTCCCTCCCCTCACAGGTCAAAACAGTGCAGCAGGAGCAGGCGATGCGAAACGCGGCTGTAGCCAGCAACACTCTCTGCTCCCCCTCTTAACCTTCCTCGCCTCCAACCCCAACGGCTACCAGGTGAAAACAGTGCAGCAGGAGCAGGCGATGCGCAACGCGGCTGTAGCGGAGGACTATGTGACGGCGCTACAGCTGGTGCAGCAGAATGTGGCTGTATTAATCACTCTCTTTACCCTCCCGCCCCACACAGGTCAAGGCAGTGCAGCAGGAGCAGGCGATGCGCAATGCGGCTGTAGCGGAGGACTATGTGCCTCCCACTTAACCTTCCACCACCCCCCCATCGTACCGCTCTCCTCCCCCCCCACAGGTGAAAGCAGTACAGCAGGAGCAGGCGATGCGCAACGCAGCTGTAGCAGAGGACTATGTGACATCAGTCTCTGTATCCCCACCCGCCATCTTTCCGCATGACCCTTTTCAACTGTGCAGGTCAAAGCGGTACAGCAGGAGCAGGCGATGCGAAACGCGGCTGTAGCGGAGGACTATGTGACGGCGCTACAGCTGGCGCTGCAGCTGCAGCGACCCGCCACCATGGCCGCCCTGCTCTCCGACCTCATGAAGTGAGTTTGCTGCCCTGTACGGGTGACTCTGTGTGTGTGCGCGCGCGTGCACGCCACACTGCAGCTGCAGCGACCCGCCACCATGGCCGCCCTGCTCTCTGACCTCATGAAGTGAGTCCGCTGCTTCCCCACTCCCCAGTGTGTGTGTGGGTTGATGGTGGGGTCGACTAGAGCCACTGCTTGAAGAAGTGTTTTGAGACGTCTCAAAACACTTCTTCAAACACGTGGTTGATGGTGGGGTCGACTAGAGCCACTGCTGCAGCTGCAGCGACCTGCCAGCATGGCAGCTCAGCACTGCTCTTTTACCATATCAAATGAGTCTGTTCGTTGCTCACAGGTGGAGGGAGGTGAATGGGTGGGTTCGTAGCTCAGTGTGTATGGGTTGGCGTTTGGGTGGACTCAAGAGCCATTGCTGCAGCTGCTGCAGCAACCTGCCACCATGGCATGGCATGGCATGGCAGCCCTTCTGTCCGACCTTATCAAGTCACGTGTAATGAGGTTATTTCTGAGACGTCTCAAAAATAACCTCATTACACACAGCCCTTCTGTCCGACCTTATCAAGTCACGTGTAATGAGGTTATTTCTGAGACGTCTCAAAAATAACCTCATTACACACAGCCCTTCTGTCCGACCTTATCAAGTGAGTCCATAGCTCGTGGGTGAAGTGAGTGGAAACACCCTCTGATGTGACCTTCTGAAAACCCCCCCTCATGTGACCCTTACCCCTCTCTTTCTATTCCCACTGCCTGCCTCCCCCTCTTCTATTCCCCTCTCCCCTCTCTCTCTCCCCATGGCAGGAAGGAGGGGGCAGAGGAGAGGATAGGAGGGGCGGTGGCAGGGTTGGAACCCTCGCAGCTGAGGCAGCTGCTGCTGTATACGCGCGAGTGGAACACCAACGCCAAGCTGTGCCTCTCGGCGCAACGCTTGCTGGCTGCAGTGTTGAAGCACCACCCTCCAGCAACGCTTATGCAGGTAGGGGACTGGGTAAGACTGAATGAATAGAAGGAACAGCAGCGGCATCTGCTGCTGTATGCGCGCGAGTGGAACACCAACGCCAAGCTGTGCCTCTCGGCGCAACGCTTGCTGGCTGCAGTGTTGAAGCACCACCCTCCAGCAACGCTTATGCAGGTAGGGGACTGGGTAAGACTGAATGAATAGAAGGAACAGCAGCGGCATCTGCTGCTGTATGCGCGCGAGTGGAACACCAACGCCAAGCTGTGCCTCTCGGCGCAACGCTTGCTGGCTGCAGTGTTGAAGCACCACCCTCCAGCAACGCTTATGCAGGTAGGGGACTGGGTAAGACTGAATGAATAGAAGGAACAGCAGCGGCATCTGCTGCTGTATGCGCGCGAGTGGAACACCAACGCCAAGCTGTGCCTCTCGGCGCAACGCTTGCTGGCTGCAGTGTTGAAGCACCACCCTCCAGCAACGCTTATGCAGGTAGGGGACTGGGTAAGACTGAATGAATAGAAGGAACAGCAGCGGCATCTGCTGCTGTATGCGCGCGAGTGGAACACCAACGCCAAGCTGTGCCTCTCGGCGCAACGCTTGCTGGCTGCAGTGTTGAAGCACCACCCTCCAGCAACGCTTATGCAGGTAGGGGACTGGGTAAGACTGAATGAATAGAAGGAACAGCAGCGGCATCTGCTGCTGTATGCGCGCGAGTGGAACACCAACGCCAAGCTGTGCCTCTCGGCGCAACGCTTGCTGGCTGCAGTGTTGAAGCACCACCCTCCAGCAACGCTTATGCAGGTAGGGGACTGGGTAAGACTGAATGAATAGAAGGAACAGCAGCGGCATCTGCTGCTGTATGCGCGCGAGTGGAACACCAACGCCAAGCTGTGCCTCTCGGCGCAACGCTTGCTGGCTGCAGTGTTGAAGCACCACCCTCCAGCAACGCTTATGCAGGTAGGGGACTGGGTAAGACTGAATGAATAGAAGGAACAGCAGCGGCATCTGCTGCTGTATGCGCGCGAGTGGAACACCAACGCCAAGCTGTGCCTCTCGGCGCAACGCTTGCTGGCTGCAGTGTTGAAGCACCACCCTCCAGCAACGCTTATGCAGGTAGGGGACTGGGTAAGACTGAATGAATAGAAGGAACAGCAGCGGCATCTGCTGCTGTATGCGCGCGAGTGGAACACCAACGCCAAGCTGTGCCTCTCGGCGCAACGCTTGCTGGCTGCAGTGTTGAAGCACCACCCTCCAGCAACGCTTATGCAGGTAGGGGACTGGGTAAGACTGAATGAATAGAAGGAACAGCAGCGGCATCTGCTGCTGTATGCGCGCGAGTGGAACACCAACGCCAAGCTGTGCCTCTCGGCGCAACGCTTGCTGGCTGCAGTGTTGAAGCACCACCCTCCAGCAACGCTTATGCAGGTAGGGGACTGGGTAAGACTGAATGAATAGAAGGAACAGCAGCGGCATCTGCTGCTGTATGCGCGCGAGTGGAACACCAACGCCAAGCTGTGCCTCTCGGCTCAACGCTTGCTGGCTGCAGTGTTGAAGCACCACCCTCCAGCAACGCTTATGCAGGTAGGGGACTGGGTAAGACTGAATGAATAGAAGGAACAGCAGCGGCATCTGCTGCTGTATGCGCGCGAGTGGAACACCAACGCCAAGCTGTGCCTCTCGGCGCAACGCTTGCTGGCTGCAGTGTTGAAGCACCACCCTCCAGCAACGCTTATGCAGGTAGGGGACTGGGTAAGACTGAATGAATAGAAGGAACAGCAGCGGCATCTGCTGCTGTATGCGCGCGAGTGGAACACCAACGCCAAGCTGTGCCTCTCGGCTCATTGCCTGCTGGCTGCAGTGTTGAAGCACCACCCCCCAGCAACGCTCATGCAGGTAGGGCGCTGGGGAGGGGCGTGGCATGGGGATTGGGTTGAGAGGGGATTGGGGGACAGGCGCAGAGGCAGCTGCTGCTATATGCGCGCGAGTGGAGCATTGACTCCAAGCTCTGCCTCTCGGATTAACGGCTGCTGACAGAATTGGAGCTGAACTGATTGATTGATCAAGAAGGCACTAGGCCTTAAGTACAAACAAGGTTGGGTTGAGCAAAGCTAGGGAAAGGATGGGATGGGAATCCTAGCAAATCTCCAATTGGTGAGTTGGCAGATTTGCAGGATTACGAGGGAATCCCAACCAGATAGGGTTGGGATTACAAATCTACACCCAACCCGCAAATAACCTAAACCATATAAAATAGAGTACACAAAGTGTTGACAGCCTATCTCTAACAGCTGCTCCATACCACCGCGCCCATACCCCACTGCCCATACCACCGCGCCCATACCCCACTGCCCATACCACCGCGCCCATACCCCACTGCCCATACTCCTTTCTACCCCACCAACCCCCGACTGCCACGCCATGCAGATCCCAGGAATCGGGGAGATTTTGGATGGGCTGCAGCCATACACGCAGCGCCACCTGGCGCGTCTCGAGCGCGTGCTGCGCAGCTCCTACCTCGTCGACTACACTCTCGCCGCCCTCACCATGCTACAGCCGACCGCTGACCTGGCAGTGCATGCTGACCTGGCGCTACAGCCGGGTGCTGAGCTGGCGCTGACGGGCGGCAAAGCCGCCCTGACGCTACAGGCCAAAGCTTCCGCCCAGGATAGGCCGTCTGGATTGGAAGTACTGAAGGAGAAGGTGAGGAGGGAGAGTGAGAGGAGGGAAAGAGGTGAGAGGGGGGGAGGGGAGGAGGGGAAGGGAGATGGGAGTCAGAAGGGAGGAGGGGAGTATAGCGAGGTGGATGCTGCTATGAAGATGTGGAGATATCTAGAGAGTAAGAGAGAGGAGGGGTTGAAGGGGAAGGAGGGTAAGGGAGATGGAGAGGAAGAGGAGAGGGAAGATGAGGAAGAGGAGAGGGAGGAAGGAGAGGAGGAAGGGGAGGATGGAGAGGAGAATGGGGAAGTAGAGGGGAGTGTGGAGGAAGTGGAGGATAGTGAAGGGGAGGAGGTCGAGAAAGAGGAGGAAGGTGGGGAAGAGGAAGGAGAGGAGGAAGGGGAGGAAGAGTCAGAGGAAGAGATAGATGAAGAGGAAGAGGAAGGAGAGGAAGGGGAAGAGGAAGAGTTGGAGGGAGAGGAAGACGCAGGAGAAGAGGCAAGAAGAAGAAGAAGAAGAAGAAGAAGAAGAAGAAGAAGAAGAAGAAGAAGAAGAAGAAGAAGAAGAAGAAGAAGAAGAAGAAGAAGAAGAAGAAGAAGAAGAAGAAGAAGAAGAAGAAGAAGAAGAAGAAGAAGAAGAAGAAGAAGAAGAAGAAGAAGAAGAAGAAGAAGAAGAAGAAGAAGAAGAAGAAGAAGAAGAAGAAGAAGAAGAAGAAGAAGAAGAAGAAGGGACAGGGGATGAGGAAGAGAGCGAATCAGAGGAGGAGCAGAAGCACCGTGGCAGGCAGGCAAGAGTGCAAGCCCCGTTGCACAAGGGAAAGGGGGGGGTTGAGAAGCGAATGAGCGCGGCACACAAAGGAACGGCAGCACAGAAGCGTGTTTCCAAGAGCAAGGCACAATCAGCAGCAGCACATGCTGTTCCGAGCAAGAAGCAGAGGATGCGATGATGTACTTGCTAGGGCTACTCTTCAGGGTGTTGTCCAGTGAAATTGTGATTCATGTCGAGATACCAAACAGCACAATCTCCAATTTTCGTCCCGTTTACCCCTTGTGTAACAATAGCGAAAGGGTTTTGGTGTACACACGTTTCTTGTGATAGTTTCTTGGGACGAGTTTCGGATATGGATAAGAGTTTCCGCCCGTCCGGATCGTCGGACGAAAATCCTCAAACATCTAGAATTCCCGCCACTGCCGGGACACAATTGGATTTCACTCCCACGGAAAATACAACAATACCATTCCCTGCACATTAGCACTGATGATTCGCTGTGTATTCAACAGTACTGGAACTCAGACAGGCATGCACATGGCACTAAACCCTAACCGTCAGGGCCGCTACTAGACAAAGTACTGCTGTATTTTCTACATCAGCCCAAGACTGTTTCACCGGATTTTTACACTGTTGATACTGATGCTCAAGCGTTTACTTTCAGCACTGATGCCCTACTGGTACTAGCCCTCATGTCTCCATCACATCACCCTCATCCTACTCCAAGAACCTCTCTTTATCCGCCGCCCTATCTCCTCGTCAGTCCACCACGGCATATCAGGATCCTCCTCCCCCTCCTCATGTTTCCATAACATCATCCTCATCATCCTCCCCCTCCTCCTCCTCCCCATGCGCCCCACCAATCCTCAAATCCGACAGCAGCTCCTCCAGCGGAATCTCAGGCACCTCCTCCCCATCCTTCCCATTCCATTCCCCCCATCCTCTCCCCCATCCTCCTTATGTTTCCATCACATCATCCTCATCATCCTCCACCTCCCCCTCCTCCGCCTCCGCCTCCTCTCCACCAATCCTCAAATCCGATAACAGCTCCTCCAGTGGAATTTCCGGCACCTCCTCCCCATCCTCCTCCTCCTCTTCCTCCCCAGCATCCACCATCTCATCCCCTCCTCTCGCTGCTCCCACAGGAGGCACAAATGTCGGGTCGCGGTAAACCGCAATCCACGACCGCATCTCAGCATCCTCCTCCAACTCCTCCAAAAACCTCTCTTTATCCGCCGCATCCCTCTCTTCATCAATCCGTCCCTTCGCCCCACCACCTCCTCCTCCTCGTTCTCCTCTCTCCGCTCCTCTCTCTGCGGCGCCCCCATCCACTTCCATGTCCAGCTGCTTGAGCTTCCACGCACGCGGCTTGCCGCGCCGCTTCTTGCGCTTCTCCTCGTAGCTCTTGCGCACGAGGATCACGTCGGGAAGGGTGGCTCTGTTGCTGTACCTGAAGGGCGGGCGGGAGGGAGGGAGGGAGGGAGGGAGCGAGGAGGGACCGGGATGGAAGAGGGGAGAAGGAAAAGGGGGAGCGGGGAAAGAGTTGCTCTGCTGCTTCTTGCGCTTCTCCTCGTAGCTCTTGCTCTGTTGCTGTACCTGAAGGGACGGGAGGAGGGGAACAGAGGGGGGGGGGGGGGGGGGGGGGGAGAGAAAAGGGTGGTCGTGAGTGGGGGAGAAGAGCCGGGATGAGTCTTTAAAAATCCCCTGGCCGAAGCAAGTACCCCAGGTGCGTCCTGGCAGTGAACATCACATCATTCTTCCCAAAATCTGCCACACCAGCAGCACCAGCAGGAGGAGGAGGGGGAAAGCTCACCTGGCCAAATCATCGCTGTTGAGGTTGGCCCCGTGCAGGTCGTATCCCATGGCATAATCTCCCGGCCTCAACAAATGACCCAGGTGCGTCCTGGCAGTGAACATCGCATCGTTCTTCCCGAAATCCGCCACCCGCGCCACCTGCACGTCTGCCAGCACAAACCGCGCCAACGCCCCTCCCCCCGCCTTGTGCGGAGCTCCCCCCACTCCCCCCGCTCCCCCCGCTCCCCCTGCTCCCCCTCCGCCTCCCCCTCCGCCTCCGCCCCCCCATCCCCCTCCGCCACCCCATCCCCCTCCGCCCCCCACGGTCTCAACGTCTAGCACCACGTACTCCACGAGCTGCCGCGAGGAGAGCAGGGGCTTAAAGCCATAGCGCCAGTACTGGTTCGAGTCAAGGTAGATGGCATGCAGGGTGGATGGGTCAAGGAGCTGAAGCGAGTTGGAGACGCGGATGCAGAGGACGAGAGGGTTCGCCGCCGTGCCACACGCATTGGCGGCTTTCGGGGGGAGGCAAATCAGGTCCTCCTTGCAGACCGGACAGATTTCCACCGAGAAAGTGTACCTGCGTGGGGGAGGAGAAGAGAAGAGGGGAGAAGGGAGGGAGGTACACATGTGAGGAGGGCAGAACTGGCGCTTGTTGTACTCGCTAAAAGGCTCCATTGTACTCGCTAAAAGGCTCCATTGTACTCGCTTGAACACTCGCTTGCAATTATACTTGTTATAAGCGTTCTCACCGCTCACTTGCAATTGTACTCACAATAAACCTTCTCACCACTCACTTGTGGTTGTAACTTGTACTCCCAATAAGACTTCTCTTCACTCACTTGTAAGAAGCCATGTGGATGTCATGTGAGCACCAGCTACTCACGTCCTCTTATACCCGTTATAAGCCTTCAGCAGTACTCACTTGTGGTTGTACGAAGCCGTGTGAATGTCGTGTGACACCAGCTGCTCACTTCTACTTATACCCGTTATAAGCCTTCAGCAGTACTCACTTATAGTTGTACGAGGCCGTGTGGATGTCGTGTGACACCAGCTGCTTGTCGCTGTGGTGCTGAGCTGGCACCACTGCTGCACTATAGCATTGTACTCGTTATAGCAGCACTCACTTGTAATTGTACAAGGCCGTGTGGATGTCATGCGACACCAGCTGCTTGTCGCTGCGGTGCTGAGCTGGCACCACGCTCACCGCACTTAGCATTACCAGCCTTTCACACTTGTACTTGCTATGATACCCACGTGTACTCGTGAAGAACCGATGTGGTACTCACTCGCTGTAGCACTCGCTCGTAGCTGTACTCGTTTTAAGTCTTCTCTTCACTCACTTGTAGTTGTACGAGGCCGTGTGGATGTCATGCGACACCAGCTGCTTGTCGCTGCGGTGCTGAGCTGGCACCACGGCCGACACAAAGTCAACAAACTTCTGCGCGTGCGAGCGGTTGGCGTAGTAAAAGTCAATGCCGTCATGCACCTGGGAAGGGAGGGGGCGGATCAGGGGCGGGTGTTGACTAACACTGACTTTGCATGAGCAGCTGGCACCACGGCCGACACGAAATCCACAAATTTCTGAGCATGGGAGTGGTTGGCGTAGTAGAAGTCAATGCCGTCATGCACCTGGGAGAGGGGTTGGGGGGGCGTTGACTACTATTGACTAATGTTGACTCTGCGCGTGGGAGCGGCTGGCGTAGTAGAAATCAATGCCGTCGTGCACCTGGGAGGAGGGAAAGGGGTAGGTAGGGGTAAGGGTAGGGGTTGACTGGCGTTGACTAATACTGACTTTACGCGAGCTGTTGGCGTAGTAGAAATCAATGCCGTCGTGCACCTGAGGAGGAGGGAAAGGAGTGAATCAGAAGCACACATAGCGCGAGTCTTAAAAGGAATCCAATGGCAGTGCGAGTGTTACGACGATTCGTCCCTTCTCCACATTCATCCGTCCTTCTCCTAAATCCTCGCCGGTGCTGAGCTGGCAGCTGACCTGGCAGGCACCGCCTTTGCTGATGAGGGCATCACCTTCCAATCCGATCGTCCCTTTTTCTTCTCTTCAAACCCCACCCACCTGTTGAGGCAAAGTCAGGAGGCTTCTGTGTAGGCAAAGTCAGAAGGCTTTTGCGTCGACTCAAAAGTCGTCTGACTTCCAATTGTCCATATCCCTTCCCCTAAGCCCCACCTGTTAACAGTCTTGGCAAAGTCAGAACGCCCACCTGGCGGATGGAAATAAGGGTTGATGGAAATAAGGGTTGATGGAAATAAGGGTTGATGGAAATAAGGGTTGATGGAAATAAGGGTTGATGGAAATAAGGGTTGATGGAAATAAGGGTTGATGGAAATAAGGGTTGATGGAAATAAGGGTTGATGGAAATAAGGGTTGATGGAAATAAGGCCTCCGCAGCCCACCTGTTCTCTTTCGACAGCCCCTAAAGCCCCACTTGTTAACAGTGTTGAGAAAGTCAGAAAGCCCACCTGGCGGATGTTAATAGTGTTGGCGTGAGCACCGTGCTTCAATATAAGCTGCTCCAGGAACAGAAACGTGCGCTTGTGCTCCGCCTTCTGCTTTTTCCCAGATGCCCTTTGCCTATCGACTCGAATCACAAGTCACGAGTCACCTTGCAGCAAGCAAGCAAGCACCCACCTGGCGGATGTTGATGGTGTTGGCGTCGGCACCATGCTTCAATATAAGCTGCTCCAAAAACAGAAACGTGCGCTTGTGCTCCGCCTTCTGCCGCAGCTGCACCACCGCCACCCACTGGTCCGGGTTGGCTGCCGACCGCGTGCACGCGTCGCACATGTGGTCCTCCACCACGTATTCCGTCACAAAGGTTTGCTGCAGCACTGCGCCACTGAGAACTTCCTTCTGTATCGTCACCTGGAAATCACAGGGGTGTGTGGCAGAGGGTTCAGGGTCTAACTAAGGTTGTAGGCACATCAGGGTCAGGGTTGGCAGCTGACCGCGTGCACGCGTCACACATGTGATCCCCCACCACGTTTCCCGTCACGAATGTTTGCTGCAGCACGGCCCCGGATAGCACCTCCTTCTGTATTGTCACCTGGGAGCAATATGGGTAGGAACAAAGGGTTTGAAGCCAGGGTTGGCTAGTTGGGGTTGGCAGCTGACCGCGTGCACGCGTCACACATGTGGTCCACTCCACCACCACATACTCCGTCACAAAGGTTTGCTGCAGCACTGCTCCGGACAGAACCTCCTTCTGTATCGTCACCTGGGAGCAACAGGGTTCAGGGGTTTTAAGGTACAGGTGAAATTAAGGGTTAGAGGTGGCAGCTGACCGCGTGCACGCGTCACACATATGGTCCTCCACCACGTACTCCGTCACAAAGGTTTGCTGCAGCACTGCTCCGGACAGAACCTCCTTCTGTATCGTCACCTGGGAGCAACAGGGTTCAGGGGTTTTAAGGTACAGGTGAAATTAAGGGTTAGAGGTGGCAGCTGACCGCGTGCGCGCGTCACACATATGGTCCTCCACCACGTACTCCGTCACAAAGGTTTGCTGCAGCACTGCTCCGGACAGAACCTCCTTCTGTATCGTCACCTGGGAGCAACAGGGTTCAGGGGTTTTAAGGTACAGGTGAAATTAAGGGTTAGAGGTGGCAGCTGACCGCGTGCGCGCGTCACACATATGGTCCTCCACCACGTACTCCGTCACAAAGGTTTGCTGCAGCACCGCTCCAGATAGCACCTCCTTCTGTATCGTCACCTGGAGACACGCGAAAGCAAAGGGATCTCAAAGTACACGTGAGCGTTGGAGTTCAGTTCAGGTCGGCAGGCGACCGACTGTGTGCACCGTGCACGCGTCACACATGTGGTCCTCCACCACATACTCTGTCACAAACGTCTGTTGAAGAACGGCGCCAGATAAGACCTCCTTCTGTATGGTCACCTGTGAGCAGTAGGGGTGGAAACCAGGGGATTTGAATTAGGGTTGGCAGCTGATCACGTGCATGCATCGCGGTTTGCAGCAGAACATCTCCTTTAAATGTACCTTGGTTAAACGGCACAATCTTTTATTCTTCTTCTTTCTAACTCCCTTGATTTTAATTCGCTTATAGTGTGGCTCGGTCCAGACGAAAGTGGCAAATTTTGAGGAAGCTCAAAAGTAGCACTCTACATTCAACACACAGACGTAGTACCTTGATTTTAATTCGCTTGGAGTGTGGCTCTGTCCAGATGAAAGAGGCATCCACCAGCTTCACTTTGTTGAGATTCTTCATGCGCTGTTACAGTGAAATGGTAGCATGGTAACACACACACACATGGCATGCAGTGAGGGGAGGGAAAGAGCACGGGAACACAGGGGTATAAGGAGGATGCTTTGGGCAAGTGGACGCGTCCACCAGTTTCGCCTTGCTAACATTCTCCTTACGCTGTCACAAGGCTAGCGTCAGGCAAAACCGTCGTACGGTCAGAGGAGGACTGGGCAAAAAGAGCAACGCAGGGTTTTGGAGGGGTTTCAGAAGGTAAACGCGTCCACGAATTCCGAATTGCCCTGCATACCGACTGCGCGCGATAGACAAGCGTAGGTAACCAATTGGGCGACAGCGCGCCAAGTCGAGCGAATCAGGGTTTGACAACGGGGTTTAAGTCCAAAACAACAACAAAGCCGCAAGCGATGAGAACAGGACTGTGGAACTGCTCCCGTATCGCGAGTGAGAAACTCCTCACACTAGTAAATCCACTGGCGCCCAACGCGGGTGCACATACAGGCGCGGGGAAAATCTCTTGGGCAAAACCATCCATATCCGCAGGACGCAGACTTGACTCGACTCGGTTTGATTCGATTCAACTTGATTTTATTCGATTTGACTCGATTCGCCGCACCTTGAGGCAGAACGTGAGGAGCTCCTTCGACTCGAGCTCAGCGCGGATCCACGCGCGTGGCGGCGCGAGGAACCTTCCGCACGGCGGCGGGCAGCGCAGCACCGACAGGCGGCGCGGGAGGCCCTCAGTGATATCGACGTGCGTGCGGATGCAGCCGGGGCACATGCCGGTCGGGTTGGGCGGCATGGCCGTGCCGCACAGGCAGCACAGCACGGTGGACGGCGTCTGCTGGACGGTAAACATGCCGGCCGGAGCTGAGACGTCCGGCTCCATTGACGCCATCGGAACCGCGCTACGGACACGCAGGATCTATAATATTCTTCCGGTACCAATTGCGCGTTCTAGTGAACACGTGAGGAGTTAGGAGACAAAAAACACAGCCGTTAGGTGTTCGGGTCTACAGGCTAGAGTCTAGAAACTAAACAAGACTCGACGATAACGTCGGAAGGGTTGCGTCGCAGTTATATATTTGTCGTAAGAAGACATGAGGAATGTTCGATATTACTTTATTTAGAGAAAGCCACGAATCTTCATCCAGTGTATAACAGGTTGTTTCTCACTTTGTTCTTCCTCATGTTAGCTCTCTTCCCATTGAATGCTATTAATGGGGAAAGATTTCAACATTTATCATATTTGCTATTATATTTAGCAGTGGTGTTTGTATGTACAAATGACACTATCATATCAACTTAGTGGGTTTGTTTATTTGCAGCTAACCTTTGTGTGTCAGCTAGTTGGACAGTGTGTTTGTGCGCGTGTTGTCACGTAACACTACGTTCCAAATCTTGTGTCTGTGTGTTTTTTTTATTTTATTTTCGGATTGTCATGTGCCCGGGTAGCTTGCAATTCGTCCCATCGTCCTCGAACTGTACTGTACTGTACGCCGTTTCGTAATCTACTGTAATCCCATCGTCCCAAAGTGAAAATCGTTTCGTGCCTTGTTTTTCTTTGGCAGAAGAATTTCTTGCCAGCGCCACACAATCCCAACCAACCCCAAGAAATTCCTTTCCTACCATAGAAATTCCTTCGGATGGTGTCCCTGCATAGGTTTCTTGAATCCTGCTCTACGCTGCTCTCTGGTTCTTTTCCCAACCCAACCATCGCTCATCCTTCTATCGCGATTCCCTACCAGCAGTCGCCTCTCCTCACTCCACCGTCGCCTCTCCTCACTCCCCACCATCGCCTCTCCCTCACTCCCCAACTTCGCCTCTCCCTCCCTCCCCATCATAGCCTTTCCCTCCGTCCCCGCCGTCGCTCTCCCTTCCTCCTCGCCGTCGCCTCTCCCTCCCTTTCCCCGTCGCCTCTGGTGGGTGTACGAGCGCGAGCGCGGGTTGCTGCACGACCGCGCGTTCTGTGAGGCACCGTCGTCTCAGGTGCGTTTCCGTTTCCCGGACCTTTTTCCTCTCCACTCCGTCCGAAATTTCATATTTTTCTCTACTTTTTTCGTAAGTTCTTTTTGCCGGTTCGTGACTAGTGCGCTGGCGCCTAGCGCGCTGGCGCCTAACGTGCTGGCGCCATGCGCGCTGGTGCCTATCGCGCTGGCGCCTAACGCGCTGGCGCCATGCGCGCTGACGCCTACCGCGCTGGCGCCTAGCGCGCTGGCGCCTAGCGCGCTGGGGGAGCGCGTGCGTGAGGTAGCGCGTGAGAGAGCGCGTGAGAGCGCGTGAGAGAGCGCATGAGAGAGCGCGTGAGGGAGCGCGTGAGAGAGCACGTGAGGGTGTGCGTGAGGTGCGCGTGAGAGAGCGCGTGAGAGAGCGCATGAGAGAGCGCGTGAGAGAGCGCACGTGAGGTTGCATATGAGAGAGCGCGTGAGAGAGCGTGAGAGTACGCGTGAGAGTGCGCGTGAGAGAGCGCGTGAGAGAGAGAATGCGCGTGAGAGTGCGCGAGAGCGAGCGCGTGAGAGTGTGCCTGAGAGTGTGTGTGAGAGAGCGCGTGAGAGTGCGTGTGAGAGTGCGTGAGAGAGTGCGTGAGAGAGCGCGTGAGAGAGCTTGTGAGGGTGCGTATGAGAGAGCTCGTGAGGGTGCGTATGAGAGAGCGCGTGAGAGAGCGCGTGAGAGAGCTCGTGAGAGAGAGAGTGCGCGTAAGAGTGCGCGAGAGAGTGCATGTGAGAGTTTGTGTGGGAGAGCGCGTGAGAGTGTGCGTGAGAGAGCGCGTGAGAGTGCGCGTGAGAGAGTGCGTGAGAGAGGGCGTGAGAGAGCGCGTGAGAGAGCGCGTGTGAGAGCGCGTGAGGGAGCGCGTGAGGGTGCGTATGAGAGAGCGCGTGAGAGCGCGTGAGAGAGCGTGAGTGTGCGCGTGAGAGAGCGCATGAAAGAGCTCGTGAGAGAGAGAGAGTGCGCGTGAGAGTGCGCGAGAGAGTGCATGTGAGAGTGCGCGTGAGAGTGTGCGTGAGAGAGCGCGCGAGAGAGTGCCCGAGAGAGTGTGCGAGAGAGCGCGTGAGAGTGCGCGTGAGAGAGCGCGTGAGGGAGCGCGTGAGAGTGCGCGTGAGAGTGCGCGTGAGAGTGCGCGTGAGAGAGCGCGTGAGAGTGCGCGTGAGAGTGCGCGTGAGAGTGCGCGTGAGAGTGCGTGTGAGAGTGCGCGTGAGAGTGCGCATGAGAGTGCGCGCGGGAGAGCGCGTGAGGGTGCGCGTGAGAGAGCGCATGAGAGAGCGCATGAGAGAGCGCGTGAGAGAGCGCACGTGAGGTTGCGTATGAAAGAGCGCGTGAGAGTACGCGTGAGAGTGCGCGTGAGAGAGCGCGTGAGAGAGCGCGTGAGAGAGAGAATGCGCGTGAGAGTGCGCGAGAGCGAGCGCGTGAGAGTGTGCCTGAGAGTGTGTGTGAGAGAGCGCGTGAGAGTGCGTGTGAGAGTGCGCGTGAAAGAGCGCGTGAGAGAGTGCGTGAGAGAGGGCGTGAGAGAGCGCGTGAGAGAGCTCGTGAGGGTGCGTATGAGAGAGCGCGTGAGAGAGCGCGTGAGAGAGCGTGAGTGTGCGCGTGAGAGAGCGCGTGAGAGAGCTCGTGAGAGAGAGAGTGCGCGTGAGAGTGCGCGAGAGAGTGCATGTGAGAGTTTGCGTGAGAGTGCGCGTGAGAGAGCGCGTGAGAGTGTGCGTGAAAGAGCGCGTGAGAGAGTGCATGAGAGAGGGCGTGAGAGAGCGCGTGAGAGAGCGTGTGTGAGAGCGCGTGAGAGAGCTCGTGAGGGTGCGTATGAGAGAGCGCGTGAGAGAGCGCGTGAGAGAGCTCGTGAGAGAGAGAGTGCGCGTGAGAGTGAGCGAGAGAGTGCATGTGAGAGTTTGCGTGAGAGTGCGCGTGAGAGAGCGCGCGAGAGAGCGCGTGAGAGAGCGCGTGAGAGTGCACGTGAGAGTGTGCGTGAGAGAGTGCGTGAGAGAGGGCGTGAGAGAGCGCGTGAGAGAGCGCGTGTGAGAGCGCGTGAGGGAGCGCGTGAGGGTGCGTATGAGAGAGCGCGTGAGAGAGCGCGTGTGAGAGCGCGTGAGGGAGCGCGTGAGGGTGCGTATGAGAGAGCGCGTGAGAGAGCGCGTGAGAGAGCGTGAGTGTGCGCCTGAAAGAGCGCATGAGAGAGCTCGTGAGAGAGAGAGTGCGCGTGAGATTGCGCGAGAGAGTGCATGGGAGAGTGCGCGTGAGAGTGTGCGTGAGAGAATGCGCGAGAGAGCGCGTGAGAGTGCGTGTGAGAGTGCGCGTGAGAGTGCGCGTGAGAGTGCGCGTGAGAGTGCGCGTGAGAGTGCGCGTGAGAGTGCGCGTGAGAGTGCGCGTGAGAGTGCGCGTGAGAGTGCGCGTGAGAGTGCGCGTGAGAGTGCGCGTGAGAGTGCGCGTGAGAGTGCGCGTGAGAGTGCGCGTGAGAGTGCGCGTGAGAGTGCGTGTGAGAGTGCGCGTGAGAGTGCGCATGAGAGTGCGCGCGAGAGAGCGCGTGAGGGTGCGCGTGAGAGAGCGCATGAGAGAGCGCATGAGAGAGCGCATGAGAGAGAGCACGTGAGGTTGCGTATGAGAGAGCGCGTGAGAGAGCGTGAGAGTACGCGTGAGAGTGCGCGTGAGAGAGCGCGTGAGAGAGCGCGTGAGAGAGAGAATGCGCGTGAGAGTGCGCGAGAGCGAGCGCGTAAGAGTGTGCCTGAGAGTGTGTGTGAGAGAGCGCGTGAGAGTGCGTGTGAGAGTGCGCGTGAAAGAGCGCGTGAGAGAGTGTGTGAGAGAGGGCGTGAGAGAGCGCGTGAGAGAGCGCGTGTGAGAGCGCGTGAGAGAGCTCGTGAGGGTGCGTATGAGAGAGCGCGTGAGAGAGCGCGTGAGAGAGCGTGAGTGTGCGTGTGAGAGAGCGCGTGAGAGAGCTCGTGAGAGAGAGTGCGCGTGAGAGTGCGCGAGAGAGTGCATGTGAGAGTTTGCGTGAGAATGCGCGTGAGAGAGCGCGTGAGAGTGTGCGTGAGAGAGCGCGCGAGAGAGCGCGTGAGAGAGCGCATGAGAGAGCGCATGAGAGAGCGCGTGAGAGTGCACGTGAGAGTGCGCGTGAGAGAGTGCGCGTGAGAGTGCGCGTGAGAGTGCGCGTGAGAGTGCGCGTGAGAGTGCGCGTGAGAGTGCGCATGAGAGTGCGCGCGAGAGAGCGCGTGGGAGAGCGCGTGAGAATGTGCGTGAGAGTGCGTGTGAGAGAGAGAATGTGCGTGAGAGCGCGTGAGAGAGAGCGCGAGAGAGAGCACGTGAGAGAGCGCGTGAGAGAGCGCGTGAGAGAGCGCGTGAGAGTGCGCGTGAGAGTGCGCGTGAGAGTGCGCGTGAGAGTGCGCTTGTGTGTGTTGACTTCTCTGTTTTTGCTTTCTGCCGGGCTTGTGTGTGTTGACTTCTCTGTTTTTGCTTTGTGCAGGGCTTGTGTGTGTTGACTTCTCATTTTTGCTTCGTGCAGGGCGTGTGCGTGTTGACTTCTCTGATATTGCTTTGTGCAGGGCGTGTGCGTGTTGACTTCTCTGATTTTGCTTTGTGCAGGGCGAGTGCGTGTTGACTTCTCTGATTTTGCTTTGTGCAGGGCGCGTGAGCTGAAAAGGGAGATGAGGGAAGGAGGGAGGGAGGGTTGTAGAGAGCGTAGGTGGGATAGGCTAACAACTATTTATGCATTTCTGAATTTTATTCATGACGGTTGCGTGTTGACTACGGTCTCTGTATCTACCTATGGTTGTTTGCGTGTGTGTCAGAGTGTGCGTGTGATTATGCGTGTGTTTACGTGCGCGTGTGAGCCCGTGTGTGCGATATGTGCGTTTGTCTGTTTGCACCTGTCTGTCTCATTCTAAAGAATGGAGCACAACGGAATGATGAAACTAGCAAGTGTGGAAGTACAAATATGCAACCCTAACAACTGTACTCCCTATTGTGCTACTCACTGTAGCCTATAAGCATAGAATTACATTTGACACGCACCCATAGGCTAAGTGAGGGGCATCAAAGCAAGCAAGGTGAACAAACGGTCACAAGACCAGTCAATGCAAGAAACAAGGCAAGCTCAGGGTGGATCTCAAGGACACCACACAAATTCCGAGCGCAAGCAAGCGGCCACAAGGCCAGTTCAAGAGTTCACTAGGATATAAATAGGAAGCACAACAAGCAGAGCAAACAACAAGACTACAGCAACCGAGGGCCTACCTCAACAAGCCCCAACTGCACACAGAACCTGTGGTGATCACCAAGCGCCAAGGCCTTTGTGAAGACGTCTGCAGTGTTGGCCTCTGAGGCCACAAAGTCCAGGCGTGCCTGGCCGCGTCGCTGCAGCTCTCGCAGGAGGAAGTACCTCACGTCAATATGCTTCACTCTGCTCTCCAGTCGAGGCTCTCGACACAGGAGGATCATGGCCTTGTTGTCAGCGTACAAGGTCGGTGCAGAGCGAGGCCGCTCACCAAGGTCGGCGAGCAAGAAGGTCAACCAACGAAGCTCCTGTGCCGCCATGGCACCAGCGTAGATCTCTGCCTCTGCACTGGAAGTAGCCACAGACGACGACCGTGTAGACCTCCACGACACAGCACCAGCTCCCAGACTGAAGCAGTAACCCTGAGTCGAACGCTGAGTCTCCACGTCGTCAGCGTAGGAAGAGTCGCAGTGACCAGTCAACGCCACTGGCTGAGTCCCTCCAAGCACAAGCCCCATGCCTGATGTAGTCGCCAGGTACTTCGCCACCCTCACAGCAGCTGTCCAGTGGACAGGACGGTGTCTCCCAGTCGCAACAAAGCGAGAGAGGACGCTGAGGGGAAAGGCGAGGTCCGGCCGAGTACAAGTCATCAGGTACATGAGGCAGCCCACCAGCTCTGCGTAGGGACCACTGGACTCAAATGGCTCGTCGGGAAAGGGGCCAGTGAGTCTGTGGTCAACAGCAAGAGGAGTGGGCTGTGTGGTGGAGAACTGGAAGTCGAACCGCCGAAGGACCTGCTGCACCATGTGTGACTGCGTCAGTGTGATGGTGCGAGCGGCTCTGTCCCGGGTGATATGCAAGCCAAGGTAACGCTGCAGCTCACCCAGGTCAGTGCACTTGTGTCTCTTCTGCAGTTCGAACTTCACCTGAGCCAGGGCTGCCCTGTCTGCTGTAGCAAACACCAAGTCGTCGACGTAGACAAGGATAAAGAAAGGAGTAGAACCCGCTCGAACAAACAGCGACGGGTCGGCGGAGGACGGGCTGAACCCAAGGTCACGAAGCGTGGAGCGAAGAGTGTCGTGCCACTCACGGGGCGACTGGCGGAGACCGTAGACTGGTCGCCTCAGGCTCCACTGGGTCCCAGGTGGGAAGGTGTCAGTGAAGCCAGGAGGACGGCGCAGCCAGATCTCCTCGTGCAGTCGGCCCTGGAGGAACGCAGTGGAGAAGTCGAGGGAGTGCAGCTCGTAGTCTCGCTGCGCTGCTATGTGGAGTAACACCCGAAGAGTAGTCATCTTCGGGGTCGGGGCGAAGGTCTGGAAGAAGTCAACTCCCTCACGCTGACTGAAGCCCCTAGCCACGTAGCGCGCCTTGAACACCGGCGGTGCTCCAAGCGGCCGCTTCACCTTGAAGAGCCACATGCCATCGACTACGTTCGCCCTGGGAGGGGGAACTGCGTCGACGTAGGTGCCTGTGGATCTCCAAGACGCCAACTCTGAGTCCATAGCCGCTTTCCACTGAGAGGCCCACGCCCCTGACACTGCCTCGCGGTAAGTGCGAGGAGTCGGTATGTCAAGGGCGTCGGGGTCTCCCTCAGGGGAGAGCAGCATGGCACACACAGAGGGAGAAGCGGCTGCCCTGTACTCCAGCTCAGACTCTCTGTCCTCTAGGACGTCACAGCCAAGGGCAAACCCATCCCCGACGGACAGAGGACGGTAGGGAGGAGCTGGCACCACACGGGTGGCGTAGTCAAGGCGGCTGGCGGCAGCAAACTCGGCGACAGCGGCAGTAAGAGCAGAGACCGACGACGGAGGGAAACGAGAGTCGGTGACAAGAGTGGCGAGGACACGTGCGGCAACAGGACGAACAGTGCGGTAGTAGTCAGTGATAGGAGTGGGGAGGGCTGGGAGAGAGGACGGAGGAGGAGACGGGAGAACGGACACAGGAGAAGGAGAACGACGACGAGACGTACAAAGGAGGGCAGTGTGGAGGTCAGTAACAGGGGACGAGTGACGAGCACGCGGAGGACAACGAGTGGCCAAGTCGCGACGGACCGAAGGAGGAGGAGACTGGGGAGGAGGAGAAGACCAGACCGCCGGACGGTCGTCAAGAGGAGGCAACGGAGGAACAAACACAGGAGGAGACTGGGAGCGGACAGGAGGAGAGGAGGAAAAACCAAGGGCCCGCAGGCCACTCACAGGTGGGAACAACCGCCGCTCCAGAGGAAGCTGCGGTGGCGGCTGCGGCTGCTGCTGCTGCGGCGGGGGCTGCGGCTGCGGCTGCGGCTGCTGCTGCTGCGGCTGCTGCTGCGGCTGCTGCTGCTGCTGCTGCTGCTGCCGCTGCTGCTCCAGAAGGTCCAGCACCCGCAGCTCCTGCCGCTCCCTCTCCAACCGCTCCTGCTCCTCACGCTCACGCCGGCGGGCAGCCTGGAGTCGTGTGTCGTGGCGGTGGGGAGGCGGAGTGGACTCCGCAGAACCAGGGTCAGACTCCTCAGACTCAGCACCCCCAGAACCAGCACCTCCAGTGCCCGGACCTCCAACTCCAGCACCCCCAGAACTAGCACCGCCAGTGCCAGCACCTCCAGCTCCTGCACCCCCAAAACTAGCACCACCAGTGCCAGCACCTCCAGCTCCAGCACCCCCAGAGCTAGCGCCACCTGCGCCAGCACCTCCAGCTCCAGCACCCCCAGAGCTAGCGCCACCTGCGCCAGCACCTCCAGCTCCAGCACCCCGCGACCGAGTACCCCCAGACCAAGCACCGCCAGTGGCTGCACCTCCAGCTCCAACACCAACCGAGTCCACAGTAACCTGTCGCGGAAGTGCCGAAGGCTGCTGAGGGGACTGTGAGGAGGATTGCGGGGAGGGAGACGCTACCTGACGCGCGACCGAGGGTAGAGGGGTAACGTGGGACACACCAGACGGGGAAGGACCAGGGGGGGGCGGGGGTACCGGAGGAGCGGGAGCAGGAGGAGGAGAGGGTGCGAGGAAAAGAGGGGGAGGGGGTACCGGGAGACCTCGACAGGGGTACAAGGTGTAGTAGGACACGGACTCGTCAAACCGGACGTCACGGGAGTCGAGGAACTGGTGGAGGGGAGGGTGGTAAAAGGACCAGTCGGCAGAGTCCACTGGGAAACCAAGGAAGACACAGGGGACGGCGCGTGCCGAGAGCTTGTCCGCGGAGGTGTCGCGAACAAGTGCAAGGCAGCCCCAGACTCGAAAGGCCGACCCGACACCAGGGGAACCAGTCCAAAGACTGGTCGGTGAAACCTCGGGCCGCGAGACACGCGGCTGGAGGTTCAGCTGGTGTGCGGCGTAGCGAACCGCGTGGGGCCACAGAAAATGGGGCGCACGGGCATGGATCGTGGACGTGCGGGCGATGTCCATGACCAAGCCTATGCGGCGCTCAGCAACCCCATTCTGCTGTGGGGACTCTGGCAGCGTCCAGGACTGGGTGATGCCCTGTTCGCCGCAGAATCCGCCGAGAATGCCGGAGCGAAACTCGCCCCCACGGTCGGAGTGGAGACAACTGACTCGACGACCACGAGTGCCCTCAGTGGCTAGAAGCCACCTGATCAGCGTAGCAGTCACCTCGGACTTCTTCGCAAGAGGGAACACTGTGGTGTACCTGGAGAAGTCGTCGACGACCACCAGAAAGTAACGCTCCCTCCCAGACCCCTGCGTCGGGGCAGGGCCCCAGACGTCCAAGTGGAGAGTCTCGAAGGGAGCGGTGGCCGGACGAAGGGAGGAGGAGTGGGGAGTGGCGCGTAAGCGACCGGCGACGCACGGAGAGCAAGGAGGGGCAAGCGAGAGAGGGAGCGACGGGAAGGTGCGTGGGAGACCTGAGACAAGTCCCTGACTGAGCATGCCACGTAGGCGAGGGAGCGACGGGTGGCCAAGGCGGTGGTGCCACAGGACGGTGCGGTGGGTGAGAGAGCGACAGGAGCAAGACGCAGCGACTGGACTGGGCACAGCGACCGGACCGGACACTACTACCTGGCTAGACACAGCAACTGGACTGGGGACCTGGGCCGGTGGGGACACAATGACCTGAGGGGAGGACGCGACCGGGGAGCGCTCGGTGTGGAGAACGTAGAGACCGGAGCGGGGCTCCCTGGTGAACGTGGCCAGAACAGCACCTGTGGTAGCGTCAGTGCAGACTGCAGTCCGCCCACCCCCCACGAAGTTAACCGTGATCCCCCTGTCCTGGAGGTATCCAACACCCACCAAGTTCCGAGTGAACGAGGGGATGTGGAGGCCACGCAGGACACCAGAGGGGACCACAGGGCACGGGAGGGTGGTGGAGCTACGCGCAACGGCTGGTCCAGAGGTAGGATCAGCCAGAGCCACCGACACCGGTGTGAGGAGTGGCGTAAGGGTCGTGTGGTCGCGGAAGAAACACTGAGACGCGCCCGAGTCCAGCGTAAACGACAGAGAGGCCTCAGCCGGAGGGTCTCCTGACCCAGTCGCTACACAAGCACCTAGAGCAGCAACACAAGCACCTAAGCTAGACAGGCACAAGGCTACACTAGCAGGAGGCAAGCAGGCTAACCTACGAACACGCGAGCATACAGATCCATCAGCACTAAAGTCAGCATCAACATACAAAGCATGCTGACGCGCATCGTCCATGGACAAGTCAAAGACATCAATCTTACGGGCTAACAGACGAGACCAGCGAGGCGTGACCGCCAGAGGGCCCCAACGAGCCCGGTAGAGGTCGTCGAGGCGGCGGAAGCACCGCGCGGCAGAGTGGTCGTCGCGACCACAGAGACAGGGGCTCCCCGGCCCGGTGACGCACCAGTGGGTGCACGGGCCAGCGTCACGGCGAGGGGGGCGAGGGGCCCAGCTGGAAGTACTGCTGCTGCGGCTGGTGCTCCCAGGGCCGCCCGGACCCCACTGCGGCGGGGGACCCCAGTGCTGCTGCGGACCCCACTGCAGCGGGGGCCCCCACTGCTGGGGTGCCTGCTGCTGCTGCGGTCCCTGCTGCTGCTGCTGTCCCTGCTGTGGCGGGTGCTGCTGTGGGTACCGCTGTGGCTGCTGCTGCTGTGGGCCTCCACCAGTGGGAGGGCCCGGCTGTCCGGCGCCCGCTCCAGGGCCCCCTCCTCCCGGTGCACCACCGCCGCCACTGCCACCTCCACCCCCGCCGCTCCCACCTCCACCGCCTCCTCCACCGCCCCCTCCACCGCCGCCGCCTCCGCCCCCACCCCCCCCCCTTCCCGCCCTTCTTGCCGCTCTTGCCCCGTTTCTGCCAGTCTGCGGCAGAAACGGCAGCAGTGTCCTCAGAGACCGACACAGCAGCAGAGGCGCGGGTAGCGGTGAAAGTGGGAAGCTGAGGGGCGGCACACCCCGCAAAGAGACGGGGGGCCACCGCATCAGTGGCGGAGGCAACGGTGAGGAGACTGCTCTCGATGGTCCCTAGAGCAGTCGCTAGGAGGTCGATAGTGAGCTCAGTGGGGTGCGTCTGAAGAAGCGCGTCGCGGGCAGTGGCAAGGCGGTCAGGGAGGCGGGTGACTAACCAGTGAACAGTGAGCCACATGGGGGGGGGGGCAACTAGAAGCTGTGCGTCGGTACAGGCAGCGCGGAAACCGGCGTCAAGCGAGCGGAGGTGAGTCACTAGGTCGGAAACAGTCGCAAACGAGCCTAGGTCGGGAAACACGAACGGCATGAGGAGGCGACTGAGGGAGGCAGAGGAGGGGGTGGAGTAGCGAGCAACAATAGCCTCCCAAACCCCCTGTGCAGTCTCTACCTGGTCAAAGTGGGCGGCCTCAGTCGGGGGGAGAAGCTCCGACAGAGCAAGAGCTGCAGCTGCGTCACGCGAGAGCCACACGTCCCTAGCCAGGACCCGACGGTCGTAGTCCGCCTGGGCCGTAGGGGTCGGCTCCGGGGCGGTCGGCAGGGCGGCGGGGGACGGGGGGGCCTGTAGGGCACCAGACGCGTGAGCCCACAGTGTGGCGCCGTCCTGTCGCTGGCTAGTGAGGAAGCGCGTGGTCTGGCGTTGCCAGGTGCCGAACTCTATCGGGCGTCCCTCCGCGTCGAAACGGAGGCGACGGGACTCCATAACGGAAGACATGCTCGAGGCGGCTGGAGCACGGCGGAGGCTAAGCTAAGAACGAGGAGGACGGCTACTGAGGGCGAGAGACGCCAGCTAGAAAACTACGAGGGAACCGATAGCGGAGGGAGCAAACGAGGTGAGGCGGAGAGCGGCTAGGGACGCCAGGGACGGAGCGATTAGAAGCTAGGGAGGATTCGGCGCTACGGCTAGCTACTGGAGGTATGAGCGGCTGCCAGCCGCTGAGGTGAAGGCCAGTGACCGGGAGAATGGGGAGGGCCCGGGAAACAGGGCGGAGGAGGGGTGAGAACGGCCACGTGCCGAGGGTAGGTGCGGAACGGGCGGTCTAGGGTGCAACCGAGGGGCGCGCGCTAGTGAGGGCGGAGGTGCGCAGGTGCAGGGGCGCGGTGGGGCGGCCGTAAGAGGCGCTAAGGGGTGGTCGAGGGGCCGCGTAAAGAGGTGCGCGGAGGGGCGGGCGGAGGACTGCGCTAAGGGGAGCGACGTAGGGGCGCGCGGAGGGGCGGGCGGAGGGTCGAGCTACGGGGCGCGTGACGGGCGCGTGGGGACGCGCGGAGGCGCGAGGAGAGGCGCGTGGGTGGGCCGCGGTCGAAATCGCGGGCCGCACTAAGGGGAGGGGCGCGACGGGCGCGGGCTACGGAGGTGCGCGGAGGTGCGCGAAGGCGGGCCGCGGGCTAGGGTGCGGGCGGCGTTTCTAGGGGGCGAGGCCGACGCGACGGTGAGGGCGCGGGCTAGGGCGCGGGGCCGAGGCGACGGGCTAGGGCGCACGGAGGGCGCGAGGCGCACGGAGGGCGCTAAGCGCACGGAGGGTGCGGGACGCACGGAGGGCGTGGAGGGCGCTAGGCGCACGGAGGGCTAGGAGCGACGGAGGGTGCGGAGGGCGCTAGTCGCACGGAGGGCTAGGCTAGGAACGACCTACTCATGATACCATCTAAAGAATGGAGCACAACGGAATGATGAAACTAGCAAGTGTGGAAGTACAAATATGCAACCCTAACAACTGTACTCCCTATTGTGCTACTCACTGTAGCCTATAAGCATAGAATTACATTTGACACTCATGTATGCAACTGATGTGTGATGTTAAAATGTGTCGGGTCTGCATTTGAGGTGGGGATCGTTGTTGGGGCAGCGTTGCTTGCCTTAGCATACCGGAACCACCACTGTTGTAGCACATATGCATTTTAGCATTTACTCGCAGTTGTTATGTGTTGTTTTTGCACGTGTTATGCAACTGAGGTGTGATGTTAAAGTATGCCGGGTCTGCATTTGAGGTGGGGATCGTTGTTGGGGCAGCGTTGCTTGCCTTAGCATACCGGAACCATCTCTGTTGTAGCATCGATGCATTTTAGCATTCACTCACAGTTGTTATGTGTTGTTTTGCTTGTATGCAATGATTTGCATTCATGACCAGTGGGTTTTTTTCTCGTCAATTGTGTTTGGTGACGACCTATTGTTCCATTCGCCGTATTTATCGACGATTATGGAATGATAGGTCACATTTGGTTTCATCTTTTTGGAGACTTCTGTGTTCAGTGCTGTCATCTCCACACATTTGAAACACTCGTTATCAAAACGTTGAAACGAGTGGTTCGGACGTTGGGAAAATGACAAAAACTGCACTGTTCATTTGAGTCGACCTAAAAGTGCTACCAAATGTATAGGGTTGCTACGCAACCCAAAAATTATGCTTCTAGTCCCTCTAGTCTCGACATTTCAACAAGCATACAGACATGCATAAACCCTTCCTATAAGTGTCTTACTACCTTAAACATCAAAAGACCATCGCCAAAACCCGAAACAAAGTATTGCTTCCTAAGACATCTACAGCCGCATGTCGACCAAGTAGGGCACGTCCACCCATGGTGCTCCCTCTCCAAACTCCTGCTCCCCACTCCCTCGCTCCACCTACTCCGCCTCGGACTGACCCAACGTGTATGCCGCCCGCAAAAGAATCACCCGAGCCTGTGCCTTCTCGACCGTGGAGTTTCCAGCTCCTACTAACTGAATGATGTGTGGGTGGGCAATGGGCATGGATGAGGCAAACGAAAAACCCTTGTGTGTTGCGTGCTGGGATTCTGTGTTTGGGTAATTTCTCCGACGCTTCATTAACTTGACAATGTAGCTACAAGTGTTGCAGCCAAAACAATGCTTCGTTTATGAGTTCGAGTTCCGGTCAATAAGTTTTTTGGCACTTCTTGCTACAATGCTCGTCTATCAGTAGTGTGACTGCAGCAAGCTGCAGTGGTTGATTGCAAGCCCCGTTTAGAAGTGCAAGTGCAACTCGTTATGTGGGACAGGTGGCATGCACATTGCAGAACTGCCAAGGCCTTGCCAGCCATATTTCCTTGGTCACTACGAGTCGCGAGTGTCTCTGTAGCGGCCCCTCGTTATAGCGGCGTCTACAAAAAATCATCGCCAGGCAAGCCGTCGCGTGTTGCCCCTGGCGACTCGGCGACGTTGTTCTCCAGCTTGCGACATGGCGAGCCAGTCCTAATCAAGATTGCAGCAAAGATGCTGCCATGGGACTGATCGCATTGAGTCGCATCGGATCGCTCAAACAAGGACAACCGCGGTTTGGCAGTTTGCTAGACGTGGCAGTGGGTGTACGGCAGCTGCCAAGCTGCTTATGGCTGACTGGAAATCAAAAGGCAAGGGAGTGCCGTGTGATCTCAACTGTCAATAAAACTAATCTAACGGTTTACACTTGTTGTAACCATCAGCTACAAGACACAGCAGTAGTCCGTAATTTGTACAGATACAGTACATTGCAGAACATCGCACGCGGCGCGTATCCCGATTCCCGTGCCATCCCGTTCCCAACCCAAGCAAGCAAACACGAACATCCCTCCCTCCGTGCACCCAACAAATCGCCCCATTTTCTCACCTCACCTCACCTTGCCCCTTCACTACTCCCTCCAGTAACACGAGCAGAGCAGCACAACGTGAGATGCGTGAAGCACGGAGAGCAGCGAAGTGAATGAAAACTCTTCGACAGTTCTTCGTCCTTGCCTTCAGCCATTTCCATTTGTACGCTCTGCTCGCCCCGTACTTTTGCGTTGTCGCTCAATATCGTAGCCTCAAGACAGTCTCTCCCAGTCGTCCTAAAAAAAAAAATATAGTTTTCTCTGGAAGATAGTCGTTCCATCGACGTCACCATGTCGACTGATGATCCTCTTCCACCATTACCGCGTCTCCCGGACGACATTCTTCGCATGATCTTCGCTCGCGTAGGATCGCACGGCGACACCTTCTCCCATGCGGTTACCTGTAAGCGATGGCTCGAGATCGCGCGTCCCGCTCAAACCGCCCTCTGCGTTCGCGAAACCCGCGAAGCGTCCTCCCGACAGCTCGCGAACGCCATCGCGCAGTTTCGCAACCTTTCGCGCATCCATCTCCCCAACTGTAGCGTCGACAGAGTGGGCGACGATCTCCTCGACCGAATCGCCGCGTCAAGCGGAGCGACGCTCACTTCCTTCCGCTTCGGAACGGTGCGTCCTTCTTCAATGCAAGGCGGCGGCTCCAACGGCGGTCTCCGAAACCGCCGCCATGCGGACGACACCCACCAGGCACCGCGTGAGCGTGTCGCGCAAGAAGGACAAGAAGGTCTGCACGAACTGCTACTAGAAGCGGAGGAAGCAGCGGGAGAAGCGGGAAACGCAATCGCCGCTGAATCGACGGCCGAAGCAGCTCTCTACTCTGAAATCACCGAAGCGGGTTTGGATATACTTTTTCGGGCCTGCCCGCAGTTAGAAGAGTTCGGTCTGCACTGCGCGCCGAACCTCTCCCTTCGACCAGCGTCGTTTCTCGAGCTCGCGCGGATCAGCGGGGGACCGTTGGATATCGATTCGGTTTACAAATGGAGCATTCCGAACGACGCTAACGCGCCGCCGAGCCTCCAGTTTCCGAAGCTGCAGGCTCCGAGCCTGACCGCACTGCCAAATAGCCTCGGCGAGCTTGCGAACCTGCGCGATCTTCAGATTGGCTGCAGCGCGTTGCGATCGCTGCCCGAGACTCTCGGGAAATTATCACGGCTGACGCGGCTGCACGTGACTGACTGCGGGCTTGCGCAGCTGCCGGATTCGTTGTGCATTCTGTCCGCGCTTTCCTTCCTCTCCGTCACATACTGCATGCGAATCAGCCGGCTGCCCGCGAATCTCGGGCAGATCTCTTCCTTACAGTCTCTGCAGCTGCACAGCGTCTTTAGTCTAGAGACGGTGCCGGAATCTCTCGGGCAGTTGCCAAATCTCGAAGCGCTGCGTCTCCATGGATGCAAGAGGCTAACTGAGTTACCCTCCTCGGTCTATCAGCTAACACGGCTCCAACTGCTAAGTATTAGAGACTGCCCGCGTTTAGTCAGCCTCCCTGATGATATAGGATTCCTTAGCCGGCTAGAGTCACTCGAGATTAACACGTGCGAGTCGCTGATTGGCCTCCCGCCCTCGTTTGTCCACCTCATCAGCCTCCAGTCTCTTGAGATTTGCTTCTGCAAGAGTTTCGCTTCAATCCCTGCCGATTTCGGGCAGCTGCCGAGCCTCCACACCCTCAAGGTCTCCTCTATTTCCTGTCTAACCCACCTGCCCGAATCCATGGGGCAGCTTTCTTCTCTAAAGTACCTGGAACTGTCCCATTGGCCGCTTCTTCGTGCTCTGCCACTCGCCCTGTTCGCGCTGAAGTCACTGGAATGCCTGGCGGTCACAAGCTGTCGTCATCTCTCATCCCTTCCCGTAAGCATCACACAGCTGACGTCACTGAAGCGGTTGAATTTGTCTGGTTCTGCCGCCCTTACCGCACTGCCGGAGTTCCTCTGCCGGCTCAGCAGCCTGGAGCAGATCCTCTTGACTGATTGCTTTCGTTTGGTACGGCTGCCCGAGAATCTCGGGCAGCTGATGAATCTTAGGCTGCTAGACCTGGAGGGATGCGACAGCCTGCAGGATCTGCCCGGCTCACTTTCGTCCTTAGGTGGACTGCAGATAAGAGCTAGACCAGTGTTACGAAGAGTGATGGCAACAAAAGCTGGTAACGGGCTGGAATGCGCTACTTTGAGTAAAGGAGGAGTCTCTGGGCTAGAAGATCAGGACAAGGTAGAGATTTCGCAGGGGACACAAGAGACGCAGCAGAGGACAGGTGGAGATGGGCCATTGGTGCAAGGGGAAGTGGGGTTGGAACCAGAAGGTGAGAAGAGGGAGGTGGAGGAGGCGTGGAATGGTGAGGATGAGTGGGATGGTGACTGGGAGTGGTTGCAGGAGGAGAGGGCTCAGAGGGAGTGGCATCAGCGGTCACAGCGCTGGTGTGTTTTGGGCCTGTCACCCTTGAAAGTGGCAAAAAGGATGCTCCTTGTTCAGCCTGGAAAGCTGTGCAGAGTCCCTTTGTGCACAGGCCAGACAAGGCCTGCACAATAATATGGCAAGAAATCTTATCATTTCATTATGTCTATCTTTCACTTATTGTCAAAGGGACATAGTTTGTGCACAAGAGTTGTATCATGCGTGATTGGATTTGTTACAATATGTTGAGGTGTTGTTTTGTACGGGTCGGAAGTATTAATAACTGCACCTTGCTTCGTGCTACTACAAACTGGTTATAGAACATGGTGCAATGTGGTTAGTATGGATGGACCAATCTGTTATACCTACAACAAGACCAGACATGGTTTTAATGGCTAGAAAGAAACAGATTGCATGCTGGTTTGGCGAGTCTACACCCAATCAACTTTGACAATACCTAGAGTTGAAACGTGTAACACTTCCTCCGTCCCGCAAAATATGACGCTTCGTCAATGGCCACTCGCTTCGCAAATCCGCCGTGGAAGGCGCCATCTCAGACTTGGTGGATGGCGCGTCGATCCCACGAATCACGTCCTCCGTTTGTGCCGGTAGCACGTTGCCGTGTCCAGCGTCCATTCAGAGAGCCTCTTGCCAAAACGAAGCTGGTGAGTAGGCTTGGTTTACCGGACCAGCAGGGGCCAAAGTAACCAATAGCGACGCGTGGTTGGTGGGGGGTAAAGGTTTTAGGGGAAACCCCCTTTGGTATTACGCGTGGTTGGTGGGAAGCAACCCCACCAAGCTGATGGGCTATGCATGGCAAAAAGGCTCAGCCAGGCCAGCCCCTGGGCACGTCAACAGTGTGCCCGAGAAACGCATTTCCGGCGCCGAGCCGTCATCGCACCAAGCAGGGGACGGCTCCTGGTGCCAAGTGTACGGCAAAATAAACGGTTGTTCCGACAAAATGTTCACTGCACTTCACTCATTCTGCCCGCACTGTTTTTCGAGCCGACGAATCAAGACTCCACTGCATTCCTTGAACTTTGTTCCTCGAGATTCCAACCCGATCGTCAAGTCATCTTCGCCCTTGATTGGTAAAGTCCCCGACAAAGCTCGTCACTTTTTACGGTGTGGATTGGCGCTGTCGGCATTTTACTAGCGCTTCGATCAGCGGTGCGTCGTTGTTGCTTCTCGCAGAGCTGCAATGCTGTAATCGAGGACAGACGTTCATCTCGTCGCGTTCCTCCCTATTCCCCAGAAATCAAGAGAGCTTGCCCCTGAGATTCAACCTTAGAGAAAGTTTTTCTGACCATGAGATGAGAGTCTGAGGGCGTTGGTGTTCACCAACCGCCTAGAGAGTTTCGTTATCAGCTCCGTTGGTTGTGGCTCGGATTCGAGCTCTATTACTCCTACTATCAATTTCCTTGCCAGTTTTCCGTTCTGTCAAAGTGCACGAGTAATTTCGAAGGATCAAGGAACTAACTGTTCCTGAACTTCGAAAAGGGGAGAAGTTTGTTCGATTAGCTTCATATCAAGCTTTAGCCAAGTGTCTTCAGAAGATTATCACGCCGAACAGCTGTGTTTCTTTATTTTCGAAGCGCTGTTTGTTCCCTGTTTATAACAGGTGTGCCTGGTAGGCGACATGGGTAGGTTGAACGGGCACGGATATCACTCGATCGGTCTAGAAACACGCACTTCGATTGCGGACTCTGAGTCGCACGCATCTCAGCTCAGTTCGCGAACGTCGCATGCACTCCCCGTACCGTCGCCAACGTCCTCATCGTCACCCCTGTCGCGCGTCTCTCATGTATTTTCGCACATGTTGACGGCTCTCGGGATTAAAACGGGAGGTTCTACAAACGAGGAGAGGAGCCATCGATTGGTCTATTCTATGGACTGGTTTCACTACGTGCTCGTTTCCGTCAACATATGCCTCCTCGTACTCGTTATAGCCGAATCGCTACCGCCATGGGTCACCGATTCCGATGCGGGAGCGGAATTGGCGGCAGCAGGGGGAGCGAGCGGAAGGCTACGCGGCGAATGGAGCCCTCTTTTTCCCATGCAGCTGCGAAAGTCGCTGCTTGTCGCCTACAAATCAGATGCAACAGGGGATAACGCCGCGAGCCCATTCGAGTAAGTCGAAGCGGCGTATAACATGGCTGGCAGCCACGAGTGCAACACCTGACCGAAGCTTCAGATTTCTTTTCTTTCAAATATTCTCCTTGTTCGGATCGTCCGTCTGATACTAATTATTCCGCCGTTTAAGGTGCCTTGTCAAGTCAATCGCAGTCTATATCCCTGAGGTCTGTTACGTACCCTTTCTTCTTGTTCTCTCATCCCGCCTGGTGCCCCCGTCCCCTGCCCAAATTTTCCCTCCCACGTGCGCAACCTCCCCGCACTTCTTCCCCAACCTCCCCTCACTTCCACCAACCTCCTCCCAACCTCCCCACAATGATGCCGTGCTCCAAAGCAGTGCACCCGCCACTGGCGTTGCTTTTGCTTCTGGCATCTCCGATGGTAGCGTAGCGCCGCTGAGACGACGACGAGTATGCTGGACGTCGTCAGGAGGTAAGATCAAATTGATTCAGTAAAGCTCGGGCGTATCTTATAGGCGCCTCAAAGGTCGGTAGAGCTTACAATTCGGAGGCGGAAAAAAATATGGTAAGGTTAACAACGAGGAGTTTGCTGGTCGTCGTACGAGATCAGCGCTCCATCAGCGCTCTCATACGTTTCCGCCTGCCTCTTCCCATCTCATATTTATAGAACTCCGCAGAAAATGTATCACCTCTGGCGATTTTTGTTGGCTCCTAGAAATAGGCTCTCATGCTAATCTCTTACTCCCTCTTGCTTCTCGTATCCATATGACTCTGCAGATTATGCATCCCCGACCCCCTCGGGAGTGGTGATCCACGGCTCAGGTTGCGCCACGTGTCTGCGCGGGCAGCGCTGCTCCTTCCGCGTGTCCGTGCGCGCGCCCGCGCGCTGGGCGCACGTGCTGCCGGCGGACAAGGAGAGCTGGTGGAAGCGCGACCTGGCTCTCACTTTAAGAGGCGTCGCGCTAGCGCACGCGGACATTAGGTGTCTAGACCCTCCGCACTGCACGGAGTTTAGAGTGTCGTACCGCGTGTGGGACCTCGGCAATTACTGGTGAGCCTAATCTCGAAGCGCCTCAAAGTGAGGTAGTTAATCTACCCCTTATTGATCTGCTCAGCCGTTGTTTTTTCTGCAACGCCTCCGATCCCTCACAACCCCTTTGCCTCTCGTGTAGATTCCCAACATCCGTTTTGCACCCAACGCCTTCCTCCCTCGCTTGCGCATCTCTCCCCTTGTCTCCCCCATGCTTTCCCCCCTTGCTTCTCCCATGCTTCGCTCCCTGCTTCCCCCATGCTTCCCCAATCCTCCCCCCCCACAGGGCGACGCTGCACGTGGGGTGCGCCAATCTCAACCTCTCTCTTCCCTTTCCCACGCCGGTCCCATCCCCACACTCCCCCCCCACACTTTCTCCCCCCCACCCATCAGGGCGACGCTGCACGTGGGGTGCGCCAATCTCAACTTTTCCGCCTCCTTCGCTCACCACTTCAACCGCACGCACCAGCACAGCCTCGCCTCCTGGCCAATCACAATCACGCCACGTGGCGAGGCGCTGGCCAAAACCACCACCCTTGGCATTACCAGCAGCACATGGGACAGTAGCAGACGTGCCACCACCACAGACGCCGCTTATTCAGAAGCAGCAGGCGGGGAAAAAGGGGGGGCGGGGGCGGGGGCCGGGGAGGAGGGGTTGCGGGAGAGAGAGGAGGAGCAGGAGGAGGGGGTGCAGGATTGGCCGGATACGCCATGCAATGGGACGTCAGTGCCAGGGCGATGGGTGGTGAAGGCGAATGGGTCACTCAGGTATGTAAATGGGTGAGAATGGGTGCAAATGGGTGAAGATGGGTGCAAACGGGTTAAGCGTGTGTGTGTGGAGTGCGTGATTGGCCGGATACTCCGTGCAATGGGACGTCAGTGCCGGGGCGATGGGTGGTGAAAGCAAACGGCTCACTCAGGTATGTGTAAATGGGTGAGGATGGGTAGAGATGGGTGAGGATGGATGCAAATGGGTGAAGATGTGTTTCTGGCAGCGCATCTGCAGTTCCTGCTCACGGCACAGGCTGACAGGAGGAGTGTGCAGCGGTGGAGGCACCTTTCTCATGTCTCACCCCCGTTTCCTGCCCGCCCTTCCCCTGCTCCCCTCTTCCCCCCCTTCCTCCTATCGCCCACAGATGGACGTTCTACCGCTGCACGGCCCAGGAGGTTCCCCCATCCGAGTGGATAGCCGCGCTGCACGAGAGGGGCATTCATGAGATCAGCATCGTGGGGGACAGCCACCAGCGGTTCTTAGCTGCGCACCTGCACTTCCTGCTCACGGCTCAAGCGGACAAGGATGTGAAGCGGTGGCAGGATAATCTGGTGTTTGACGCACGTGACAGCAGCAACCGCACGCTGAGAATCAATTTCTACTGGATCGACGGGATTTACAAAAACGGCGAGTTCGGCTGCACGTGAGTGTTTGAGTGGGCTTGATTGGGCTTTGAACTGGCTTTGAATGGGTTTGGATGGGTTTGGATGGGTTCAGCGACACATTAATCACCATAACCCTTGAATAGGCTTTGAAATGGCTTTGGATGGGTTTGGAATGAGCTTTGAATGGGCCCGGATGGGCTTTGCATGGGCTTTAAAAGGGTTTGAACATTCTAAGATTATGGCGATTAACGTGTTGCTGAACTGAACTCCCGCTGAACCCCAATTTGAAGTAGGGTGTTTTTGAGAATTCTCAAAAACACCCTACACGGTGGCTGGCGCGCACAGGACAACCTGGTGTTTATTCGCTGCTGCTGTTCATTCAACCTGGCAGCAACCACTCCCTCTCCCCTTCGTTCCCCCTCCTCCTGTCCGACTCACCCCCCCCCCCCCCCCCCTCTACCAGCCACCGCGGGGTCACCACCAACCGATCGGAGGCCTTCCCCGAAATCTCCCCCACTGCTGACGTCACGCTCTTTGAAGGAGGCTACTGGGCAGCTTCCTTCTGCCGCCAGCCCCTCAAGGCCCTCCGAGTGCACCTCGAGGAGTTTGCGAGGTGGGCACTTGCCGCCGCGCCCGCTAAAGGCAGGGTTATTTTCCGAACTATCCCGTCTTTTCCGGTGGCGGGGGGCCGGTGTCAGGCGTGGTACCCCGGGCCGAGTTCTAACCGGGTGGTTATGGCGATTAATGTGCTGCTGAAGCAGATAGTGCAGGGGGGGGGAGCGCGGGGAGAACGGAGAGTGTTGGATAAAGTGGAGGCAGGGAAACTAGGTGGGGTAAAAGAAGGGGATGTTGGTGGGGAAGGAAGAAGAAGTGGAGGAGGGATAGAGAAGCTGGTGTATCTAGATTCGAGCTTGCAGGTGCTACCGCAGGACTCGGAGGAGGAGGGGGAGGGCACGGAGAGAGCAGGAGCTGAGAGTAATGGGGCAGTTGACAGAAATGCTTCGGCTGATAGTAATGGAGCGGTGGATATAGAAGAAGCGGATGAGATTGCTGCAGCTGTTGATGCTGCTGGCGATGGTGGTGGTGATAGTGGTGCTGCTGGTGATGGTGTTAGTGGTGGTCGTACGTCCTACTCGGGAAAGCGGCCACCACCATCATCACCATCATCAACACCAGCAGAGGCACGAAGCGCTGAGCTGGCAGCGTTACCCGCGGGGGCGGCAACAGTGCTGGACACGTGGCAGGTGGACGCCCCTCGGTATGCCGACACAGCAGTCCCCAACGACCACCATTACTCCATGGTGCTGCCAACAGCAAAAGGCGCAGTGGTGGTGGGGGATGTGGGGGAGGCTCAAGTGCGCGCCTTCATTCACTACCTGCTGCATGTGCTCTAGCTGCTTGCTCTGCCCTCCCTCCCCAACCAACGACCATCACTACTCCATGGTGTGGCCAGCAGAAGAAGGCCAGCAGAAGAAGGAACAGTGATGGTGGGGGAAGTGGGGGGGACTCAAGCACGCGCCTTCATTCATTACCTGTTGCACCTGCTCCCTCCACTCCACGATAGCGCTCTATAGCTGCTTGCTTGCTCAGCACATCCAGTTGGTTTCTCTCCAACCCATATTCTGGTAAATGGCTGTGCTGTGCGGTGCTGTGTGGTGTGGTGCGGTGTGCACGTCTGCGACTCTGCTCTCCCCTCCCTCGCTCTTCTCCTCACCATGATCGGCACTACTCCTTGGTTGACACGGACAAAATGTATGCTCATTGGACATTCATGTGATGTCATCTTGGCTATATCGACCACTTTCGTAAGGCTTTTAGCGAGTGGCCGAGGCCACTGCATAGGTTAGGGTGCTATCCCTTCTTTCTTTGGTAGCTGTAGTTTTAAAATGTTGTAATTGTAAGTGTAAGATGTTATTTTTGATCTTTATTCAATTTTTGAGCGGAATTGCTTTCGGTAAATCTCCTAGGGCGAGACATGAATTGCGAAGTCGCGAAGCAAGCTGGTTACGGTTTGCCTCCTCCAGCTGAAGGGTTTCCGAATCCTTGCCTAACCTCCTGCGGGGGTCTTCCAAACCTAAAACTCCCGCCCGCGAATCACGAATCACGGCCTCAATTTGGGCAGTAGCACGTTGAGTAGGCTAAACAAAATAGCGGCGCGTTCCCGTAGCCGGCAGGAGTAAGTAAACAAAATAGCAGAGCGTCGTTGGTGGGCACGTCAACAATGTGTTCTAGGAATGCATTTCGGGCGTCAAGCGTGCATCGCAGCAAAGACGGCTACTGCCAGTGGCAAAAATCACGGTTGTGGATCTACCCGCACTGATTTTCAAGCCGATCCGTCCGCATTCCATCAACTTGGTTCTTTGAGATTTCAACCAAGTCGTCAATTCATCGTCGCCCTTGATCGGAATTTCTCGTGACAGAGCTAGCCAGTTTGACGGTGAGGATTCGCCGCTGTCTACAGTTGAATAGAGCTGCGATAATCGAGCGGCGCGTTGGTCTTGGTTCTCCTCATACCCTACCAAATCAAGAGAGCTTGCTCCAGAAGCGATTGTACCCTGATCAGAAACCATGAAAGGGAGCGGGCATTGGTGTTTCAAGGCAGCACTCGTGGCACAGTCGGACGGTCTCAAGATTCGTGGCACAGTCGGACGGTCTCGGCTGATGGGCTATCCATTTTTCGTTATTATAATTACGAATAGCTGTCTCAGCTATAGCTCCATTGGTCGTCGTTCGGATTCGAGCTTTGCCCATTTACTATCAAGAAATTACAACGAGCTCCAGTTTCTCCGTTTAACCCGGCGAGTGCGTGAGTCACCACTACGAGTCAAGAGATTCGCTGTTTCTGAACTTCGCGAAGCAAGAGACTTGTTCTGTTACAAGTGAATTGAGGTTGTTTTCAGTCCCAACGATAGTGTTCCTTTCGTTCTTGAGGTGTCCGGAAGGCGTCATGGGTAAGTCGAACGGGCAGGTATATCATTCGATCGGCGGTTTTAATGCACGCGCCGGCGCTTCAATTGCGGACTCTGTGTCGCACGCACTTCAGCTCAGTTCGCGAGCGTCGCATGCACTCCCGGTGCCAAACTCGTTAGCGTCGCCCCTGTCGCGCGTTTCTCGTGTATTTTCGCATATGTTGACGGCTTTCGGGATCAAAACGGGAGGTTCTACAAACGAGGAGAGAAAGCCTCGATCGGGGTATTCCATGGACTGGTTTCACTACGTGCTCGTTTTCGTCAACCTCTGCCTCCTCGTACTCGTTATTACCGAATCGTTACCACCGTGGGTCACCACAACCGATGCGGGAGCGGAAAGCATCAGCGTGGCGGGATTGGGCGCAGCAGAAGGCAGGCTACGCGGCGAATGGGGCCCACGTTTTCCCGTGCAGCTACGAAAGTCGCTGAGTGTCCCCTACGTTTCCGATGGAACAGGGGCGAGCCCATTCAAGTGAGTCGTCGGAGCGGCTTATAACGTGGTTCTACGAGTTTGAAACCCAGCCTTCAGGTTTCCCATTTCTGACCTTTTGATTGTCCGTCTCGTACTCTTGAGTCCGCGTTTCTAGGTGCCTTGTCAAGCCGAACTCAGACTCCTAATTCCGGAGCGGTTTGGGCGTACCTTGTTGTTCCTAATTTCTGCTTGTTCATTCTGCCTGGACAAGGTGTCCGCTTCTCTTGTCCCGAATTTCCCCCACACTTCCCCCCCCAACCTCCCCGCAGTGATGCCGTGCTCCAAAGCAGTGCACCCGCCACTATTGTCGCTACCGCCGCTGGCGTCGCTTCCGCCGCTGGCGTCTCCGATGGCAGCGTAGCGCCGCTGATACGACGACGAGTATGCTGGACGTCGTCGGGAGGTAAGATAAAAAGAAAACAGGCGCTTAGGTAGAGCTCGTGCGTATCTTGTAGGCGCCTCAAAACTAGGTAGAGCTCAAAATCTGGAGGCGGCAAAAAAGATGGTAAGGTCAACAAGGTCAACAAGGTCAACAACGACGAGGTTGCTGGTCGTCGTACGCGATCCCCGCCTTCTTCTCCCCCTCCATCAGCGCTCTCATGCGTGCCCGCCTGCCCCTTCCCGTCTCATATTTATTCATATGACTCCTAAGACTATGTATGTATCACCTCCTCTGGGGACTTTTGAGGCTCCTAGAAGGAGGATCTCATGCAAACCTCTTTAATCCCCTCTCGGGGTCTTCGCGGCGCCTAATAATATGGTCTCATGCGACGCGTCTGTCCCCTTCCCTTGCTTCTCACTCCCTCTCGTACCCATGTGATTCCGCAGACTATGCATCACCGTCCCCTTTCCCCCTTCCTTTGCCTCTCATATCCATATTTCGCTGCAGACTATGCATCCCCGTCCCCCGCGGGAGTGGTGATCCACGGCTCAGGTTGCGCCACGTGTCTGCGCGGGCAGCGCTGCTCCTTCCGCGTGTCTGTGCGTGCTCCCGCGCGCTGGGCGCACGTGCTGCCAGTGGTCAAGGAGAGCTGGTGGAAGCGCTAGCCCACGGGGACATTAGGTGTCTAGACCCTCCGCACTGCACGGAATTTAGAGTGTCGTACCGCGTGTGGGACCTCGGCAATTACTGGTGAGCCTAATCTCGAAGCGCCACGAAGTGAAGTAGTTAATCCACTCCTCAGCAATCTTCCCAGCTGTTGTTTCCCCTGCGCCGCCTCAAATCCCTCACAACCCCTTAGCCCCTCGTGTAGATTCCCAACATCCGTTTTGCACCCAACGCCTTCCTCCCTCGCTTGCGCCTTTTTATTTTTTTTCGCCCTCATGCTTTCCCCCTTTGCTTCCCCCATGCTTCGCCCCCTGCTTCCCCCATGCATCCCCCATGGTTCCCCAATCCTCTTCCCCCACCCATCAGGGCGACGCTGCACGTGGGGTGCGCCAATCTCAACTTCTCCGCCTCCTTCACTCACCACTTCAACCGCACGCACTAGCACAGCCTCGCCTCCTGGCCAATCACAATCACGCCACGTGGCGAAGCGCTGGCCAGAACCACCACAACCGCCGCGTACCCAGAAGCAGCAGGCGGGGAAAGTGGGGGGACGGATGCGGGGGAGGGGGAGGGGTTGGGGGAGAGGGAGGAGGAGCAGGAGGGGGTGCAGGATTGGTCGGACACTCCGTGCAATGGGACGTCAGTGCCGGGGCGATGGGTGGTGAAGGCGAATGGGTCACTCAGGTATGTGTGAATGGGTGAGGCTGGGTGCAGATGGGTGCAGATGGGTGAACGTGTGTGTGTGGGGTGCAGGATTGGCTGGACACTCTGCATTGGGACGTCACTCAGGTGTGTCTGTGAGTGCGGGGCGATGGGTGGTGAAGGCAGATGGGTCACTCAGGTATGTGTAAATGGGTGAGGCTGGGTGCAGATGGGTGAGGATGGGTTCAGATGGGTGAGGATGGGTGCAGATGGGTGCGTGTATCAGGAGGGTTTTCTACCAGTAAACGGTCCCTGAGGCTCCGCTTTCCAACTGAGCAGTTCTCAACGAGAGGGGCATTCGGGAGATCAGCATCGTGGGGGACAGTCACCAGCACTTTCCCCCTCCCCCTCCCCATGCCCCTCCCCCTCCCCATGCCCCTCCCCCTCCCCATGCCTCTCCCCCTCCCCGTGCCCCTCCCCCTCCCCATGCCCCTCCCCCTCCCCATGCCTCTCCCCCTCCCCCCCTCCCCCACTCCCACAGGTGGGCTTTCTACCGCTGCACAGCCCCGGAGGTTCCCCCAGCCGAGTGGATAGCTGCGCTACACGAGAGGGGCATTCACGAGATCAGCATCGTGGGGGACAGTCACCAGCGGTTTCTAGCGGCGCACCTGCACTTCCTGCTCACGGCTCAGGCTGACCCGGATGTGAGGCGGTGGCAGGACAACCTTGTGTTTGACGCGCGGGACAGCAGTAACCGCACGCTGCGGATTAACTTCTACTGGATTGATGGGATCTACAGAAATGGGGAGTTCGGCTGCACGTGAGTTTTTGAATGGGCTTGATTGGGCTTTTAACTGGCTTTGAATGGGTTTGGATGGGTTCAGCGACACATTAATCGCCATAACCTTTGAAATGACTTGGGATGAGCTTTGAATGGGCCCGGAAGGGCTTTGCATGGGCTTGAAAAGGGTTTGAACATTCTAAGGTTACGGCGATTAACGTGTTGCTGAACTGAACTCCCGCTGAACCCCAATGTGAAGTAGGGTGTTTTGAAAAATCTCAAAAACACCCTACACGGTGGCTGGCGCGCACAGGACAACCCGGTGTTTATTCGCTGCTGCTGTTCATTCAACCTGGCAGCAACCACTCCCTCCTCCCCTTCGTTCCCCCTCCTCCTGTCCGACTCCCCCCCCCCCCCCTCTACCAGCCACCGCGGGGTCACCACCAACCGATTGCATGAAGAAGTGTTTTGAGACGTCTCAAAACCCCCCTCCTCCCGTCCCACTCCCCCCCCCCTCTACCAGCCACCGCGGGGTCACCACCAACCGATTGCATGAAGAAGTGTTTTGAGACGTCTCAAAACCCCCCTCCTCCCGTCCCACTCCCCCCCCCCTCTACCAGCCACCGCGGGGTCACCACCAACCGATTGCATGAAGAAGTGTTTTGAGACGTCTCAAAACCCCCCTCCTCCCGTCCCACTCCCCCCCCCTCTACCAGCCACCGCGGGGTCACCACCAACCGATTGCATGAAGAAGTGTTTTGAGACGTCTCAAAACCCCCCTCCTCCCGGCCCACTCCCCCCCCCCTCTACCAGCCACCGCGGGGTCACCACCAACCGATTGGAGGCCTTCCCCGAAATCTCCCCCACTGCTGACGTCACGCTCTTTGAAGGAGGCTACTGGGCAGCTTCCTTCTGCCGCCAGCCCCTCAAGGCCCTCCGAGTGCACCTCGAGGAGTTTGCTTGCTGGGCACTTGCCGCCGCGCCCGCTAAAGGCAGGGTTATTTTCCGAACTATCCCGTCTTTTCCGGTGGCGGGGGGCCGGTGTCAGGCGTGGTACCCCGGGCCGAGTTCTAACCGGGTGGTTGTGGCGATTAATGTGCTGCTGAATCAGATAGTGCAGGGGGGGGGAGCGCGGGGAGAACGGAGAGTGTTGGATAAAGTGGAGGCAGGGAAACTAGGTGGGGTAAAAGAAGGGGATGTTGGTGGGGAAGGAAGAAGAAGTGGAGGAGGGATAGAGAAGTTGGTGTATCTAGATTCGAGCTTGCAGGTGCTACCGCGAGACTCTGAGGAGGAGGAAGGGGAAGGCACGGAGAGAGCAGGAGCTGAGAGCAATGGAGCAGCGGAGAGCAATAGAGCAGCCGAGGGAAATACTGTAGCGGATATAGAAGAGGCGGATGAGATTGCTGCGGCTGTTGGTGCTGCAGGCGACGGTGGTGGCGGTGGTGGTGGTGGTGGTGGTGATGGTGTTAATGGTGGTCGTACGTCCTACTCAGAAAAGAAGCCACTACCACCATCACCACGAGCAGCAGCAGAAGCGCCAACTGCTGAGCTGGCAGCATTGCCAGCAGGGGCAGCAACAGTGCTGGACACGTGGCAGGTGGACGCCCCTCGGTATGCCGACACCGCAGTGCCCAACGACCACCATTACTCTGTGGTGAAACCCACAGACGAAGGCGCAGTGGTGGTGGGGGATGTGGGGGAGGCTCAAGTGCGGGTCTTCATTCATTACCTGCTGCATGTGCTCCCACCGCTCCATGCGAGCGCACTCTAGCTGCTTGCACCTGCTCCCCAACCAACGTCCACCGCAATAAGAATCGCCAGGCTCAAGTGCGCGCCTTCATTCACTACCTGCTTCATGTGCTCTAGCCACTTGCACCTGCTCTCCCCAACCAACGACCATCATTACTCCATGGTGAAACCCACAGACGAAGGCGCAGTGGTGGTGGGGGAAGTGGGGGAGGCTCAAGTGCGCGCCTTCATTCACTATCTGCTGCATGTGCTCTAGCTGCTTGCTCTGCCCTCCTCCCCAACCAACAACCACCATTACTCCATGGTGCGGCCAACAGAGGAAGGCTCAGTGATGGTGGGGGATGTGGGGGAGGCTCAAGTGCTGCGGGCCTTCATTCAATACCTGCTGCACCTGCCATTCTGCTCTCCTCGGTCCGTGCGAGTGCACTCTGCCTCATTGCTTGCTCGAGTGCACTCTGCCTCATTGCTTGCTCGAGTGCACTCTGCCTCATTGCTTGCTCGAGTGCACTCTGCCTCATTGCTTGCTCGAGTGCACTCTGCCTCATTGCTTGCTCGAGTGCACTCTGCCTCATTGCTTGCTCGAGTGCACTCTGCCTCATTGCTCGCTCGAGTGCACTCTGCCTCATTGCTTGCTCGAGTGCACTCTACCTCATTGCTTGCTCGAGTGCACTCTGCCTCATTGCTCGCTCGAGTGCACTCTGCCTCATTGCTTGCTCTGCGGGGTTTTCCCGCTCTGCTCTGCTCTGCCCAACGAGCAACCACCTCTCAGGCTCAAATTCGTGCCTTCATTCATTACACTACCCTCCTCCCACTTCACTCATTACCTCCTCCCTACACTACCCTCCTCCCACTTCACTCATTGCCTCCTCCCACTTCACTCATTACCTCCTCTTCACTCATTACCTGCTTGTGGTGGGTTGCTGTGCTGTGCACACCTCCACACCTGCCACTCTGCTCCTCTCTTCCCCGTTCTTCTCACGATGACCAGCACCACTCCTCCCCTCGGGTGACATGAAGAAAAACATGCACCCAAGTTTCAACAAACATTCATGTTCATTGGACAATCATGTGATGTCATCTGGGCAAAAAGGCCACTTCCATAAGGCTTTCAGCGAGCAGGTTCGCCAAGGCCAGTGCATAGGTTAGGGTGCTACACTTGAGGGGCACTAGAGTGTGTGCTAGCTGCGACGTTTAATGTTTTTGCATGTTGTAAATGCTAGTGTACTGGTATCATACTACGTGATCTCGGCCTTTATTCAGATTTGAGGTGGACGGCTAAATGTCCCTGGATATTTTAGTTTGTTGTTAGCCAGGGTTCGGTACGGTACCGGTAATGTGAATGGACGAGAGGTGTGCTAGAATTTGGACTAGAAATGAGGGGAAGGGGCGGGAGCAGACCTCCGGAAGTCAGCAATGATTACCGTTCTTGGCCTGTGCCAGGCTTGCTGCTGACACAAGGTATCAACGATTTTGATCATTCCACACCACATCCCCGCAACTGTGACATGTCCAAATTAAAACCGTCAGAGCTTCGGTCAGGAAAGTACGGTAGACACGGGCCAAGAACGAACGCTGGTTCAGGTACTGTAACATAACAAGGCAATTTTTTGATTGTGTTAAGCTGATTTTTACAATGAACGCGGATTCTTCTTTCAAGTGTACAATGTTCTTCCAGCGCAATTTATGTTAGGGTACGCTGACTCATCATTTAGACAACGAATCCTGATTTCACCAGGGTAAAAAAAATCATAGCCTGATTTTGTCATAAGGAAGAAGTAACAAGAATGAAGAAAGGAGGGGTTTCACTAGCAAGCAGTTGGATACATATAGCAAACCCTAATTGGGCTGTACTCACTATGGAGTACCCCACTGCAGGCTAGACAATAATAACATTCTGACACACCCCCATAGCCAAAGTGGGGTGTAATCAGCACAATGAGCAAAGCTAGTGGTAGTCACAGCGGGCAAGTGAGGAGGAGGAGGGACTGTGAGAGGAGAGAAGATGGGAGACGACGGCTGAAGCTGCAGACACACGGGCAACAGGAGCGGCTGGCACAGTGGCTACCGGGACAGCGCCCCGGACTACTAGAGTAACTGGCTCACGGGCTACGAGGAGCTACAGGAGCAACGGACCCACGGGCGACAGGCGCAGCAGGCTCTCTGGGCTACCAGGACAGAGCCCCGGACTACAGGTGCTGCGGACAACAAGACGGCAGCCTCCGCTCAACCTCCCCCAACTCTCCCACCCCCCTTTCACACACCCCTTGCTGTACCCCTAGCTCCACTCCCACGTCACCCCCCTAGCACCACTCCTTCGGCTCCCACACACCCACCCCCCTCAGCGGCAGCTGCAGCAGTGAGAGACGGAGGAGGAGGAGCAGGGGACGGTTCACACACCCGCTACCACCATACCCGTCACCCCCATACCCTGAGTGTGCGGTAAGCGAGCTCAGGTGTGCTCGAAGCGTGCACAAGCGTGCGGGTAGCGAACTCGGGTGTGCAGTAAGCGAACTCGGGTGTGCGGGGAGGGGTGGCCGCAGGGCGACGCGACGGGATCGCAGGGGGCGCGCGCGGGTCCCCAGGGGCGACTCGGCGGTCGACGGGGGGGGGGGGACGCGCGGCCCCCGTGACGCCACGACGGGCGACGGAAGGGGGGGGACGCGCGGCCCCCGAGGCGCCTCGACGGGCGACGGGATAGGGGGGACGCGCGGCCCCCGCGACGCCACGACGGGCGACGGGAGAGGGCGCCACGACTGGCGACGGGATGGCGGGGGGGGGGGGGGGGGGGGGGGGCGCGCGCGGATCCACGGAGTAGAAAACCGCCGCGCGCCTCGGGGCGCACGGCGGGCAGAAAACCGCCGCGCGCCCCGAGCGCACGGTGGGATGAAAAACGCCGCGCGCTCCGGGCGCACGGCAGGAAGAAAGGGTCACGCGCCAGGGGCGCGCGACAGCAGTAGAGCAGCGGAAGCATCGGGTGGGGCCCACCCACAGGATCGACCCAAGGGGGTCGACCTGCTCTGAAACCATGTCATAAGGAAGAAGTAACAAGAATGAAGAAAGGAGGGGTTTCACTAGCAAGCAGTTGGATACATATAGCAAACCCTAATTGGGCTGTACTCACTATGGAGTACCCCACTGCAGGCTAGACAATAATAACATTCTGACAGATTTCACAAGGGTAACTGCCAAAAAGCGGCCTACCATCAGGGCAAAAAGGGTATTTTACCCTTGAAATTTGGGTCCTGGCTGTAGTGGGTTTAGCCTTAGGGGGTACAGTAAGTTGCTCGACACTTCATTGTATCCCCGTCCTTGCCCTAATCCACACTCATTTCTTGCATTCCCTCTTAAGAAATAGATGGCTGGCCTAGTGAGCAACAAATCGATGGATCGAGCGTGCAGCAGCCAGGAAGATTTTGCATTCGTGAACGGATTGGAGCCTGTATTGCCTGACACAGCAAAAACAAGAAAGTTCGACGAGACATGAGCCAGCAATCGCGATGGTGGAGCAGCTTGTGAGCCAAACAGGATGGCAGCTAAGGCTACGCAGCAGTCAGGGGTGGTCAACTGAAGGACAAGCCAATAGCGCCTGCAACTCTTTACCGTAGTATAATCTCTCTCAAGTGGGAGACGAAGGGAGACAAATGTGCAAAAAATATAAAAGGGGTGTTCCTAGAATTGAACTCGGGACCTCTCGCACCCTAAGCGAGAATCATGCCACTTTATTTACAATGTATATGTGTACAAAAGATACAGACGGATTTGAGCATCAGGAGGCTACCTAACTAGCAATGGCCCAACTGCAATCCTAGGTTGAGACCCCCAATGAGGTCTCAAGAACCAACACCAAGGTACGCAAAGTCAGCCAAGGAGGGTGGGGTGGGATCTGGTGGGGCGGAGGGTGTGTCAACACTGTAACGAATTTGTGTCCGACGGCAGATGGTTCGAGCCTGCTCACGCTGGTCAGATGCACCACCCATGTCACGAAGTCGAGTCGCCCCTCGTCTGCTGCAGTCTTTGATGAAGCTGAGAAATGCCGTGCTGAAGCAACCGAAGGTTTCAAGAACGAGAGGAAGAAGCTTCACGTCTGGGCGGTTTTGTAAGGAAGATGCATACAGGGTCCGCTTCTCAGTTTCGCGAGCAGATGCAGCTGAGCCGATTACTGATGCAGTCTTGGAGTTTGGGGGACCATGCTGCGGGTCTGCAACTGAAACATCTAATGCCCACGTAGTCCCAGAGCTGATATCACGGCAGCTGATGTCTGGGCGACGTCCTGAAAGAAGGTGGGAGTCCTCCAGCTGTACGACGTAACCAAGCTCGGACGTGATGCGATGAACCTCAAGCTTGATGGCGTCGTGGACCCTGGTAGGCTCGTTAGAGGATGGGCAGCGGAGGACGTGAGAGACGACTGAAGGGTCTGTGAATGCCGAGCCACAAGTGCATGTGCGGGTGGTCGTGAGGTGTGGAATGGGGAGGCCAAGACGAATAGCGGCTGCAATACACCACTCCGTAGGTGACAGCTGCATATGCGAAGAACATGGAGCCACAGTAAGCCAATCGCCAGCATGGGGCCCTTGTAGGGAGGTTAAACGGGCCAAATGTTGGGGAGAGGTTACTGTGGATCGCACGCGCTCGAGCATGACAGCCTCCAAGTGCTGTGAAAGGTAGGAATATAGCTTCTGTGGATAGCCAGCGTGAAGTGCGGGCCAGGTAGGGAAGTGCTGCCGAATGGTAGGATGAAGTTTGGACATGGCTGTGGGAATGCATGGGTCAAGGCGGTCCATGGTGTCTGAAGCGATGAAGGGACGGAAAATAGGGGAGCCATGAATGGTGAAGCATGACGAGAGGAGTGAAACTGTCTGTGCCCAGCTGCACAGGTAACTGAGAGAAGCAGTTGCAGCTGAAGAACGGAGGCCGAACCCACCAAGGCGAATGGGAAGGAATGGCTGTCGGTGTGCTGTGGCAGTGTGGTCAAACGCAGGAGGCCAGTAGTCAGAGCCGATGAGGCGAACAAAGTGGTCCAGCAAGGTGTTGTCCCAGTCAGTGTAAAGCTCTTCTACCTCGGGAAATGGTGCAACTGTGCGGAGGAGGAATGAGGGACGGGCGGAAATGCAGAGAGTAAGGAGGCGAGAGGCAGTCTGTGGATCATGAAGGTCATGCAGGAGAGGCAGTGATGAAGAGAAAGAGTGCAGTTTGTCTCGAACTGTGGAGATAATGTGGGTGTCCGATCCGATAGGCACTCCTGCAACCGTGAGACCGTTAGGGGCAATGATGATGTCTGATGGAGGTGTGAGGTCCGAAGGGAGGTCCAAAGGGGCCCAGAGGGAGCATTTTGATGGTTGCACCCTCAGGCCCAGGTCATTGAGACGGCCTGTAAGCGCTGTGTAGGCAGGAAACACGTCATGCGCAGGACCGACCATGTACGTGTCGTCTGCGTAGGAGGTGATGAAAAGAGCTGGAGATTGACGCTGGATGGGGCGAATGGCTAGGTGCTGGGTGAGGGCGAACAAGAATGGCCCGCATGGGTCACCCTGTCGAACACCCGATGATGACTGCAGTGTCTCGATTAATGGGCCGCTGCGGTAATGGAGAGAAGAGGGGGAGGCATAGAAGAGGCGGAAGAAAGGGATGAGGCTGGAGAACGGGGAGTCTCGCAGGGCGTTGAACATAGCGGAACGGCTGAAGGAGTTGAAGGCGTTGGCAACATCCAGTTCCAGCACAACCCACTCTGGGTGGAGGGAGAGGGCCGACTGGACTGCATGGGCCATAACCTCGATCCCTGCGGAGACGGCGACCCCAAATTGTAGGGAGGGAAGGAAGAAGTCCCGGATCTGCTGCTTGAAGTGAAGAGTAACGCAACGGGACAGCAGGCGCGGCAGTATCTCGCCGATGGCGATGGGGCGGACCCCTCCATGCGGCTTCTGGAGGGCAACAAGATTGGATGCGGTGAAGTAAGGTCGAACTGTTTGCGGGAGGTCGCCTTGCAGCCAATTCTGGAACAGGCGGAGAAGATGCGGCAGATGAGTCTGGTACGAGAGGAAGGTGTCGCGAAGATGCTCGATAAGCCACCCCGAAGGGCCAGCAGCTGTGCCTCGTGGGGCTGAACGCAAGGCCTGATGAAGAAGTGGAATGGTGAGCTGAGGCACTTCCGAAGGCGAGAAGTCGGGCAGCCAGTCTGGAAGTTCTTCGGTAGCAGGAGGGTGCTTGGCCTTAAGCGCAGTAACAGTTTCAGGGGTCTGTGGGGCAAGCTCGCCAGCTTCTAAAGCGGCAAGGGAACGCGACCAGTCCCCGCAATGCGCGAATCGTTTGGCTCGGTTCAGTCGGGCGAACGTGGCTGTGGACCGGGCGGATGAGACACTGTGCGGTCGAGACGCTGGAACGGCAGCAGCGACAGCTTCGTTGAAGAGAGAAAGCCAGTCGCCTTGAATGAAACGACGTGCAAAGGCTGCACATGCTGCTGTGGCTGATTGTGAGGCAGGAGAAATGGAAGAGCGAAGCACCAGACGGGGGAAAGCAAGGAGGAGGAAATGAGCAGCAGGATCTTGCGGGAAGATGGCAAGGCGGCGAAGTGGTATGAGTAAAGCATCCAAGACCAGCAGGCGAGCTCGCGGCGGAATCCGACGCAACAGTGTGCCTGGGGTGACAGTGGGACTGAAGAACGTCCCCCAGTCCCAGGTTACGACAGCGTCCCAAGTCTGTTGAGATATCGGTGGGGGTGCTGTAGAGGAGGAGGGAGTAGTAGTGGCACGAGGAGGAGGAGGGCGGACTGATTGCTGACGCGTTGTGTTGTTGCGGGAACAAGCAGAGAGGTGGCGAGTAAGACCACCCGAGCTGGCAAAGTTACGATTACAGGTTTTGCAGTAATATGTTGGGGTCGGGACCGAAGTGGGCAAAGGAGAAGAAGAAGAGGCTGCAACAGGATGCGGAGCAGATGTCGAAGCAGGAGGAGGAGCAGAAGGAGGAGGTTGTGAAGTTTGCGCAGCTGCAGGTTCAGGTTGGCGAGAAGCGTGCTCTTGGGAGGAGGAGGCTAAGGTTTCTGTAAGGACTTTATGAAGTGGATTAGAAAGATTCATATGTTGTGCAGTTAGCGGTTTAACAAGTGTGTCAAATTCGCGTTTTGGGAGAGGTAGTAGCGCGGATGCAGCAACGAGATATCATGCAGTGCAGAAGAGGTTTTCGTGGGTAGTTGGGGCCGATCGTGCTGCTGCCAAGGTGCAACGTGCTGGTGCTTGCGCAAATTGAAACACGTGGAAGTGGAGTCGTATGTGGAAGGTGCAGGTTGGGAGGGTGGGGAAATTCGCGAAGGTGCCAGTCGTCGTTGGGGGTAGAAACAGGTGTAGGCAGGCGTCGTGCTGTCCCCCAGTGCTCGATTACTAGCAAAAACCACGCCGTCGCCGAAGGAACTCCTCTCCGCGTCGGACGCTAGTGAGTCTGTCGAGTGAGCTAAGGGAGGTGCCGACGTGGAGAAGCACTGTCAGAGTAGTAGCACGATTCGAATTTCGTCCGTAGCACTGTCAGGGTAGTCGCGCGTAGGGTTTCTCGCAGTTTTAGTGTATGCGTGCAAGTCGCGGCGCGTATTTACAGTACAAAAGAAGGTGCAAGGTCGCTGTTTTCGCTCCTTAGCGGTGAGTAGTGAGTTCTGTTGCTTTACTCGAGCGAGCAGCAAGGCGAACTACGAAAACGAAGGGCGTTCTAGCGCCTTAAACGTTGCTGCAGCGAGCTTGAGTGACGGTGAGGCAAACTACGAAAACGAAGGGCGTTCTAGCGCCTTAAACGTTGCTGCAGCGAGCTTGAGTGACGGTGAGGCAAACTACGAAAACGAAGGGCGTTCTAGCTCCTTAAACGTTGCTGCAGCGAGCTTGAGTGACGGTGAGGCAAACTACGAAAACGAAGGGCGTTCTAGCGCCTTAAACGTTGCTGCAGCGAGCTTGAGTGACGGTGAGGCAAACTACGAAAACGAAGGGCGTTCTAGCGCCTTAAACGTTGCTGCAGCGAGCTTGAGTGACGGTGAGGCAAACTACGAAAACGAAGGGCGTTCTAGCGCCTTAAACGTTGCTGCAGCGAGCTTGAGTGACGGTGAGGCAAACTACGAAAACGAAGGGCGTTCTAGCGCCTTAAACGTTGCTGCAGCGAGCTTGAGTGACGGTGAGGCAAGCTCACCCGCGATTCCGTTGTGAATACGTCATACTAAGTAAATTAAAAACAAAGCTGTATTGGTTTAAGTTAGATACAAGGACCACTTACAGACAGATCACTTTGTTACTACCGGCAGAAGTTGCCATATTTGTTATTGGAATGAACTTGAATGTATCTTGGAGCCCACACTAGTTCAAAGAAGCACGAGGAGAATGTTCCCCATACGTCACCGTTGGCAACCTGAAATCGAAAAAGCATTAGCATACAGTAAGCCCAAGGCAGCAGCCTTCACTTTGCTAAAACAATCTACAAACCCATTATTCAATCCACCATTCCAGTCACTGAAATTTCCCAAAAACTCTTGAAGCCTGAGACTCTCCACTTTTGGGAGGGCTCAAGGGATTGACTCTACACCCTCACACCACATCACATGCTGTAAGGGCCACGAGCAGCAATGGGACCATTGGGGGTAGGAGGAGGCGGGGTGGGGGTGGTGACAAGAGCAGCTGCGTCTTCATCCCAGTCAGACTGGTACTCGGGTTCGGGCTCAGGTACGTACTGAGGCGCATGAGGCAGCAGTGCTTCTTGGGAGACTGCTGACAGCATCTTCATCTCCAAATCGTCCTCCACCACTAGGTTGCGCATGCCCTCATGCAGCGACACGAGCTCCTGTTGAGGTTAGGCAGGGAGGGAGAGGTTTTGAGTCGATTCACAATGCAGCAGCACCTCTTGAGAGACTGCTGAGAGGCGCTTCATCTCCAAATCGCCTTCTACAACTAGGTTGCAGATGCCCTCATGCAGTGATACAAGCTCCTGATGAGGGAGAAGGGAGGAGAAGGTCAGGATGTGACTGATTAAGAGCTGCTTCTCGTGACTGGGATCAGTTCCTGTGGTTGCAAATAGGAGAGGGTGAGATCAGAATATGCGCATGCAGATTAATCAGGGGGGTTAAGGGACTGGTGAGAGCTGCTTCGTGTCAAGGTCTCACTCTTCAACATCCAGAGTGAACATACCTCGGCAACTGTGCAGGAACTGAAAACTGTAAAATTTACATCTACGGAAGTCAGATTCCACAACCCATATTGTGGACCCTTCATGCTGTTCCACATTGATGACAAGAGTGGCAGGATTGAAGGATGGGCTTGTCTCAGGGGTTGTGGGGGACAGCTGTGTCAGGAACGTGGAGGCCAGATGACGAAATGGCCGAGCGAAGTGGCATAACTGAAGTAGTGGAATGCACTGGAAGGGGACTTACAGCGGCATGGTTCCGTGCTGATTGAGCGATGACGTCGAGCGCCAGGATGGGGAAGGGGTTCTCAACGAGCACTCCGACCTATGAGAATACTCAGAAGTGGAGCCAAGTGGCAGTAAGGGGGTAAATTGCACGAAGACTTACACCAGCATTGTTCCGTGCTGATTGAGCGATGACGTCGAGCGCCAGGATGGGGAAGGGGTTCTCAATGAGCACTCCGACCTCCTCAATGCAGAAAAAGATGGCCGCACACGTGGCAGTCACAGGGATGGTGAGCCAGCCGAGGGGGTCCCAGAGGGCGAAAGGCAGGAACATGTGGTAGAGGACGAGGAAGCGCGAGGTGAGGCGCGTGTAGGAGAGCGGGATGGGCGTCTTGAAGAGACGCTCGCTGCCTCCGATGTCATCCGCGAATGTCGCGAAATTGGCCTCCTGGAAAAGGCAGGGAGTATGAGAACAGGGATGCGATGGCTCGTCAAGGGAAGGAAGAGCAAAGTGGAGCTAATTCCTGCTCCTCATACACCGATTCAGCCCACCAGAGATTTCCAATTATCTGCTTCGGCCCATAGGTTCAGTGATTACCTGCTTTAGGAAACCAGAGATTCGGTTATGGCCCACCAGAGACGCAGTGGTCAGGCAGCTTCAATGCACGGAAGGGGTCATGCAACTTTCTGCGCATCTGTTGATGGAAGTCTGGAGCTCGTTAGAAGGAATATTCGATAGGCCCGTGAACTTCTCCAGTTCTGCTATTCCTACCATAGCCCCTGCTGTATGTTGAACTTCAAACGTGAGCTTATTTCTGCGGATTTCTAAAAACAACTTCTCTTTCTGAAAGTACGAAAGGGACGGAATGTGGAACTCACCATGGCCACGCGGTGCATTGGGTCCATGTGGCACGAGCGCATGCACTCCGACATCATCTGAAGCACGTAGTTGGGCCGGTGGGTCGCCCCCAGTATCCCTGCGATCTCCCCGTCGGACAGAGTGGTGAATTGCTGCAAGGAACGTGTAGAATGCACAGAACCGGCGTCAAACACGTTACACCGCATACAAATACCAGTCCAGTGAATTTTATTGCAAACTAGTTCTTGTGCTAACGAAAAGCGACAATAAGTCAGACGGGTGCTACTCACACGAAGGTCTTCCTCCAGAGAGCCTTCTTGCAGGAAGTGGTGCTTGTAGGTGAGGGCGAACGCCTGCAGGTGGCGGATGAATTGAGCGCGCTTGGGGTACTCGTACGTGTACTGGTCGCGAGCCATGTACGACAGCGCCTGTCGCGTGATGTCGCGCGTGCGATTCAGCATGAGCCCCCACATCTTGCGAGCCTGCGGGATGAATTGAACGAATCGACGTGACGCGTTAGTGTCAGAGTTTGAAGTCGGCACATAACCAATCCAACAAAAGACTCTCCGGATTTCGATTCTCACACATCGTCACGCGATAGCAGGCTACTGTAACGAAAATGGCGGCTGATCTTTCAAACATACCTCGTCGAAACGGCCATAGCTGGCATTGGTCCGGAAGACGAGAAGGAAGGCGAGAGCAGGTGCGGTGAGGGTGTACGGGAGGTTGGACATGTGTAGCACGGGGACCCACTCGGGCAATGCACCCATCGTGACCAGCTCATTCCACCCCACCACACCGGCTGCGATTCCAGTCATCACGGAAACCGCGGGTCCGAGCGCGCCGATAACCTTAGACGTAAACATGGTCTTCATGTGACGGAAGTACCGGCCGCTTGATTTGTGTTTCTGAAAACAGCAAGGTGTTCACGGGATTGAAAAAGATTTAGGCTAAGAAAAGTTTTCCTCTGCCAGATGCTAGAAGGAAACATGAAATGACGACGTATACACGGTTCGTCAGTGGACGTGAAGGGAAGGTACCGCACCTTCCAGTCATCATGACCGAACACCACCCGTCGCAGCACCAATGCCTCGAACTTCTGCTCATCAATGGTGCTAACATCCACCAGATTCTTAGGAACCACTGCCTTCACCACCAGGGGTCCTCTACTAGCCTTCTTCTGGACAGTCTGAGCTTTAGTGACAGCGACGCTGTTCTTGCGGAGAGAAACACTTCTCAAGGATCCGTCAGTCCAGTCCTGCAGGCCTGCAGCTTGAGCCTTCAGGCTGGTCTGAGCAGGAGACAGAAACATGGAGGTGCGTGATGCGACACTCGTGGCCGCCATTTTCGTCACGGAGCCCAGTCACTAGCTGAAAGAATCAAAAGTCCTGCTATTACCCCTAGATGTTCGAAAGAGTGCCTACTGGGAGATACGCCTTGGAAATTTCAAGCAAAATATAATGAAGCAGGTATGTATAATGCACTGATATGTGGCAAACTAATTAAAAAATCCAAGCAAATGTGAATAAATGAAGCAGGTGTGTATCACCCTCTTATCAGAGAATACTGCCACATGGTTGGTGAAAAGAGGCAGGAATGCCGACATACGAGAAGTGAGATAGCTTGGGTGTCTCAAAATCTCGATCATTCTCGGCACTTTGCTGAACTGAGTCGAGAAGAACCGTTGGATCTGAGATGGAATCGCTCCCAGGCGAGCCCCATCGCCCGATTCATGTGATCGAAGCGAGCTGATTGGCCACTTGGTGAACCCACGCGAAGTGACTGGAAGGCTGAGTGGGTGCAGGCGTGTGTTGACGGAATCAAAGAGTCAGCTCTGCGATTGTTGTTCAGTGATCCGACCAGATACGTGACACGTAGCCTGCCATCAAAACGACTTGGTAGGAGTGGGGCTGCTGGTTGGCTGGTCGCGAAGGCACAAGCAGATCCACGTGGCATTTATTTTGAAGCAAGGGTTCACATTCGTCTTGGTTGGGCAAAGGTTTATCGCTTGCGAGCCCCAGCCTGCCAGTGGAAAGTGCTGGCATACAAATATTTTCACAAGCTAGATCCATCATCACCCTCCAGAAATTCGTCCACAACCAGACCAAAAAACGTTTGGTTCCCATCCCCCACCCCACCCCACCCCACCCACACATCAGAAACCAGTCTCCATCCTTGGTTGGGCAGTGTGGGCGGTCCATAGGAGTGGCGGCCAGGGAGTGGGAGCGCACGAAGACTGGGGATTACGCGCCGCTGTTGGCGCGCAAGAGGGGAGTGCAGTTCACCCCCCTGATTGTTGAGACGTGGGGATGTCTAGGTGGACGTTTTCGGCGTTGGCTGCGGCAGCAGGGGGACGCACATTTCGGGCTTGCCGTTTTGAGGGGGGCATGTCGGGAGGATGATCAGTCATTTTCCTCTTATCTCATGGGATCCTTGAAGGCTATGATTGGGGTGGCCTTGCAGCGTGCGCAGGCTCGGGTCATCCTGCTTCGCGCTGCATCGTCTATGGGAGGAGCAGATATCGATTTGGTGGACAGGGAGGGGGAGGACATTGAGGAGATGGGGGGAGCACTGTGGGTGGAGGCTCAGTACTTGGTGTCCGCCCCAGTTTGAGGGGCGTTGGGGGGGGGGGGGGGGGGGAGTCGGGGGGGGGTTTAGTTAGGGTGCTTCGATGGGGTGTCTTGATGGGGTTCCCTCTTGGTTGTGCTTGTGGGGCTTATCCATTTCCATTTCCTTTTCCCTTCCCTTTTATCTCTCTCTCTCCTTTTCTCTCTATCCTCTTTCCATCTCCAACCAACTTCCAGGGTGTTGGAGCTTTTATCATGCATCATCTGCTTCTGTACTTCGACACTGCTGCATGTAATATGTTGGTATGAAAAAAAAAAAAACAAAAAAAAAAACAAACAAACCAGTCAGGAATACATCCTCCTGCTCTTCTCTCAGCTGGTCAAGCGTCCATCATTTTCCAGAAAACCTAGGTCAATGTAACTTAGCAAGATGAAACTGATGTTTTGATTGGCTTGGGCGTTGACATATGGATGTACGTGTCAAATGTTGAACATTGATATGATAGGCTATAGTGAGTTGCACTCTAGGGGGTACAGTTTCTAGGGTTGCTTATTTGTACCCCATTCGTTTCTATTCCAATCATTCCGTTGCTAACCACTCTTGAGATGGTATCACGAGCAGGACCGTTCCTAGCCCGTTCCTAGCCTAGTGTTCACCCTCCGCGCCCTCCGCGCCTAGCTCGCGCCCTCCGCGCCCTCCGCGCTTAGCTCGCACCTCCGCACCCATTGTGCCTCCGCGCCTAAACCGCGCCACTCCACCCTCCGCGCCTAGCCCGCGCCCTGCCCCTAGCCCGCGCGACGCCCGTAGGCTCTGCCCCAGCCCGTCGCGACGCCCGTAGGCTCTGCCTCAGCCCGTCGCGACGCCCGTAGGCTCTGCCCCAGCCCGTCGCGACGCCCGTAGGCTCTGCCCCAGCCCGTCGCGACGCCCGTAGGCTCTGCCCCAGCCCGTCGCGACGCCCGTAGGCTCTGCCCCAGCCCGTCGCGACGCCCGTAGGCTCTGCCCCAGCCCGTCGCGACGCCCGTAGGCTCTGCCCCAGCCCGTCGCGACGCCCGTAGGCTCTGCCCCAGCCCGTCGCGACGCCCGTAGGCTCTGCCCCAGCCCGTCGCGACGCCCGTAGGCTCTGCCCCAGCCCGTCGCGACGCCCGTAGGCTCTGCCCCAGCCCGTCGCGACGCCCGTAGGCTCTGCCCCAGCCCGTCGCGGCGCCCGTGCGCCCTGCCCGTTGCCCACGCGCGGCCCGTACTGTTGGAGGTTGCGTGGGGGGGGAGGTTTGCCCCCAACCACCGAATGCAACTCAAGGTTGAGTGAGCTGCAAGTCTGAAGTTTCATGAATGTGTTGCAGGTTCCAAGAAGTTGGGATTGACTTCGGAAGAACCTGCACTTTGGTGCCACATGGCAGCACAAGAAGAATCGAGACTCAGGAAGAATTCGATTCGGTGAAATTCGAGAGTCGAATTTCACCCCTTCGAAATGTTACTCGAACTTTCGAGAGTGTAGCGGTTCGAGGTTACTTGTGCGACTCGATGTTTGTTGCATGCTATAAATCTGTTTGCTTTGTATTGCATGTTTCATACTGAAATCGAGGATCACTTTGTACAAGGTGAATTCGAAGTACAAAACCAGAGAGTTCCTATCCTTCAATCTAAGAGTACTACCTAGCACATAAACGGCGATATCTCGCTCGATACTTACGCGATCGAGGTGATCTACGGCTCGTTGGAAAGCTAGCAGAGTGCTCTACTGCTTAGAACAACTCCCAGTTCCTGCAAAGTAGAGGAGAGTCCTTTACAACAGTGGTTATGGAGCGGGGACTTTGGGGTTTCTTCGATGGAACGGAGAAGAAGCCGGACGACGAGAGCGGCATCGCGGCATGGAAGAAGAAGGACTAAAAGGCGTTCGCTACGTTGATTTCGCGCATCGGCATCAATCTCGTGAGCTCGGTGCGCATGTGCATCAAGCTCGAAGCGTCGGCGCATGAAGCGTGGAAGCGGCTCGAGACCATCCACGTGAACAAGACTCTCCACGGCAAAATCCTAGCCCGGAATGCATTCTACACGGTGAAGATGCGCGCGGGCGAATCGATGCACGAGTATGCGACTCGTGTGGAGGAACTCGGGGAAACGTTCATGGACCTCGGTGGAACGGTCACGGAGGAGGATTGGATTTTGACCTTGCTTTGCGGCCTTCCGGAAGAGTGGTCGACGGTGATTACGACACTCGATAGCGTGCAAGACACGTGGACGAAGGAAATGGTGGTTGGTCGGCTTCTCCATGAAAAATCACGTCGCCGACAATTCGCTAATGAGAGCGAGGGTGCCGCCATGTTCTCCGGAGGGAGTTCCGGAAAGAAGTCCACGTGGAGCAAGGGCGCGACGAAGAAGTAGCCCAGAGGAAGCGATCGCGGCAAGGGAAACGCATCGAACGGCGCGAGCAAGTGCCACTATTGTGGCAAAGCGGGACACTTTTGGCGTGAGTGTCGGAAGCGGCCGAGCGATTGGACTCCATCGAAGGCGCGGAACCACGAGGGCAACGCGCACACGGCATCCGGCGAGGCGGATGATACGAGGGAGTCGATCGTGTTATTGGCCGGTGACGGGCACAACACACCAAGCGACGCGTGGTTCCTCGACACCGGCGCAACACAACACATGACGCACAAGGCGTTCTCAACGGAGAACTCTACCAACTCAAGACGCACACGAGAGCGGCTTCATCCAACGTGGCGCAAGGGTCCAAGGCAACTCTCAAGGCGTGGCATAATCGGCTTGCGCACGCCAACTACGACTCGGTCAAGGAGTTGGCCAACAAGGGACTTGCGAAGGGAGTCGACGTGATCGCCGGCGACGACGAGAAGGGCGTGTGCGAGGCGTGTGTCGAAGGAAAAATGGCTCGCAAGCCATTCGGTAGCCGGACGTCACCCCTCGCTAAGGACCCGCTTGCGCTTGTTCACATGGACGTGTGTGGACCGATGCGACATGCATCAAAGGGAGGAGCGCGGTTCCTCTTGGTGATGCTCGACGACGCGACGCGGATGTGTTGGACCCGGCTCTTGAAGGCTAAGGGAGATGCGGCCAAGGCGATTCAAGAGTGGGCGCTCGAAGTTTGCGACGACGACAAGAAGCGGATCAAGTGTATTCGCACCGACGGTGGGGGCGAATTCGTGAACGCGGAGCTTGAGAAATGGATGAAGAGCAAGGGCATAAAGCACGACGTCACGACACCCTACACACCCCAACAAAATGGAGCGGCGGAGCGGCTTAATCGCACGTTGGTGGAAGCCGTTCGTTCACTTCTTCAACACTCCAAGCTTGGGAGCGAGTGGTGGGGTGAGGCGAGTTCGCTAGCGGCGTGGATTCGCAACCGTTTGCCGACGAAGGTGCTCCCGGGAACGACTCCGTTCGAAGCATGGAGCGGAACGAAGCCGAACCTATCACGCCTACGCACCTTTGGGTGCCTTTGCTACTACCATGTACCGGATCCCCTTCGCCACAAGTTGCAACCGAAGGCTCGTGCGGCTCTCTACTTGGGAATTGCGGCGAACGAGCGTGCGCGGCGAGTGTGGGACTTGGGCGACAAGCACGTCGTCACGTCTCGGGATGTGGTCTTCGACGAAGACAAGTTCCCGACGAAGGAACAACCAACGCCACCACTCACCGTCGTCCTTCCCGCACGAGAGGAGGATGAAGCGGTGGAGGTTCCATCACAAGTGGAAAAGGAAGCCGAAAACGGAGGGGGAGAGAACGAGGAGACTGATGATGATGTGGTGGAGGTGTCACCAACCGAGGCGGCAATTTCCTCTACACCTTCCTCCCTACCATTGGCCTTGACCCGCGAGCGACGTGAAGTTCGTCCTCCCTCCAAGTACGCCGACTATGCTACGGTAGCCGTTGGGGAGTTGGACGAGGAGCGTGCGGCATATTGCTTCGCAACCATGGGTGATGACCCTCGCACCCATATCGAGGCTTTGGCTTCCCCGGATGCGCCACTATGGAAACAAGCGATGGAGAAGGAGCTAGCATCGATCAAGGAGAACGATGTGTTCGAGCTCGTCGACCCGCCAAAGGGTGCCTACTTGGTGGGGTGCAAATGGGTGCTTAAGAAGAAGTTGGGAGCCGATGGGAGTGTCGAACGCTACAAAGCGAGGCTTGTAGCTCAAGGATACACTCAACGGGAGGGGGAGCACTATAGCGAGACTTTCGCTCCCGTCGCTAAGGCTACAACTCTTCGGGTGTTGCTCGCGCTAGCGGCATCTCTCAACCTCGAGGTGGAGCAATTGGACGTTTGCACCGCCTTCCTCTACGGGCTTCTTATGGAAGAAGTCTACATGCGGCAACCCCCGGGGTACGATGACGGTAGCGGAAGGGTGTGGAAGCTCAATCGTACCCTCTACGGCTTGAAGCAAAGTCCACGCGGATGGTACAAGCGCATCGACGACTTTCTTCTTCAACACGGCTTCGCGCGTAGCGAGTGCGATAGCGCTTTATACGTGTTGAAGGAGGGGGAGAAGCAATTGGTGCTTTTGCTCTACGTCGATGACTTACTCCTCTTCTCCGACTCCAGAGACCTCATTCGAGAGGTCAAGCAACGGCTAGGGGCGGAGTTTGCTATGAGGGACTTGGGGCCGGTCACGTACTATCTCGGCATGCACGTCGACCGTGACCGAGCCAACGGGACCATCCACCTCCACCAAGAGAAGTATGTGAAGGGGGTAGTGGAGAGCTTCGGCATGGGCAATAGCAAACCGGTGGGGACACCACTAGCTACGGGATTTTCTTGCCTCACGGGAGAGGAAGAATCCACCCTCGACGAAGCCGAAGGGAAGCGGTTTCATTCGCTAGTGGGCTCGCTCATGTATGCCGCCGTTTCTACTCGTCCCGACCTCGCATACGCCGCCGGGGTGCTTGGACGAGTCGTGAGCAACCCTCGTACCGAGCATGTGCGCGCAGGAGGACGCGTTCTACGCTACCTCCAAGGCACACCTAACTTGGGGCTCGTGTATGAAGCCGGCCCGATTGAACTCAAGGGCTATACCGACTCGGACTACGCCGGAGATCCGAGCACTCGCAAGAGTACCTCCGGGTACGTCTTCACCTTGCTTGGGGCAGCCGTGAGTTGGCAAAGCAAGAAGCAACCAACCGTGGCTCTAAGCTCAACGGAAGCGGAGTATATGGCACTCACTCAAGGTGCCATGGAGGCGATATGGCTACGGCGTCTTCTAGCGGAGCTTGGGCATCCTCAACCGAACCCAACTCCTCTCTTTTGTGACAACCAAGCCGCCATTAGCCTCTCTCACAACGCCGTCCTTCACGGGCGAACCAAGCATATCGAAGTGAAGCATCACTTCATTCGTGAGGCGGTTGAGAAGGGTGAGGTCAAACTCACTTACATAAGCACCAAAGCTCAACCCGCGGACTTCCTCACTAAACCACTCCCTAAGGATTCATTCCGTGCATGCTGTGAGCGTGTTGGATTGAACTTCTAGTGGCTAGGGTGCAAGGGGGAGTGTTGGAGGTTGCGTGGGGGGGGAGGTTTGCCCCCAACCACCGAATGCAACTCAAGGTTGAGTGAGCTGCAAGTCTGAAGTTTCATGAATGTGTTGCAGGTTCCAAGAAGTTGGGATTGACTTCGGAAGAACCTGCACTTTGGTGCCACATGGCAGCACAAGAAGAATCGAGACTCAGGAAGAATTCGATTCGGTGAAATTCGAGAGTCGAATTTCACCCCTTCGAAATGTTACTCGAACTTTCGAGAGTGTAGCGGTTCGAGGTTACTTGTGCGACTCGATGTTTGTTGCATGCTATAAATCTGTTTGCTTTGTATTGCATGTTTCATACTGAAATCGAGGATCACTTTGTACAAGGTGAATTCGAAGTACAAAACCAGAGAGTTCCTATCCTTCAATCTAAGAGTACTACCTAGCACATAAACGGCGATATCTCGCTCGATACTTACGCGATCGAGGTGATCTACGGCTCGTTGGAAAGCTAGCAGAGTGCTCTACTGCTTAGAACAACTCCCAGTTCCTGCAAAGTAGAGGAGAGTCCTTTACAACACGTACACCCTAGCCCGTCGCCCCAGCCTTCGACCTAGCCCGTATTCCCACCGTCAAACCGCCCTCCCCGCCCATTCCCACCGTCAAAACCGCCCTCCCGCCCATTCCCACCGTCAAAACCGCCCTCCCGCCCATTCCCACCGTCAAAACCGCCCTACCCGCCCATTCCCACCGTCAAAACCGCCCTCCCCGCCCATTTCCACCGTCGCAAACTCCCCCCCCGCCCCTCTCTTCCTGTTACCCACCCTTGGCACGCGCCCTAGCCCCGCCACCGCCTTGTGCGCGAGGCCCTCCCCAGCTCTACTGACACTGGTCTATCACCCAGCGGCTGGCAGCCGCTCTCTCTCGCCGCCCGCCTAGGTTCGGGCCGTTTAGCCGCTAGTATCGCGCCCCTAGCCGTTGTAGCTGGAGATCCTCCGTTTCACGCCTAGCGTAGGTCACTCAGTGCTCCTAGCCTCTCACTCCGCCGTTCTCCCTCCTGGCGCTCCGTAGGTTTCCTCCTCGTTCTTAGCTCAGCCTCTGCCGAGCTCCAGCCGCCTCTAGCATGGCATCAGTCATGGAGTCTCGTCGCCTCCGTTTCGACGCGGAGGGACGCCCGATAGAGTTTAGCACCTGGCAGCGCCAGACCACGCGCTTCCTCACCAGCCAGCGGCAGGACGGCGCCACTCTGTGGGCTCACGCGTCTGGTGCCCTACAGGCCCCCCCGTCCCCCGCCGCCCTGCCGACCGCCCCGGAGCCGACCCCTACGGCCCAGGCGGACTACGACCGTCGGGTCCTGGCCAGGGACGTGTGGCTCTCGCGTGACGCAGCCGCCGCTCTCACTCTGTCGGAGCTTCTCCCCCCGACTGAGGCCGCCCACTTTGACCAGGTGGAAACTGCACAGGGGGTTTGGGAGGCTATTGTTGCTCGCTACTCCACCCCCTCCTCTGCCTCCCTCAGTCGCCTCCTCATGCCGTTTGTGTTTCCCGACCTAGGCTCGTTTGCGACTGTTTCCGACCTAGTGACTCACCTCCGCTCGCTTGACGCCGGTTTCCGCGCTGCCTGTACCGACGCACAGCTTCTTGCTGCTCCCCCCCCCCATGTGGCTCACTGTTCACTGGTTAGTCACCCGCCTCCCTGACCGCCTTGCCACTGCCCGCGACGCGCTTCTTCAGAAGCACCCCACTGAGCTCACTATCGACCTCCTAGCGACTGCTCTAGGGACCATCGAGAGCAGTCTCCTCACCGTTGCCTCCGCCACTGATGCGGTGGGCCCCCGTCTCTTTGCGGGGTGTGCCGCCCCTCAGCTTCCCACTTTCACCGCTACCCGCGCTTCTGCTGCTGTGTCGGTCTCTGAGGACACTGCTGCCGTTTCTACCGCAGACTGGCAGAAACGGGGCAAGAGTGGCAAGAAGGGCGGGAAGGGGGGAGGTGGGGGCGGTGGAGGCGGCGGTGGAGGTGGCGGTGGAGGTGGGAGCGGCGGTGGTGGCGGAGGCGGCGGCGGCGGTGGTGCACCAGGGGGAGGGGGCCCTGGAGGAGGTGCAGGACAGACAGGCCCACCCACAGGTGGTGGCTCGACCGGTGGGGGCGTTGCCCCCCAGCAGCAGCAGCCACAGCAGCAGCAGCCACAGCAGCACCAGCCACAGCAGGGACAGCAGCAGCAGCTGGGACAGCAGCAGCAGCAGGCACCGCAGCAGTTCCAGCAGTGGGGGCACCCGCTGCAGTGGGGTCCGCAGCAGCACTGGGGTCCCCCGCCGCAGTGGGGTCCGGGAGGCCCTGGGAGCACCGGCCGCAGCAGCAGCTGGGCCCCTCGCCCCCCTCGCCGTGACGCTGGCCCCTGCACCCACTGGTGCGTCACCGGGCCGGGCAGCCCCTGTCTCTGTGGTCGCGACGACCACTCTGCCGCGCGGTGCTTCCGCCGCCTCGACGACCTCTACCGGGCTCGTTGGGGCCCTCTGGCGGTCACGCCTCGCTGGTCTCGTCTGTTAGCCCGTAAGATTGATGTCTTTGATCTGTCCATGGACGATGCGCGTCAGCATGCTTTGTATGTTGATGCTGACTTTAGTGCTGATGGATCTGTGTGCTCGCGTGTTCGTAGGTTAGCCTGCTTGCCTCCTGCTAGTGTAGCCTTGTGCCTGTCTAGCTTAGGTGCTTGTGTTGCTGCTCTAGGTGCTTGTGTAGCGACTGGGTCTGGTGACCCTCCGGCTGAGGCCTCTCTGTCGTTCACGCTGGACTCGGGCGCGTCTCAGTGCTTCTTCCGCGACCACACGACCCTTACGCCACTCCTCACACCTGTGTCGGTGGCTCTGGCTGATCCTACCTCTGGACCAGCCGTTGCGCGTAGCTCCACCACCCTCCCGTGCCCTGTGGTCCCCTCTGGTGTCCTGCGCGGCCTCCACATCCCCTCGTTCACTCGGAACTTGGTGGGTGTTGGATACCTCCAGGACAGGGGGATCACGGTTACCTTCGTGGGGGGTGGGCGGACTGCAGTCTGTACAGACGCTACCACAGGTGCTGTTCTGGCCACGTTCACCAGGGAGCCCCGCTCCGGTCTCTACGTCCTCCACACCGAGCGCTCCCCGGTCGCGTCCTCCCCTCAGGTCGTTGCGTCCCCTCCGGCCCAGGTCCCCAGTCCAGTTGCTGTGTCTAGCCAGGTAGTAGTGTCTGGTCCGGTCGTTGTGTCCAGTCCAGTCGCTGCGTCTTGCTCCTGTCGCTCTCTCACCCACCGCACCGTCCTGTGGCACCACCGCCTTGGCCACCCGTCGCTCCCTCGCCTACGTGGCATGCTCAGTCAGGGACTTGTCTCAGGTCTCCCACGCACCTTCCCGTCGCTCCCTCTCTCGCCTGCCCCTCCTTGCTCTCCGTGCGTCGCCGGTCGCTTACGCGCCACTCCCCACTCCTAAGCCACTGAGGGCACTCGTGGTCGTCGAGTCAGTTGTCTCCACTCCGACCGTGGGGGCGAGTTTCGCTCCGGCATTCACGGCGGATTCTGCGGCGAATAGGGCATCACCCAGTCCTGGACGCTGCCAGAGTCCCCACAGCAGAATGGGGTTGCTGAGCGCCGCATAGGCTTGGTCATGGACATCGCCCGCACGTCCATGATCCATGCCCGTGCGCCCCATTTTCTGTGGCCCCACGCGGTTCGCTACGCCGCACACCAGCTGAACCTCCAGCCGCGTGTCTCGCGGCCCGAGGTTTCACCGACCAGTCTTTGGACTGGTTCCCCTGGTGTCGGGTCGGCCTTTCGAGTCTGGGGCTGCCTTGCACTTGTTCGCGACACCTCCGCGGACAAGCTCTCGGCACGCGCCGTCCCCTGTGTCTTCCTTGGTTTCCCAGTGGACTCTGCCGACTGGTCCTTTTACCACCCTCCCCTCCACCAGTTCCTCGACTCCCGTGACGTCCGGTTTGACGAGTCCGTGTCCTACTACACCTTGTACCCCTGTCGAGGTCTCCCGGTACCCCCTCCCCCTCTTTTCCTCGCACCCTCTCCTCCTCCTGCTCCCGCTCCTCCGGTACCCCCGCCCCCCCCTGGTCCTTCCCCGTCTGGTGTGTCCCACGTTACCCCTCTACCCTCGGTCGCGCGTCAGGTAGCGTCTCCCTCCCCGCAATCCTCCTCACAGTCCCCTCAGCAGCCTTCGGCACTTCCGCGACAGGTTACTGTGGACTCGGTTGGTGTTGGAGCTGGAGGTGCAGCCACTGGCGGTGCTTGGTCTGGGGGTACTCGGTCGCGGGGTGCTGGAGCTGGAGGTGCTGGCGCAGGTGGCGCTAGCTCTGGGGGTGCTGGAGCTGGAGGTGCTGGCGCAGGTGGCGCTAGCTCTGGGGGTGCTGGAGCTGGAGGTGCTGGCACTGGTGGTGCTAGTTTTGGGGGTGCAGGAGCTGGAGGTGCTGGCACTGGCGGTGCTAGTTCTGGGGGTGCTGGAGTTGGAGGTCCGGGCACTGGAGGTGCTGGTTCTGGGGGTGCTGAGTCTGAGGAGTCTGACCCTGGTTCTGCGGAGTCCACTCCGCCTCCCCACCGCCACGACACACGACTCCAGGCTGCCCGCCGGCGTGAGCGTGAGGAGCAGGAGCGGTTGGAGAGGGAGCGGCAGGAGCTGCGGGTGCTGGACCTTCTGGAGCAGCAGCGGCAGCAGCAGCAGCAGCAGCAGCAGCCGCAGCCCCCGCCGCAGCAGCAGCAGCCGCAGCCGCCACCGCAGCTTCCTCTGGAGCGGCGGTTGTTCCCACCTGTGAGTGGCCTGCGGGCCCTTGGTTTTTCCTCCTCTCCTCCTGTCCGCTCCCAGTCTCCTCCTGTGTTTGTTCCTCCGTTGCCTCCTCTTGACGACCGTCCGGCGGTCTGGTCTTCTCCTCCTCCCCAGTCTCCTCCTCCTTCGGTCCGTCGCGACTTGGCCACTCGTTGTCCTCCGCGTGCTCGTCACTCGTCCCCTGTTACTGACCTCCACACTGCCCTCCTTTGTACGTCTCGTCGTCGTTCTCCTTCTCCTGTGTCCGTTCTCCCGTCTCCTCCTCCGTCCTCTCTCCCAGCCCTCCCCACTCCTATCACTGACTACTACCGCACTGTTCGTCCTGTTGCCGCACGTGTCCTCGCCACTCTTGTCACCGACTCTCGTTTCCCTCCGTCGTCGGTCTCTGCTCTTACTGCCGCTGTCGCCGAGTTTGCTGCCGCCAGCCGCCTTGACTACGCCACCCGTGTGGTGCCAGCTCCTCCCTACCGTCCTCTGTCCGTCGGGGATGGGTTTGCCCTTGGCTGTGACGTCCTAGAGGACAGAGAGTCTGAGCTGGAGTACAGGGCAGCCGCTTCTCCCTCTGTGTGTGCCATGCTGCTCTCCCCTGAGGGAGACCCCGACGCCCTTGACATACCGACTCCTCGCACTTACCGCGAGGCAGTGTCAGGGGCGTGGGCCTCTCAGTGGAAAGCGGCTATGGACTCAGAGTTGGCGTCTTGGAGATCCACAGGCACCTACGTCGACGCAGTTCCCCCTCCCAGGGCGAACGTAGTCGATGGCATGTGGCTCTTCAAGGTGAAGCGGCCGCCTGGAGCACCGCCGGTGTTCAAGGCGCGCTACGTGGCTAGGGGCTTCAGTCAGCGTGAGGGAGTTGACTTCTTCCAGACCTTCGCCCCGACCCCGAAGATGACTACTCTTCGGGTGTTACTCCACATAGCAGCGCAGCGAGACTACGAGCTGCACTCCCTCGACTTCTCCACTGCGTTCCTCCAGGGCCGACTGCACGAGGAGATCTGGCTGCGCCGTCCTCCTGGCTTCACTGGCACCTTTCCACCTGGGACCCAGTGGAGCCTGAGGCGACCAGTCTACGGTCTCCGCCAGTCGCCCCGTGAGTGGCACGACACTCTTCGCTCCACGCTTCGTGACCTTGGGTTCAGCCCGTCCTCCGCCGACCCGTCGCTGTTTGTTCGAGCGGGTTCTACTCCTTTCTTTATCCTTGTCTACGTCGACGACTTGGTGTTTGCTACAGCAGACAGGGCAGCCCTGGCTCAGGTGAAGTCCGAACTGCAGAAGAGACACAAGTGCACTGACCTGGGTGAGCTGCAGCGTTACCTTGGCTTGCAGATCACCCGGGACAGAGCCGCTCGCACCATCACACTGACGCAGTCACACATGGTGCAGCAGGTCCTTCGGCGGTTCGACTTCCAGTTCTCCACCACTCAGCCCACTCCTCTTGCTGTTGACCACAGACTCACGGGCCCCTTTCCTGACGAGCCCTTTGAGTCCAGTGGACCCTACGCAGAGCTGGTGGGCTGCCTCATGTACCTGATGACTTGTACTCGACCGGACCTCGCCTTTCCCCTCAGCATCCTTTCTCGCTTTGTTGCGACTGGGAGACACCGTCCTGTCCACTGGACAGCTGCTGTGAGGGTGGCGAAGTACCTGGCGACTACATCAGGCATGGGGCTTGTGCTTGGAGGGACTCGGCCAGTGGCGTTGACTGGTCACTGTGACTCTTCCTACGCTGACGACGTGGAGACTCAGCGTTCGACTCAGGGTTACTGCTTCAGTATGGGAGCTGGTGCTGTGTCGTGGAGGTCTACACGGTCGTCGTCTGTGGCTACTTCCAGTGCAGAGGCAGAGATCTACGCGGGTGCCATGGCGGCACAGGAGCTTCGCTGGTTGACCACCTTGCTCGCCGACCTTGGTGAGCGGCCTCGCTCTGCACCGACCTTGTACGCTGACAACAAGGCCATGATCCTCCTGCGTCGAGAGCCTCGACTGGAGAGCAGAGTGAAGCATATTGACGTGAGGTACTTCCTCCTGCGAGAGCTGCAGCGACGCGGCCAGGCACGCCTGGACTTTGTGGCCTCAGAGGCCAACACTGCAGACGTCTTCACCAAGGCCTTGGCGCTTGGTGACCACCACAGGTTCTGTGTGCAGATGGGGTTAGTTGAGGTAGGCCCCCGGTTGCTGTAGTCCTATTGCTTGCTCTGCTTGTTGTGCCTTGTATTTATATCCTAGTGAACTCTTGAACTGGCCTTGTGGCCGCTTGCTTGCGCTCGGAATTTGTGTGGTGTCCTTGAGATCCACCCTGAGCTTGTCTTGGTTTTTGCTTTGACTGGTCTTGTGACCGTTTGTTCACCTTGCTTGCTTTGATGCCCCTCACTTAGCCTATGGGGGTGTGTCAAATGTTGAACATTGATATGATAGGCTGTAGTGAGTTGCACTCTAGGGGGTACAGTTTCTAGGGTTGCTTATTTGTACCCCATTCGTTTCTATTCCAATCATTCCGTTGCTAACCACTCTTGAGAGTACGCTACAGATAAATACATTAGTTGATAGATGAAGCCGTCAGTATCAGACATTCCAAAACAAGCTAGCAGAAATTTGCTCTCACAATGTACCTATGGGTACCATTATACCATACGTGTGAATGCCGTGGCAACTGAGTTACAATCAATTTCAAGCTAGATTATTCATCTATTTAGTACTTTACAACCAATATCTGGCAAAAAGAAAGTAGAATGCAAGGACTTGGTGATTGGGACAGATTCCTCAAATTCTAATCGCTGTAAGGACCGCGCACAGCGATAGGGGTCACAGGAGTTGTTGTGGTAGGCGGAGGAGGAATGGGGGCCAGAGCGGCAGCATCTTCATCCCAGTCAGACTGGTAGTCAGGCTCGGGTTCAGGCACAAACTGAGGAGTCTGCAGTAGGGCCTCCTGCTTGCGGGCAGACAAATTCTTCATCTCGAGATCATCCTCGGCAACAAGGTTCCTGATACCCTCGTGCAGGGCAACGAGCTCCCCGGCGTTGTTGCGCGCCGATTGAGAGATGACGACAAGGGCGAGAATCGGGAAGGGGTTCTCGATGAGCACTCCGACCTCCTCAATGCAGAAGAAAACAGCCGCACATGTGGCAGTCACGGGGATGGTGAGCCAGCCGAGGGGGTCCCACAGGGCGAAAGGCAGGAACATGTGGTAGAGGACCAGGAAACGCGAGGTGAGGCGCGTGTAGGAGAGCGGGATGGGCGTCTTGAAGAGACGCTCGCTGCCTCCGATGTCATCCGCGAATGTCGCGAAGTTGGCCTCCTGGAGAATTGAAGCACAGGGAAGAAGCAGCACAGACGAAGTGCACCGATGAGACTGAGCACGAGACAGAGCCTCAAAGAAATTGTACGATCTTTTGTGTATGAAAGGAATGTCTGGCCGTGACACGATGCACACTGTGAATTTCAGCATGGTTAAAAAAAACGCAATGTTTCCTTAGTGGAATTTATTGATACTACGATTGGCCACACTCTACGAGGCTTACCATGGCGAGGCGGTTGACGGGCTCCATGGTGCACGAGCGCATGCACTCCGACATCATCATAAGCACGTAGTTCGGCCGGTGGGTTGCCCCCAATACTCCCGCAATCTCCGCGTCTGTCAGACTGGTGAGGTCCTGCATAGAGGACCGGTGAGAAAAGAAGAAAGAAGCACATAGTTGATTTGAGCTGAACACCCCATTTCGTATGCTCGAAGTACCCAACCAATATATGAAATTACCGGGGAAAAAAAAACGCTATCAAGGCCGGGATTGGGTGAAGGAGTGGAACTTACCCTGAGATCCTCCTCAAGAGAGCCCTCTTGGATGAAGTGGTGCTTGTAGGCGAGCGGGAACGCCTGCAGGTGGCGGATGAACTGAGCGCGCTTGGGGTACTCGTACGTGTACTGGTCGCGAGCCATGTACGACAGCGCCTGTCGCGTGATGTCGCGCGTGCGATTCAGCATGAGCCCCCACATCTTGCGAGCCTGCAGGTATGAAGAGCGCACGTAGGAAAACAAAAAAGTGCGTTGAGTGCTGTTGGAATATAAAAGATAGCGTTTCCCAATGAAATGTGAAGGCGGAAGAGAAATTCATAATCTGCGTCAGCAACACATGACTCGACAATTCAATTCTCCATCCTGCTCACCTCATCGAAACGGCCGTAGCTGGCATTGGTGCGGAAAACCAGGAGGAAGGAGAGGGCAGGCGCGGTGAGGCTGAAGGGGAGGTTGGAGATGTGCAGCACGGGAGCCCACTCGGGCAAAATATTCATCACGACCATCTCGTTCCACCCCACCACCGCCGCTGCGATGCCCGTCATCACGGACACTGGCGGGCCAAGCGCGCCGATGACCTTGGAGGTCAGGATGGAGCGCAGGTGCTTGAAGTAACGGCCGCTCGATTTGTGTTTCTGGAAGGAGCGGGGAGGGGGAGCGTGGCGAAGAAGGGAGGAGCAGAGGAGGGCGGAGGGAAGGGGGGGAGAAAATTGGGAATATTACGTGAGAAAAGAGAGAGAGGGTGGAGCTAGAGCAGGTCGAAGAGGGAGAAGGGAATGAATGACACAATTACGTGAACTACAGGACAGATCCTTTCTGAGTGAGACATGTGTATTTAATAGATACGAGGGTTGGAGGCACAAGGCAAGAGGTTGGGGTCAATGCTTCTTACCTTCCAGTCGGCATGGTCGAAGACGACGCGGCGAGAGACAAGCGCCTTGAACTTGACTTCATCAGCTGCGTTGATGTCAACGAGGGCGTTAGGCGCCATGGCCTTAACCACCATGCGGTTCTTGCCATTGGCATTCTGACGGGACTGTGCCTTGCTGGCTGCGGGCCTTGTGCTCTTGAGGGAGATGCTTCTAATGGAGCCCTCGGAAAATTCCTGGAAAGACGAGGACTTCGCGCCAAGCGAGGAGGTGGCTGTGAGCTTCAGGGACGAGCCAGCGGCAATGCTGGTGGAAGCAGCCATGGCGACGAAGTTACTAGACGTAATTTACCGACAAATTGAAGGCGACTTCAGATTTGGCCAATGCTCCTCTTTATATTCAATGGCTGGTCGGGCAAAGTGATGGATAATTCAGGTCGAACCGCGCTGAGCTTGGTTGGCTGGGGTGTGCGGTGGTGGAGGGAAGGGGGAGCAAGTGATGGCTTGCGGCTGGCAGAAGTAGGAGTCTCCAGTTCCGCCCGCCACGAAAGACCAAGCATTCCCGCGCTGGTACACTGTAATGGAAAGATGCACTTACCCGTGGTAGAAAACGATGAATGGCTAGGATTGCCTGGGCTGACTCAGGATGTCGATCTCGGTGGGCGTTGCTTGTGGACGGGGACCCCGTAAGGTGTTGATGATTGGTCCAATCTGCTGTCGACGGTTCCTGCCACGTAGGTATGAGACACTTCCCCCATATCCTGAAAAGTCGGCAACCTGTCTGGGTGAGTCAAGGCGAGCCGAGTTTTGGGGAGATCTGAACCTGGCTGTCCACGTGGCGAGGATAAATGCCTCACATTGCAGATGCCACCGCAGAAGTATTCGAAATTGCAATTCATGAACTTGATACATCTCCACCACTGTTGCCAATGAAAAGCTAGGACAAGGTGTAACCAGGCAACCAAAGTGTCACTTGCTTGCTCGCTCCCGAGAACATGAAGATATACTCAAGACAGAAACTTGAAACAAGGCTGCAATATGACCAAACTCCGACACCACCTACAATCCCGAACAGATTGGGTACCTTTCTGACCTGGTCCAGCAGGCTTTTGCGAACACTTTTAGCAAATCAGGAGTACTGCGAAACCAAACTTGCACCACAAACTCCGCACGGGCTGTTCTGCCACCTTCATGTATCACGACGCTTCGTTCATTCAAACCTACTTCAGTTCATTTCTCAACACGATGCCTGAAATTTCAAATGGCGTCAACTTGACACCTCTGCTGATTCCCACTTTCTGATCTTCCTCAGCACAAATTCACCACACCTCCACCACCATCATCTGCTCATCAATTATTCCTTTCACCTCCTATACTACCACCATACACCCTGAATTTACATCTTGATACGTCATCCTCATATCGTCCCTTGCTTGCTTCTTGCGTTGTTCCCTTCCCCGCTCTGACTATTTTTTTACGCTGTTATTACCATAATCAGCGCTCAGCAGGGCCCTGCTTTAATCAGTGTGAATAGTTGTTCGAGAAATTGACATAGATTTTTCCTGAAAGCTGTATGGAAGAGCTTGTCTGACAATTCCGGCTCTCAGCCTTTCCCCTTCCCGACCGACCCCCGTTTCCCCGAGCAGGAATTTACACTCTGCTTCGCAAGGGCTTCAAGCAAACTGCATTTTGCACCCAAGACCGGAAGGTGTGCATGCCAGAAGATGATGATAAGAAGACAGCTTCACACCACAGGAGAACCGTCAGAAAAACATGTCAGGTCAAAGGTAGGGACAGCAGGTGGAATGTGGAGGTACGCGCATTCCTGAAGAAAGTTGTACTATTCTACGAACAGGATTATATTATTAACAAAGCACCTAAAACAAATTGCTCCATAGCACCCTAGCTGAAAGCAAAGCATTGTATAAATGCACAGCCACACAAACCCCCAGCTTGCAAGGCCCTACACTGGCTCTAATAGTCCTATCTACACTCATAAGCTCTTCCCCTTACACTATGAACCTAATCCCTAATCCCCTTACTACCTATGGCTACTCATTTTCTAAATGACTAGCATCTAAATGGCTGGCACGGCACCAACCATGTGTTCCCCCATGCTGCCTCCCCCACTTGCAGGGGTGCCAGTGCTCCTACAGGCTGCCACGTCATACCCTACCATGTCATACCCTGCCATGTCATACCTCTCAACACCTTTTCCATTTCCCCTGAGAAAGTCTCCCTCCTCATCCTCGCTGTAGTAATCCTCAACTTCATCACAAAAGTAATTTTCCTCCTCCTGTTCCCGAGGAGCCCCAGTAAACTGGCGCTCCTCTGTGAAATCCTGCTGTGCTGCTACCAGCAGTTCCTCCTGTATGCATCGATGTCCCTCAAACCCTTCATTACCCTCCATCTCATCATCGAACCGTTCTGTAACGCCTTGAAAATCTCCCAACCCAGTCATCCCATCCATGAGATCAATCCCTTCCAAGCCATCAAGCCCATCCAGTCCGTCCATTCCTGCGAGCCCATCCAGGCCGTCCATCATGTCCAGCAGGCCACCGATGTAGTCAACCCCTCCAATGTCACCACCAGAGGCGAACATTGCATCGTTCAAACCGCTTGCAGCAGCAGGAGCAGCAGCAGCAGCAACGGCGGGAGCAGCGCAATAAGTCGCAGCACGAGCGCCAACAGGAGCAACGCTGCAGAAATTGGACGCAGCAACTCGCTTCAACCCGTTCTGACACTCCGGTTGCTGCAGGCTGCTGCTGCTGCTGCTGCTGCTCCCGTTGCTGTGTCTGCTGCGTCTGGTGCATCTGCTGCTGTTGCTGCTGCTGTCCTCTTCCTTCATTCGCGGGGGGCTTTCCTTTCGTACCCGAATCCCCAACGCCTTGTCCATTCCCCTGCGCTCCCCCCTGCGCTCCCCCCTGCGTTCCCCCTTGTACGCTGCTCTGTCCGTCGCCCCTCCCACTCGCCCCTGCGCCGCCGCCGTGCCCACCTCCCTGCCCATCACCCTCATCCGAGCTCCTCCGCAGCACCACCTCCTCCCCAAAGCACCGCCTGTACACGTCCCTCAGACTCATCGCCTTCAGTTGCTCCTCCTCACTCTCCTCCTCACTCCCCTCCTCACTCTCCTCCTCACTGTCCTCCTCATTCCCCTCCTCATCCTCATCCCCATCCCCCTCCTCTCCCTCCTCCCTCTCCCCCTCACCGTCCTCCCCTGCCCCTACCTCCTGCTCGCCCTTTTCCTCCTCGATGCTTTCCCTGTCGTTGAAATCAGCAGCCCCGTCCTCGCTTTCATAATCCCCACCCTCCCCACCAATCCCTTCCGCTGCCTCCTCCTCAGCACCTTCGCCCCCCTCGCTTCCTCCGTGGTTTTCTAGCCTCCCCTCTCCACCTTTAATAAGAAGTCTCAAATATCCCGTATTTTCTTCCTCCTTCTCCTTCTGCTTCTGCTGCTTCTGTTTCTGCTGCTTCTCCTGCTTCTGCTTATGCACCTGCTCCCCGTGCTGCTCCTTCCTTCGTCTCTGCCCTGTCTCCTCAGACCGCTTCACCTGCAGCCTTAGCAGCGCCAGTGCGGGAAGAACCGAGTCAAGTGGGTCTTCCGAGTCAACGAACTGGTACTCCTCCTCCTCCTCGTCTGCCAGCTCAGCAACACCACCAGCGGCAGAAACGTTACCAGCACCAATGTGGTTACCAGGACCAGTACTGTTAGTACGACCAGCAGCAGCAGCAGCTACAGGGGAACCGCCTACGTAGCCAGCAGCAGCGCTCCCAGCCTTCAGCGTTACTCCCTTGGTATTGCAGCCTAGAGGGGAGGGAGAATACCGCTTCTGCTGCAGCTGTGGTAGCCCCTGCTGCTGCTCATGCTGCTGGTTGAGACTGCTGGTAGGGTCGGGCAGAGGCGTGCTGGTAACGAGGTGTGGTGTGCTAATAACTGGAGATGGATGCCTGCTGACCTGCGCAGAAAGGGGAAAAGGGCAAGACGGGGAAATCTTTAGTCCAGAGCGAAAAATGGTCCTTCAAGGGGAGAAAGGAGGGGAAGTGGGTCTTGGTTGGCCAACATTATGCTTCAAAGGGAAAGTGAGTCTGCAGGGTGAGTCGGAATTATGCTTCAAAGGGAAACACCCTGCAGCATCTTGGCCAACGTTATGCTTCAAAGGGAAAGTGAGTCGGAATTGATGGGAAAAATGGTGAGGCGGATTTGTGTGCTTGTGTGAGGGATAGCGAGAGTGGGTGAGGAGGGGATGATGAGAGTTGTGAGGGCAGAAGGGGAAAGGTGGGTCTGATGGGGGAAATGGAAAGCGAGAAGGTACAAAAATGATGTTGCCATGGCATGGCATGGCATGGCATCCGTGTTTCATCCACTTACCACCACGTTCCCATCCCCATGCCGACCACTCGAGCCGCTGCCATCCCCCTTTTCGTCTCCTCCCTCCCCTCCTCTCCCCTCCCCCCCTCCACCAGCCGCCCCTCCCTGCTTGCCCTGCCACTTGTCCTTCTGCCTCCTCCACCTCCTCATCTGCAATTGACCAAGGAGTCAACAAGAGAAGCATTGTGAGTGAGGGGGAGGGTGGGAGCGGGTAAGTGACTTACCTACCATGCATCTAATAAAAAAGAGGAAAAAATGGGTATGCTGACTCACTCTAATGCACTGAAGTAATGGAAGGGTTGAAGGTCTCTTTCACAACACAACACAGTAGTGAAACGGCAAAACGGGAATATTAACTCACCCGTGCATTGATGAACCAGCAGTTGACCTGAGTTGACTTTTGAGTCGACTCAAAAGTCAACACAACACAGTAGTGAAACGGCAAAACGGGAATATTAACTCACCCGTGCATTGATGAACCAGCAGTTGACCTGCGTGTCCCTCAACCCTGAGTTTGCTGCTAGCTCCGCCTTCTCCCTCTGCTCGTGGGTGGAGGGGGAAAGAGGGGACATGGACACAAGAGCAAGGGGAAATGGACCAGCAGTTGACTTGCGTGTCAGCCCTGAGTTTGCTGCTAGCTCCGCCTTCTCCCTCTGCTCGTGGGTGGAGGGAACGGGGGAGGAAGACGAGGGAAGAGTGGGGGGGGGGAGTTTGGGGAACGGTTTTTGAGTCGAGTCAAAGATGAACCAGCAGTTGACCTGCGTGTCCCTCAGCCCTGAGCTTGCTGCTAGCTCCGCCCTCTCCCTCTGCTCGTTCAATGAGGGAGGTGCGGGAGGAGGATGAGGAGCGGGAGAGAGGAACAGGAGAGGAGGGAATGGAATAGGAAGGAAGGAGCCGTGTGGCACGGAGGAGGACAAGAGAGATGAGATGAGATGAGATGAGAGCATGGCGGAATAAAGGCGACCATTCTGACTTTTGAGGCGCCTCAAAAGTCGGAGGAGGACAAGAGAGATGAGATGAGTTGACTTTTGAGTCGAGTTGACTTTTGAGGCGCCTCAAAAGTCGGAGGAGGACAAGAGAGATGAGATGAGAGCATGGCGGAATAAAGGCGACCATTCTGTTTCAGTGGAGCACTGGTGGGGAATAAAGGCTTGGGGCGAATTATGAGTAAATTGGGACTGAAAAATAAAGGCCCAGCAACACTGAAGGGTGGTATCCCGGTTGAGTGTGAGACTGAGTGGTAATTCAAAGTGAAGAGCGGTGGAGATGGATAGTACCTCGGTGGGGTAGGGGTGGTGGAGGTGCGAGAGGAACCACGAGTTGAGGCAGTCGACCGCCTCCTTGGAGAACTTGGTGCGCGGGCCCTTGCGCCGGATAGGCTCGTCCTGATGGGCGATAGCGGGGCAAGAGACAAGGAGAGAAGGCAGAGCAGGGAGGGATGAGTTGAGGCAGTCGACCGCCTCCTTGGAGAACTTGGTGCGCGGGCCCTTGCGCCGGATAGGCTCGTCCTGTTTTAAGAGTAGGGCGGGGAGAGAAGGGCAAGCACAGAGGGACGAGTTGAGGCAAGGGATGAGTTGAGGCAGTCGACCGCCTCCTTGGAGAACTTGGTGCGCGGGCCCTTGCGCCGGATAGGCTCGTCCTGTTTTAAGAGTAGGGCGGGGAGAGAAGGGCAAGCACAGAGGGACGAGTTGAGGCAAGGGATGAGTTGAGGCAGTAGACCGCCTCCTTGGAGAACTTGGTGCGCGGGCCCTTGCGCCGGATAGGCTCGTCCTGTTTTAAGAGTAGGGCGGGGAGAGAAGGGCAAGCACAGAGGGACGAGTTGAGGCAAGGGATGAGTTGAGGCAGTCCACCGCCTCCTTGGAGAACTTGGTGCGCGGGCCCTTGCGCCGGATAGGCTCGTCCTGTTATGAGGTGAGGGTTGAGGAGGGTAGGGCCAGGCGGGATTGGTGGTTGAGGGGCAAAGGAGAAGGCAGAGCACAGAGGGGTGAGTTGAGGCAGTCGACTGCCTCCTTGGAGAACTTGGTGCGCGGGCCCTTGCGCCGGATAGGCTCGTCCTGATGGGTGGTGAGCGGTGATGGGCGGTTAAGGGTTAAGAGACAAGGCAGAGAGAGCAGGCAGAGAACGGAGGGATGAATTGGGCAGCTGATTTGTGGGATCCAGGCAGTTGAAAGAAGCAATAGAGAGGATGCACACGTGGAGCAGGCAAGGAAAAGTGAGAAGGGAATAGCTAAAAAAAACAAAAGGAGAGAAAGGGGGTGTACCTGTTGTTCCGAATCCTGAGTGGCGTTTCCCTGCCCATCCTCGTCCGCCCCTTCTGCTGCCTCTGTACCATCGTCACTACCACCACCGTTGCTACCAGCAGCAGCCCTAGCAGCAGGAGTCCCACCAACAGCAATGGAACCGCCAAAAGCTGCACCGGCAGTTGCAGCAGAGGTAGGCACAGCAGGGGAGAAAGGAGGAAGAGTGCCAATGGGGGTGGGGGGAGGCGGGGGGAGAGGGGCACGCATGGGTGGGGGAGTGGAGGGTGGGGGGGCAGACCGAGGGACCGGAGGTGCGTAGTAGGTGTTTTGTGCCTGCTGCTGCATTGCCTGCTGTTGCTGCTGCTGCTGCTGATATGAATGTTGCTGCTGTTGTGGCTGATAACGCTGCTGGTAAGAGTGGTGCTGTTGCTGTTCTTGCCGCTGTTGTGGTTGCTGCTGCTGCTGCTGCTGCTGCTGCTGCTGCTGCTGCTGCTGCTGCTGCTGCTGCTGCTGCTGCTGCTGCAGGATATGCTGCTGTTGCTGGCGATACTGCATTCGCTGCTGCTGCAAATATCCCTGCTGACTCGGCTGAACGTGTTGCTGATGTGTCTGCGGCACCCCCTGCTGCTGCTGCTGCTGCTGTGAAATCATGGTCCCTGAAAAGTGCCTCTTAACGGATGTGAGTGTACCGAGGTTAGAGGAGCCCCATCCCCCATGTCCACCACCCCCTGAGTGTGCCACGTGGACAACAGGGCTCCTCTGGTTTTGTGACACGTCAGACCGAGGCAACTCAGCTTGGGTCACGCCAAGGTGACGCGGAGCGCTTTCTCGTGACATCATGAAATCCCCTTGGCGTTCGTACGCGACATAAGCATCTCCACGCACTCGCTTCAGCTGCTGCTGCGACGCATCCTGCGACCACCCTTGCTCTTGCACCTGCTGCACCCGCTGCTGCTGCTGCTGCTGCTGCTGCTGCTGCTGCTGCTGCTGCTGCTGCTGCTGCTGCTGCTGCTGCTGCTGCTGCTGCTGCTGCTGCTGCTGCTGCTGCTGGGGTTGCTGCGGCTTCTGCGGTTGCCACACGCTCGGCTGGTTCTGCTGCTGCAGCTGCAGTTGCGGCTGCGGCGGCTGGGCTAGAACCTGCGCCGGCCATTCCGCTTGCGGAGGCGGCGTAAGGGAACGGGGAGGGGGAGGTTGAGCGGGGAACGGCGGAGAGGAAGAAGGGGGGGAGACGACGAGCGGGGACGCGGGCTGCGGAAGCGGAAGACCCGCGCAAGGGGGCACATGAGGCGCGCCGTAATCTCCGCAATACCCTCCTGTCACAGCAGAAGCGCCGTAAAAAACAACCGCGGGCGGGTGGGAGGGGCCGGCGGGATGGCTTGGCGGGAGCGCGGGCGGCGGAAGGGTTGGCTGCGGCGAATCGTACGAGGACTGCGCGAATTGGATGTTACCCGCACCGGCGCTTGCGGAATAGGCGGCGGGTTTGACGGGGGGAAAAGCGACGGGCTGCGCGTTTGGCGGAGAAGCGTGGGTCGCTAACCCGCTGTTGGACCCTAATGGCGACGATTGGTTGCCGCGGTGGTAAGCGAAGTTACCGGTGGCGACGTTCTGCTGATGGTTACCGCTAATGTTACACTCAAACGGCGGCTGCGTCGGTTGCTGCTGGAACTGCGGCTGGAGTTGCGCCTGCAGCGGCTGCTGCTGCGGCTGCTGCTGCGGCTGCTGCTGCGGCTGCTGCTGCGGCTGCTGCTGCTGTAATGGTTGCTGCTGCTGATGAGAGAATTCGCCGTAGTTTTGATAATAGGAGCCAACGCCCTCCCTAGACTCCGACGCAGAACCCAGAACCCCCGCATTCGGGTTCTGGTTCAACCCAGAATTTTGGTAACCTGTCGTTAGAGCCGCCGACCCAACAACAACGGGTGCGAAATCGATGTCGTCAAGCATAGAAGCGAAGAAACCATCGTCAGCGAGAGCTGCTTCGGTGGTTACCGCATTTCCGCAACCCAACCCCCCTCCTGTCTTTTGCAACACATTTCCTCTCCCAACTCTTCCCTCAACACCAACACCCAAGATTCTCCCGTCAAATTGCATGCCTTGATTCTGCTGCTGCTGGGAGAAACTGGCGACGCTTGGATCATCGCGTTGCTGAGTTGGTGCGGATTTGAAGGCATTCTCGTCGGCTTTCACGGCCGCGTACGTGCTTTCAGTTGCGCCGGACGCGCCAGCGAAGCTCGAAGCTGGGTAATTCGCGAAATCCGCTTCATTGACACTTGGCGACGGTTTGCAGTCAGAGGCGAAGGTGGCGGCGTTGTGAGTGGCGGCAGTGCTTCGATTAGAGGGGCGATGGTAGTGGACGAGTTCCGCGCCTGTAGCGGGGATAGACGTGGGATCCGCGTGGTGGAGCAGCAGCGATTGGTCGCCCTTGCCAGGCTCGTAAATGGAGAACGATCTGCCAAAAGCGTTAGTATTATTGTTAGCCAGCGCACCAGCATTGGTCTGCGTTGAATGAGGAAGAAATAGAGACTCGTCAAGGTTATCGGGGGCGTTACTAGCGAGGATGTCCGCGCTGACGCTCCCTGGCGCGATCAGGGGCATCTGGACGGCAGTACTACCCGCCGCGTTGCCATCAGAGGCACGCGCCGCGGGATACGGGGGTTTTTGTCCGTTGGATCCTCGATCGTTGCCTGTGGTGCACAATCTGAGATGAGATTGACGCTCTGGAGAAGGGGAACTAGACGATTCTAGTCTTAACGCGGCCTCAGCGTGAGAGCTGGTGTTTCCACTGTCTGGATCGTTGCTAGGCTGCTGAATGAGGCAGAAAATGTCCTCGGCCATGTAATAAGGCCCTGGGATGTCTAGGAGAGGTTCTGAGTCTTGGAACGGCCTAATGCTAAGACAGCTACTACTGCCGACGGCGTTCATTGGAGCAGTCGGAAGGTTGATCACGCTCTGGAGCAAGTATGGGCATCCAGGGCGACTTGTCAAGCAGGGAAGAGTAAGAGTGATGAAGTATATGCTGCCTCTGCGGAATGGCCCTTATGAGAAGGCTTGAGGAGACTAAGGATCGGATAAGGCGGCGACGGAGGTGGATAAGGAGCTTCGGTTTAGGCTTAGGAGCGAAAAACATGATGCGGACACATGACGGGTTTTTCGCTGGTGCAGGCATGAGTGATTTCGGAGCGGGGGCTTTGGTTGGGTTGGCTTGGGGCGCAAGCACAATTCACAAGCTGATCAATTTCGGCTCTCGGACCGCGATCATGGCCGAATCGCCTGCCTCGAGAATCTCGGCGACGGGAGGTTTTGGTTTGAGTGCAATCGAAATTGGGGATCAGGCCTGGTAACCAGCCTTGATTTCAATTCGCGGGGAACGTAGGCTCGGGTTCCGGAGACACCGCCCCTCTCATTGGCACAAGTGCTCGCAACTTTCGGACACGTGTGGCCTAGTAAGCGAAGGGCCTCTGCCTACTGGTTTTCATTATTTACTGTACTAGTTATAGTGCCTTTTTTGCGTGTACTCTCCACGTGTAGACATAATGTTGGTCGAATGCCACATGGACCACAAGAGTATAGCATGTAATGGAGGCAGCCGCACCACGTCACTCCCCAGTCAGTAGTCCTCCTGTGCCACATAATGTTGACGTCACCCCCCCCCACATTCGCTGTCGCTAACTTCGCAAAAACTACAGAAGCTGTAACGCAACATGCACCAACTTCCATTCCACCACTTCAAAACTCTAGAGACGAGAGTAAGCGAATTTCGCTAGAGTCTTAACTTTCGCATGCTGTATCTCGCCCCAGAGAGCACCGCGACACAAGGCAAGTCTACTGCTGACGTGGGTGAAGGACGTCCCTCGATCTTTCGTGACTGACGGACTTCCAGGAATATTCGTTTCAAACGACAGCTTCCTGACCTGAGGCGCGAGTAATCGCACTGGCAATTAGCGCCTCTAGCACTCGATATCTTACTCCAGCTTATTTCGTCGGACTCCCTCTAAGCGTTTAGAGTCAGCCTTGTTCTGCTCGGCTTTTCTCTCGCGCCATCATGCAGGTTCGTGCTCCTGGATTTCCGTAAGCTCTAGCTCGTCATTTAACGTTGCAGTGTAGTCTTACCGTAGTTACGCACTGTTTCAAATGTCGTGTTTTTACTTCGATCGTTACTTCAATCGTCACCGCCGCGCCCGTTCACTCCGCGCAGGTCCTGCGCAACGCGTTGTTCACTAGAAGCGTTCTTTTCTTTACGACCTCCATCCCTCCGCGCACCCGTCCATTCCGCGCAGGTCCTGCGCAACGCGTTGTTCCTCGCGTACGGCAACGCCAACTTCACTCGAAGTGCTTTCCTGTACGGCTTCTCCTTCGTTACTCGCCCCCGTGTCGTCGCCCCTAGCATCCCGTGTCGTCACTCCAAGCCCCTCGAATCTTCCCCCCTAGCCTACCATGTCTTCACCTCTAGCCGCCTTGTCGTCACTCCTAGCCATTCCCGTCACGCCCCCATTTCTTCTCGTATCCCACCACCACCACCACCAGGAAACACGCCAAGTCGTTTGACGATGCTGACAAACAGACAGCCACAGCTGATCTTTGAGGTTACTCATAATTCACAATTTCATACATACAAAAGTTATTATTAAACCGCCCCCGTTTCTTCTCACCCACCGCCAGGAAACACGCCAAGTCGTTCGAAGATGCAGATGATCACGCGGCCACAGTGGGTGTTACTTCGGACGCTCGGCACGCCGAAGCTGAGGCTCGGCATGGTGGTGCAGCGGCTGCCGAGCCTGCAGCAGCGGACGGGGGGGGACGGCGGGACATGCAGGGGCGCGTGTGTGTGGTGACGGGGGGCAATCAGGGCATTGGTCGCGCTGCCGCTACCGCCATGGCGCAGAGGTGAGTGGGTGGCGCATACAAGGGAGGGAGGGGGGTCGTGGGGGGTTTTGAGACGTCTCAAAACTCAACTTTTAACATTCGGCGCGCTGCTGCTACCGCCATGGCTCAGAGGTGGGTGGGTGGCGCATACAAGAAAAGGGAGGGGGGTTGTCGGGGGGAGGAGCCGCATCTTCTTTTTCCGCCCTTTCCCCTCCTCCCCCCCCCGCCCAAATCCCTCAAGCCCGACAACCTCGTCTTTCCCCAATTCCCTCTTCCTCGCCCTCTCTTCCTCGCCCTCTCTTTCCCCCGCAGCCCTCTTAAGGGAGTCACGGTACACACAGTGTGTCGCCACGAGGTCGGAAAAGTGGTAATCTCTCCCTTCCTGTATCCTCCCCTCATCATCACCCTTTCAATCCCTTCTTTCTAATATCCACACCTCCCTCCCTTGCCCCTTTCTTTCCCCCTCCCCGTGCCCCCCTCCTCCTCTTCCCCGCCCCCAAACAACCCCAGGGGAGCCACGGTGCACATAGTGTGTCGCCACGAGGCCAGAGGGGGGACACCTCTTCTGCCTCATCCTGCCCTCTTGCTCACAGTTTCAACCTCCCCTCCCCCGCCCCCCCGACACCCCCAGGGGAGCCACGGTGCACATAGTGTGTCGCAACGAGGCCAGAGGGGCGGCAGCAGCCTCTGAGATCGCCGCCCAAACAGGAAACGACCAGGTGTTTCTTCAGGTGAGGCAGGGAAATCAATAAGTTCTTTTTTTAGACCAAGCGGCTGGAGAGACAGGTTCTCTAGACCAGGCGTTTCCATTCTGCCTCTCGCTCCCTCCTCCCTGCCTTTCTTAACCTCTCCACACCCTCTTTCCTTCCTTTCCCCTGCTCTGCCCTCCCTGCCTCCCCACCAGCTGTGCGACCTCTCATCCCTCTCTCAAGTGCACTCGCTGGCTGATCGATTGTGGTGTGCTGACGGTCCATTTCGCCACTCTAACGCAATGTTCATTTCTCTCCCCACCTCTTCCCTACCTGCCTTTCCGCCAGCTGTGCGACCTCTCATCCCTCTCTCAAGTGCACTCGCTGGCTGATCGGCTAGCGGGGCTAGGCACGCCCATTCACGTGCTGGTGAACAACGCTGGCGTGATGGAGAACGAAAAGAAGATGTCGCCCGATGGGTGAGTGAAGGTCACTGTGAGAGGGTGAGTGCGCCACTGTGAGAGGGTGAGTGTGAAGGTCACTGTGAGAGTGTGAGTGCGCCACTGTGAGAGGGTGAGTGTGAGGGTCACTGTGAGCGTGCGACACCGTGGGATCACACGCCCATCCATTCACGTGCTGGTGCACAACGCTGGCGTGATGGAGCATGAAAAGAAGACGTCGCCTGATGGGTGAGTGTGGGTGAGTGTGAGAGGGCTATTGTGAGAGGGTGTGAGTGAGAATGGCACTATGGGAACATTGGCACGCCCATTCACGTGCTGGTGAACAACGCTGGGGTGATGGAGCATGAGAGGAAGACGTCGCCTGATGGGTGAGCGAGGGTCACTGTCAGGGTGGCACTGTGAGAGGGTGTGTGAGTGAGAGTGGCAGTATGGGAGCATTCACGTGACACGCCCATACACGTGCTGGTGAACCACGCTGGGGTGATGGAGCATGAAAAGAAGATGTCGCCTGATGGGTGAGTATGGAGACGTCCCAAACCTCGACACGTGAGTGTAGGGCCGATCCCTCGCGGTTCAACCAGCGGGGCTAAACACACAGATCCACGTGCTTGTGAACAATGCTGGGGTGATGGGAGAAAAAGAGGAAGACATTGGTTGAGGTTGATTTTGAAAATTCTCAAAATGGTTGAGGTTGATTATGAGAATTCTCAAAATGGTTGAGGTTGATTTTGAGAATTCTCAAAATGGTCGAGGTTGATTTTGAGAATTCTCAAAATGTTTGAGGTTGATTTTGAGAATTCTCAAAATGTTTGAGGTTGATTTTGAGAATTCTCATAATGTTTGAGGTTGATTTTGAGAATTCTCATAATGTTTGAGGTTGATTTTGAGAATTCTCATAATGTTTGAGGTTAATTTTTGAGAATTCTCATAATGTTTGAGATTAATTTTGAGAATTCTCAAAATGTTTGAGGTTGATTTTGAGAATTCTCAAAATCAACCTCAAACATGATGGGAGAAAAAGAGGAAGATATTGGAAGACGGGTGAGTGTGATAGCCAGCGGGATTGTAAAAGGTGACTGTCTTACCTCTCTCCAACCAATCCCCAATTCCCTCCTCATTCTTCGCTCCTCCATATTCCCTCTGCCCTGTTCCCACTTCCCTCTCTTCACCCTTCCCCTTTTCCTCTTTCCGTCCAGGTTTGAGCTCAACTTTGCAGTGAATGTGCTCGGAACTTTTGTTCTGACCGAAGCTCTGCTGCCCCTGCTGCAGCGGGCAGCTCCAGAAGCAAAAGTCATCACCGTGGCAACTGGGGGCATTCTCACTCAACCGCTCTCCACCGATCTGCAAATGGAAGACACCAAGTTTGATGGGACTGACGCATATGCGCGCAACAAGAGAGTACAGGTGTGTGTGTGGGTGAAGTAGTGGGGTAAGGGTAGAGATTTGGGAGGTGGGGTGGTGGGAGGGGGTATATGAGATATTTCAACTCTAGGTGAGACTTGAGGTTGATTATGAGAATTCTCAAATCAACCTCAAACAAAATGGTATATGAGATATTTCAACTCTAAGTGAGACTTATTTTGGTACTTGTCAGTCCTTGTTTACTCAACCAGCCCTAATCCATTATCATACAAATTATGGTCATACAAATCCAATTCATGCACCACCTGCAGGTGGCTCTAACAGAGAAGTGGGCGGAGCTATATGGGGTACAGCCGGGGGGGGTGGGGTTCTACTCCATGCACCCGGGGTGGGTCGACACGGCCGTCCTTCAAACCAGCATGCCTGGATTCTACAACACGTGAGCCCTAGAATCAGTGCCTGTGTGCGTGTGCATGCGTATGTGCATACCCCCAAACCAGCATGCCTAGATTCTACAACACGTGAGCCCTAGAATCAGTGCCTGTGTGCGTGTGCATGCTTATGTGCCTCTCATGCACGCATCCATGGATCATGCTTCGGGAAGTTTCAAAAACTTCCTGCAAAGTCAAGGCCAGAGGAGGGGACAGAAACTGCAGTGTGGCTACGTTTGGGAATCCTCAGGAGCGCCTTTTCAAAATCCAAGCCAGAGAAGCACCTTTCTTTCAAATCGACTGCGGCTTTCAGTGCTGCTGCGCCTGGATATCTCTGCACATTCTCGTTCCATCTTCCCCTCTCAGCCTCTCACATGCCTAACCTCTCCCCTCCCCTTTTCTCTTTTCCACAGGTTCAAGGCCTCGCTAAGAAGGCCAGAGGAGGGAGCGGACACGATAGCATGGCTGGCGAGTCAACCTGAGTCAACGCTGGTCAATGGGGGCTTCTACTTTGACCGCCGGGTCGCTTCCAAGCACCTTCCTTTTGCGGGCACGGAGTACAAGAAGGAACTTGTGGATGAGATCTACACCAAGCTGAAGGAACTCGCTAAAATTACAAAAGAGTAGCGTGGGCCAACGAAACATATACTACGGATAGCATTTTTATTGTAATATATCTCTCTCGCTGTACTCAATCAGATTATTTCATTTATCGCTTTTTTTTTATCTTTGCGCATGTGTTTAGGGTGGTTCATTGATCGACAAATCCGTGGTGCATGACTGGCTCTTTTCCAATACCATTTTCGAACGCACCATGTGTAGCTGGCAAATCGGAGTGTACATTCATATAACACAGTGTGAAACAGATGATCACCACGGCTGATATATCACACAGTATAACCCTAAACCCTAAACCATCTCCATCTTTAGTGCAGCCTCAAACATAGTACGGTAGTAAGTAAGTATGTTTCAGGCGAAGATCATAATTCCTACCCAGAGAGCACCAGGGCTGATATATAACAGCTCGATTGCCTGCTAGCTACGTACCGTATCCTGAACAGGCACTCAAGCCTCCCACGTCACACTGTCTGCTGCACTACATCCCGCACCACAGCGCACCGCACTGCAGAGCACTCCACACAGCACGGCACTGCACTGCGCTGCACTGCACCGCACCATACGGTACTCTGACACAGTATATAGCAGCTCAATTGCCTGCTAGCTACGTACCGTATCCTGAACAGGCACTCAAGCCTGCCACGTCACACTGTCTGCTGCACTACATCCCGCACCACAGCGCACCGCACTGCAGAGCACTCCACACAGCACGGCACTGCACTGCGATGCACTGCACCATGCGGTACTCTGACACAGTATATAGCAGCTCAATTGCCTGCTAGCTACGTACCGTATCCTGAACAGGCACTCAAGCCTCCCGTCGCACTGTCTGCCGCACTACATCCTGCGCCGCAGAGCACTCTGCACAGCACAGCACCGCACTGCACCACACCATACGCAGGCAGCATACCATATGCAGGCGTCATTCACATGACCGATCTCCCAGACTTCCCCTGCGCTCCTGCTGCTGCTGTAGCAACAGCTGCTGGTGGTGGTTCTGGTGGTGCTGCTGGCAAACTGATGCTCACCGGATTGGGTTGATTTTTGAGGCGCCTCAAAAATCAACTCAATGCCTGCTGGTGGTGGTGCCGGTGGTGCTGCTGGCAAACTGATGCTCACCGAATTGGCTTTCAATTCTCAATTTACTCTCTTATCTATCCTGGCCCTTCCAAGGACCCTTTTGTGAGGCGCCTCAAAAAGTGCTGCTGGCAAATTGATGCTCACCGGATTGACTTTCAATTCTCAATTTACTATCGGATTGATCCTGGGCCCTTCCAAGGGCCCTGCCACTCCATGAATTCTTTCAGGCGCTTCAAAAGCTGCCAGTCATCTAATAGTGAGCATCAAAGGCACGTCTGCTGTTGCTGATGCTAGCTCTCATCCCGTGAAACTCATTCTGCTGCTGACAGTGTTAGTCGACTCTCAAGGAATGGGGCTTTGGCTTGCTGTTTCTGTGTTAACCAAGGCAGAAGCAAAAGTAACCCTGCCCGAATCTGGTGCACCGACTGGTAACCCTCGCGCCTCTGTTGGTGCTGATGTGGCTCCCATGGTTGCAGCAACAGCAGCCACTGCTGCAACCCTTGCTGCAGCAGCTGTAGCGGCCGTGACAGCTGCAACAGAACCAGCAGCTGTAGACGCAGATGCAGTAGCAGCAAATGCAGCAGCGGGCGCAGCAGGACAGGCAGCAGCACCTGCAGCAGCACCTGCAGCAGCACCTGCAGCAGCACCGGCACCAGCTGCAGCGGTAGCAGCACGAACAGCAGAAGGTGTGGAAGACGAGAGAGAAGCAGAAGCAGCAGGCAGCATTGCGATGGTTACCACGGCATAAGGAGCACCAGGAGACAACCCATACGGGCAGGAGGTGGCTGCACTGCTGCTGGTGCTACCCCTGCTGCTTCTGACACTGCCGTCCGCACCATCAGCACCATCAGCACCACCATTTGCACCAGCATCAGTCACATTGGCACCAGCAACAGCAGCGCTGACAGCAACACTGGCAGCATCACCACCACCATCAATGCCACCGTCGGCAGCAGCAGTGGCAGTGTTGGGAGTGCTTTCAGAAGCAGCAATCTTGCGTTCAATGTGCACGATGCGACCCACAATCACAGGGTACAGCATATCACAATGCCTTTTCCCCTGCCCCTGCCCCTGTCGCTGCACCTGCTGCTGCTCCCCCTGCCCCTGCCCTTGCTGCCCCTGCTGCTGCCCTTGCTGCCCCTGCTGCCCCAGTCCCTGATGCAGCTGCTGTTGTTGCAGGAAGAGTGCGAGGGAGTGAGGGGAGAGGAAGAGCGGCACAGCAGCGCCATCGGGCGAGCAGAGGGCGCGGTAGTGGCGACCACCCCTCCCCACGGCCACGGGCACAAAGGCAGCAATGTCGTGCGTGTGGAAACGAGTGAAGGCTATCCTCTCACGTGCGATCTGATGGTATACACGATGGGAGAAAAGCAGGGGGAGAGGCCAGAGGGGAAAGGCCAGGGAGGGATGGAGAGAGGGAGGGGGAGGGGCAAGAAATTCTGAAGGTGCGAGGGAGTGAGGGGAGAGAAAGAGCGGCACAGCAGCGGCGTCCGGCGAGCAGAGCGCGCGGTAGCAGGTGCCTCTCCCCACGGGCACAAAGGCAGCAATGTCGTGCGTGTGGAACCGAGTGAAGGCAATCCTCTCTCGAGCGATCTGTTGGTATAGACGATGGGAGGGAGGGAGGGAGGGAGGGAGGAAGAGTGTGAGGGAGTGAGGGGAGAGAAAGAGAGGCACAGCAGCGCCATCGGGCGAGCAGAGCGCGCGGTAGTGGCGGCCACCCCTCCCCACGGGCACAAAGGCAGCAATGTCGTGTGTGTGGAAACGCGTGAAGGCGATCCTCTCACGGGCAATCTGTTGGTACAGGCGATGGGAGGAGAGGAAGAGTGCGAGGGAGTGAGGGGAGAGAAAGAGCGGCACCGCACCGCACCGCACTGCACCGCAGCAGTTTTGAGGCGCCTCAAAACTAGTGAGGGGAGAGAAAGAGCGGCACCGCACCGCAGCAGCATCGCGCGAGAAAGCAATCCTCTCACGCACGATCTGTTGGTATAGTTGAATACAAGACGGAGGGAGGGAGAGACAAGGGGTAATGAAGCTGCGAGGTATAGCTTAGGGGTGCAGAGGGCGCAGTGTTGGCGCCCCCCCCTACCCACGGGCACAAAGGCAGCAATGTCGTGCGTGTGGAAGCGAGTGAATGCTATCCTCTCACGCGCGATCTGTTGAACGGGAGGGAGGGAAGGAGGGGAGAGAGGCAAGGGGTATAGAATGTGAAAGGTACGATTGGGGGTTGGTACAACTGAGGCGAGCAGAGGGCGCGGTAGTGGGGTGAGAGAGAGGGTGGGGGGCCCTCTGCACAGGCACAAAGGCAGCAATTTCGTGTTTTGAGTCGACTCAAAACACGACTCCGCACGGGCACAAAGGCAGCAACGTCGTGCGAGTGAAGGCGTCCCTCTCACGCCTCTCACACGCAACCTGTTGGTACAGTTGAATAGAAGGCAAGGAAAGAGGTATAAGGGGTAATGAAGGTGAGAAAGGTACAGCTGGGGGAGGTACGGTACCACAGTGAGCCCAACCCAACCGCCCTCAACCGCTCACCTGCTTCACCAGCTCGTGCTGTGAAGACATATCCACCAGCGCGCCTGCCGTCCTCTGCAGCTCTCATTCACACCCCTCACGCCTTACCCCTTACCTCACCATCTCGACAGTCACCCATCGCCTTTGCACTCCTCTCCTGTTTTTGAGGCGCCTCAAAAGTCGTCTCACCAGCTCGACAGTCACCCATCGCCTCTGCTCTGCACTCCTCACCTGCTTCACCAGCTCGTGTTTTGACGACATGTCCACGAGTGCGTCCGACGATCGCTGCAGCTGCCTTGCCAGGCGGTGGGCGTCACCACAAGCCAGCATAACAACCCTCACCTGTTCTCCCCTTCACTCCTCACCTGCTTCACCAGCTCATGCTTTGAAGACATGTCCACGAGTGCATCTGACGTTCGCTGCAGCTGCCGTGCCAGCCGGTGGGCGTCCCCCTCCGCCCTGCACCCTCGCTCCACCACCCGCCCCACACCCACCGCCACCGCCCTTACTGCTGCCACCACCCACTCCTCTGCCGCCGGGACAGCAGTGGCAGGAGGAGAAGAGGCAGCAGAGCTGCTGCTAATGCTGCTGCTGCCCATGTTGCTAGCAGCACTGCTAGTAGGAAAAACAGCACTCCTGCTCAGATCCAAAGCAAAGCCCACAGCAGCAGCAGCAGCAGGACCAGCACCACCACCGGCAGCAGCAGCACCCATCGCCTCCCCAAGCGAGTCTGCCAGACTAGACAGCCCCTCAACCACATTCCCAAGGCTGTTTGCTTGAAGGCACCGGGTCATCCTCTCCATCAGCCCTCTCAGCCGCACCGCTGCCGCCCGCAACCCGCCGCTCTCCGCCGCCCGCCGGTCCGCCGCGCATCGCAATGTGCGTGCCTCGCTCCTCGCCTCGTGGAGTCGAGTCTCTAGATCCGCACACTTGCGCTGCCACTCTGCTACCTCCGCCCTTTCTTGCTCCGCACTCTTCAAATTCCGTGCCTCACTCCGTGCCTCGTTCCGAGCCTCGCTCCTAGCTTCGTGCAGCCGGTTCTCCAGGTGGGCGCAGTTGAGCTGGCACTCCGCCAGCATGGCAGCTTTCCTTCGCAGCGCCTCCTCCAGCGCCGCCACCTGTCTTGCCACGTCACTGCCCTGCCCAGATGACGTGTCAGTGAATTCCTCTACTGCTGCCACGTGTCTCTCCACGTCACTCTGCTGCTGACCCAGTCCCACATCAGCTTCCAAACCTACTGTTGATCCATCCTTCCTCTCCCAAGCTCCTCCCGCTCCTGCTGCTGCAGCTTCTACTCCACCCCTCTCCACCGCTCTCCACCTTCCCATCACCAGCTGCTGCAGATGCACCGGCCCACCAGCCCTCTCCTCCAGCTCGGCAAGCCTTCCCGCCGCCACCTCAGCAGCCGCCAGGTCAGCGGCCAGCCTTGCCAGCTCAGCATCCTTCTGTGTCACGTCAGCTTCGAGATCCGCCACTCTGGCAGCCTCACTTCTCTGCTGCTGACTCACCTGATCCAGCTCCTGCTGCAGTAACTCCAATCGCCCCTGATTCCGTTCCCTCTCCACTATACACAGACTCAACTCCTCTTTACAAGCATTAAAATCTACAGAAATATTATTGATATCTACAGTGCGAGCGTCCAGCTCAGCGCTGCGCTCACTTAGCAGTGCCTCGAGCCGCGCTGACTCATCCCGGGCCTCTGCCAGCTGGGATTGGGCGGCTGCCAGCCTGGCTTCCGCCGCGGTGAGCTTCGATTGGACGGTGGCCAGATTTGATTCTCCTGCGGACAGATTTGATTGCGCTGCGGATAGCTGCGATTCTGTCGCAGTGAGCTTGGATTGCAACGACTGCAGCTCACTCAACGGGGCTTGCAGGTCCTCTTGCACACCTGGTGAGTTTTGAGTCGACTCAAAAGTCACCTCTTGCACACCTGCCACCTCTCTCCTTCTCTCCTCATCACTCATCCTCTCCACCTCACTCTCTCTCACTCCCTCCTGCTTCCCTCTCGCCCCTATCTCCCTCCCCTCCTCCTCTGCTGCACCCTCCTCCTCGGAAGTCCTATCTTGTTTCACCATCGAACCAAGCTCTCCACCCATATCTCTTCTATCTAAAGAAATATCTCTCGAAGTATCTCGGCTCATATCGCCCAGCATCCCTTCCAGCTCTCTGATTCGCCGTTCGTATGCCTGAACCTGCGCCTGCCTATCACGCAGCGCCACCTGTACGTGCCGCACCACCTGCTCCCTCAGCTGCAGCGCCTGCACCAGCTGCTGCCACTCTGCCACGTGTCCCCCTCCCCCTCCCTCCCCACCACATGCACCTTCACCTGCAGCAGACCCTACCCCAGAAAAACCCACCCCAGATACACCTACCCCAGATGAACCTACCCCAGATAACCCTCCCCCAGATAAACCTACCCCAGTAGCACCTGCTCCAGCTGTTCCCAGCACTCTCAGCGCGATCAGTTCCGCCCTGAGCCGCATGTTATCCACTGCCAGCTCCTCCGCGCTCCTGCCGCCCGCCACGTCATCGTTCGACTGGCTGACATCACCGTCCTCGTCATCCACGTCAGCATGCTGGTGTTGGTGTTGGTGATGGGGCTGGTGATGGTGGGAGGGGAAGGTGCTGCCAGCAGTGTCATCCTCGTTATAGTCATGTGCGATACTGCTATTAATATTAGCCCCTGCTTTGGAATCACTAGCAAGCGCACTCCATTGGCCGATAAACGCACTCCCTCCCCCCCACATGCTCTCCCCCCCTACATTCCCTCTCCTCCTCCCCTTCCCCCCCCCACCCAGCCCCTCCCCCTGCCCCTCTCGTTCCAACCTCCCCAACACCCCCTCCCCTGCTCCCCCTCCCCTTCCCCCGCCATCTCCCCCCATTCCTCCCCCACCCTCCTCCCACACCATCCCATCTTCCCCCTCCCCTTCCCCCTCCCCGCCCTCCCCTTCCCCCTCCTCCCCCCACACGGGCAGATCCCCCTCCCCCACACTCACCAACCCTTCATCAAAAGGCGCCACACTCACAGTACACACACTAGGCACGTTCCCCTGCCCCAAGCCCATTCCCTCTATCACCACCCGAGGCACCAACCCTAACTCTCTCTGCCTCTGCCAAAACCTCTCCCTTCTCTCCACCTCCTCCTCTCTCACTCTCGCCATCTCCTCTGCTACCTGCTGTGCCCGGCCCATATACCCCATCCCAAACCCTTTTCTGCGGGCAATTTCCCCCAAACAATCCGCGTAAGCCCCTCTTAAAGCCCGGGTGGAGGCGAGGAGCGAGAAGAGCGCGTCTTGGCGGGAAATGGCTTCTCGAAACGCGTGGAGGCGGTTTCGGAATCCGCGAACCCGGGACTGCCACCTGGCGACGGCCTGCATGCGCGTGTGGACGAGATTCGTCATCGCGATCTTGCTGGCACGCGCTGATTGGACGAGGGACGCGAGGTGCGAATCGATGGCTGAGATTCGCGGGAGGAGGGAGGAGGAATGGACGGTGCAGATTGGGTCTAGCGCAGCGACGGCTTCGATTGGTTGGAGGTGCGGGGAGGAGGAGGAGGAGGTGGAGGAGGAGGAGGATGGGGAGGAGGAGGGGGAGGGCGGGGGGAGGTGGCGGGAAGGGGAGGCGGAGGGGGAGAAGGAAGGGGAGGAGGAGGAAGAGGAGTGGGTGACTGAGAGAGTGCAGTCGTGTAATAGCTGCCTCACTGTGTTGAGATCCTTGCTGGGAAGGGAAGGGGGGGGGAAGAGGGATTAACAGGCGGGGAGTGGAGGAGAGGGGGGGGGGAAGGAGGGACAGGGGGGAGAGGGGGAGATGTGGCGCATGAGAGGGTGCAGTCGTGTAATAGCTGCCTCACTGTGTTGAGGTCCTTGCTGGAGGGAGGAGGAGAGGGGAGAGGAAGGGGGAACGGCGAGGGGCAAGAGCGGAGGGGAGGGGAGGGGAAAGACGGGGAGGGGGGAGATGTGGCGCATGAGAGTGTGCGGTCGTGGGGGAGCTGCCACACTGTGTCGTGTTCAAGTCGTTGCTGAGGGGAGGAAAAATGGGGGAGGGAGGGGAGGAAGGACAGAATGGGACAAGTCACCCCAGGGGCCAGCGCCAGCTCAACTCACCCCAGAACACCAAGGATGACCTCTTGCTCCTCCAGCAACCGATGCCCCTCCTCCACCATCCCCTCCACTTCCCGCACCACCTCCGCCTCCCTCCGCCGCCCTTCCGCGCCCGCGCCCACGCCCGCGGCCCCTGCAGCAGTGTCAGCCCCAGGTCCGCTAACTGCGGTAGCTCCGCTTCCCCCTCCCGCGCCGCCTATCAGCTCGTCAATCCCCGCCCGCGTGTCTTGAAACTGCTGCTCCAGCTCAGCGACCTTCGTGGCCATCTGAGCGTGCGCCACGTGGCACTCCGAGAACGCCTGCTGCAGCCGCGGCTCCTTCGCCAGCTGCACGAGGCTCTGCCACCCGGTTGCCGCCCGGACGGGCGCCAGTAAACGACAAGAGTGCAAAGCGCGGAGGTTCCGGTGGAAGGTTCGCAGAAGGAGCTCGTGCCGGCAGTGCTGTTGCTTATACGTGGACTGGAAATCCGCAAACGATGTGACTATATGGAGGGCCATAGCCTCCATGCTGGCAGATCCGGAACGGACGGCTTCTGCTTGCGTGTGCTGCTCCTGAAGGAGCCGCCGACACGTGTCGAAACGCGATTGGCTGGCGGCGAGATACGCCTGAGCCTGTAACAGATCCTGACGGAACTGCCGTTCGTACGACGGGATGGCTCGGAGGAGCGGGTTACCCGACCGGTCTAACGGATGTAACGGCTCGCCGCCAGGCTCACCCACCGTTATAATCACTTCTGGTACAATCATCTCCTCGATTTCTTCTACCGCGGGGGGAGGAGATTTCGGAAGGAGGCGCATCTTATTGAAAAGAAACACCGGACGAGAGTGCCCGTGAGATGCGGAACGCGAGCGCGTGTCGACCGCGCCTGCTGTGTCATGGGTGCTGTTGTCCACGTCAGCATCTGGAAGTTGATACGCTCCGAGTTGTCGTCCGGGCTCGAGGCGCACGTCCCGGCAGATTAGGAGCTGGTCCTGAGGAGGTATGGCGGTCAGCGAGGCGAGGGTGTCGCAGACGGAATCCACAGGCGTGTCCGCGCCGCAGTGGAGCTCGAACGACCTACCGCTCTCTGCCACGTGTACCAGCAACATGTCGGCTCGACTAGTTTGCTACGTGTCAAAGGTTTTATATCATATATATACACGGTAAGTACTCTGAATAAAATCGCCGAGGGCTAGCCCGAAGGCTCGCAGCTGGAAGCAACAACAACGAAACACGTAACTGGCTTACGACATATATCGCCAGTTCGGAGCACTACGTAGCAGTCGAAGGTTCGATCCACGCCGTTGATTGTCATTCCTCTCGTGGAGCTGGCTACTCTTGCTTGTGTGCATACATACTCGCATGATTGGGGAAGGAATGGCGGCTGCGTTGTACCCGAACGCAAGAAGCCGTCGATGAACATGTAAACTGCATCCAAAAGTCTTGCATACCAAGATTATTAGAAGGTTAAGCAGGGTAAGATAGAATATAGAATGATATAGTAGGGTGGAAGTCCGAACTTCCTTCTCGCAGTACAAGTGCTCTACGGTTTCATGTTACCTCGCAGCAACACCAAGGCCTTCAAGTCCCTGCAGCCAAGGAGGAAGGAAGGGGCAAGAGGAGAGTTCAAGCCCCTAATAGGCTGACCTATGATGCACCGGGAAAGCAGGGCAAGTCAGCCCTGGCCGGAGCGGCAATGATGGTCGGAGATGATGAGGAAAGTGAGTACGAGGAATATGCGTTCGTGTTCTTCTCTCCGGTGGAGATTCTGGGAGAACCAACAACTCTCAAGTAGGCCTTGGAGAGTAGTGATGCTGATGAGTGAAAGAAGGCAATGGAGAGCGAGCTGAAGAGCATTGAGGAGAATGACAGGTGGGAATTGGTGGAGTTACCGGGGGGACGTAAGGCGATAACGTCTGAGTGGCTCTTCAAGATCAAGTCGGACACCGACGGCAAGATCGAGCGCTACAAGTCTAGGCTTGTTGCCAAGGGGAACCAACAGAAGGAGAAAGTGGACTTCAAGGAGCTGTTTGCTCCTGTGGTGAAGCCGACAACACTGCAGACCCTACTCGCGGGGGCTGCCATCAAAGGATGGGTTGTGAAACAAATGGACGTGACAACCGCGTTCCTCAACGGCATTCTCGAAAAAGATATTTTCTTGGCACAGCCAGACGGGTTTGATGATGGTAGTGGCAGAGTATTGAAGCTGAAGAAGTCCCTCTATGGGCTGAAGCAGGCCCCTAGGCAGTGGTACTTGAAGCTGCGAGAAGTTTTGGAGGAGATCGGCTTCACTCCCTCAACGGCCGACCACTCCTTGTTCATGCTTGGCGAGGGGGAGCAGAGGAGCTTCATGGTGGTGTATGTGGATGACATCCTCATCTTGTCACCCTCTTCTGACCTTTTAAAGATGGTGATCCTGAAGCTTCAGGACGAGCAAGCCAAAAACGATGAACCGATCTTCTCATGTGGAAGTTCCAAGGGAGGTTCCGAACGATGAATCCAGCCTGCAGTGAAGCCTCGGCCGAGCGTAACACTCGCTCTTTGTGATTCGTCCCCGCAAATTCAAGGTCGCACTGGTCATTCTGTCTGCCGAGTAGGACTATTGTGGCTTGGTCTTACTTGATTATGAGACGTTCGGAACCAATGAGAGAGACCAAGGCTTGTGGTTTGATGGCTTGGTAGTGTGTGGTGAACCTCTTGTCTTGCCACGGCGTAATGGTCTTACGCTGCAGACGTGAGGTTCACGGAACTTGACGTGTCAGTTGTTACACGTTGAGCTCTGGCTGGCGGGCATATTTCGTCAGTCTTCGTCGCGATCTTCGAGACCCAAATTTGTCCTATCACTAGTCAGAAGCAAGAGCAGCGACACGTCAGAAAGAACCCTTGTGTGGTGAGCAGGACGCAGGTTTTGGGATTAGCTGAGTGGCAAGCAAATGTACAGCACCTTGATTGGACAAGCACCTTCGACCAATCGATGAGCTGCAGCTCCAGGGGGCTAGGCAAACATTCGACAACGACGAGTCCACTAAAACTTTTGGTACAATAAATCAACTTGGTCATCCATGACTCTCCTTACAAATTATTGCTTCCACCACAGCTAACAATAGCAAGAGTGTGCCACCAGCCACACTTGGCATCTTGCACATACACATTATGCTCGTAATGCCGTTTTCTACTACCAGTGCTAGCATTGTCGCCAGGCAAATATTGGTGACACTTCTTCATGGAAACCATATGAGGGGAATGAGTATCGTTCATATGGCCAATTCCCAACTGGCATCACCACAAAAATGAGAAGGAAGTCGTTGTAACGCAGATAGAGGGAGCACACGAAACATGGACATGAATCATAAGCTTGCTGTGATTTTCTATACAAATAGCATGTGCATGGGTTCCACACATGGGTGGGTGTACCATGTGAGTTGATATCAAAGCATGCATGTTGGATTTGATGCACAATAATTGGGTGCAAGGCGAGACATGCATCAATTCTACGAAGGGTTATATGCATGGAAGCGAAGTTGAAACCCAAAACCATGAAGTTGAAGTTCGATGCATGAGAAAGTGTACCACACACACCTGCCCGAAATTGTTGGAACCCCAGACAAGATAGGGGGAAGAGGACCATTGGTGGTGAGAGCAAAGTTGTGAGGCATCTCAAAACACACATACCTGCCCAAACTGGTTGGAGCCCCAGACGAAAAGAGCACCATCAGTGGTCACAGCAGAGTTTCGATGCATCTCAAAACACACACACACACACACACACACACACACACACACACACACACACACACACACACACACACACACACACACACACACACACACACACACACACACACACACACACACCTGCCCGAACTTGTTGGAACCCCAGACGAAAAGAGCACCGTCAGTGGTGACAGCAACTGAGTGCCGCGCTCTACAGGAGATGGCTTTCACCGAACGATTGTCCAGATTCGGAGAATCTAGTAGCGTTGGAAACACCTGACAAGGGGAACAGGTGTAAGCACGCAAACACACAGATACACGAGGGGAACGAATAGAGACAGCGAGTCAGCGACACGCGATAGGGGAAACAGACGATATGCACAAACAAAGAGAAGCATGTGACACACACGCAAGAACATGACAGCAACAACAAGAACATTATGCCACACACTGGTAATGATATTTTAGGCGTGACTTTTGAGGATTCTCAAAAGTCACACCAACATTAAGCCACACGCTGGTAATTATATTTTAGGCGCGTAAAAAAACATTAAGACGTTCACACAGGCCGGTAATGTTGGTTTGGGAACGGTGGTGGTTCACACCTTAGCTGCCGTGTCTCCAGTGCCCAGCTGGCCAAACTGATTGCCTCCCCAGCTGTACACGTCACCCCCTTCCAGTTCCACATCAACACTGCCAACCTCCACGTCAGCATCACCACCGGCACCACAACCAGTAGCGGCACCACGGTTGCTGATCGAACCAGCGGGGAGGGCGAGGGCAAGAGAGTGCCAGAGATCAGCAGCAATGGCTGTTACTGCGAGGCCGGCGAAGGAGGTGAGGCGGGTGGGGGAGAGATGGTCGTCTGATGTGCCGTGACCGCACTGCGGGGAGCGGGATTGGCAGGGGTAGTTGGGGGTGAAAATGGGTGAGACATGGTCAGCAGCGGCAGCAGCAGCAGCGGCAGCGGCAGCGGCGGCGGCGGCGGCGGCGACAGCAGCAGCAGCAGCAGCAGCATAAGCAGGTCCGGGGAAAGTAGATTGTGGGAAGCAGAATGGCGGGAGAGGAGGTTGTGTGCTGTGCATGCATGGCGTAGCTTCCTGCAGCGCTATGAATGGCACCTGCCCACCCACCCACCTACCTGCCCATACTGCCCCCATCCATAGGAGAAAAGCGAGCCATCCTCTGCCATGGCACAGCGAGGAGAGGAGGCGGGCATGGCGGAGGTGGAGGCGGAGGGGGGGTAGGGGGTGGTGGAAGGCGGAGGGGCACGGGAAAGGGGGAGGAGAGCGGGAGGGGCATGCATACCTGCCCATACTGGCCCCATCCAAAGGAGAAAAGCGAGCCATCCTCTGTCATGGCAGGAGAGGAGACACAGGAGAGGGGGAGGCGGAGGCGGAAGGGGAGAAAGGGGAAGGGGAGAAAGGGGAAGGGGAAGGGGGAGGGGGAGGGAGAAGCGGTGGGAGAGGGGGAGGGGAAGGGTGCGTGTGTGCGAGGGGGAGGGGGAGGGAAAGGAACAAGCAGAAAAGGACGCTCCGGGACATGTGCGTGTGTCGACCCCTGCCCCTACCCCTGCCCCTGCCCCTGCCCCTGCCCCTGCCCCTGCCCCTTCCTGTGCCTCTGCCCGTGCCTCTGCCTCTGCTTGTGCCTATGTTCACCTTCTATGGTTGCTCCCCACCCACCCACCCACCCACCCACTTGCCAGCACGAGGCTGTGCCTCCCTCCACAGGCCACTGCTGTTGCTTTTATCGAGTCGTCTCCAGCAGCACAGTCTGCTACAGCGGATGTGCTTATAACGGATGCTGCAGGAGCAGCAGGCAGCATCACGCACACTGGCTGTGTCACCTTCCCCACCCGCCTGCCCACCCCCAGCTGCCCCTCACCACCCTCGCCCCACGCCCACACCATTCCACTGCCTGGTTTGGTTGTGACAGGAACAGAGAGGAGGAGAGGGGAAGGAGTTGTGCGTGTGTGGTCTGATTTGAACCCCCAGCTGCCCCTCACCCCCCTCGCCCCACGCCCACACCATTCCGCTGCCTGCTCTGGGTAGAGGTTACAGGGGGGAGGAGAAGGGGGAGAAGTTGTACATGTGTTGGTTGGATGCCAACCCCCAGCTGCCCCTCACCCCCCTCGCCCCACGCCCACACCATTCCACTGCCTGCTCTGGGTGAAGGGCCTAGTGGGGAAGGGGGAGAAGGAGAGGCGTTGCGCGAATATTGATATGATTTGAACCTCCAGCTGCAACTTAGCCCCCACGCCCACACGCCCCCACGCCCCCATGCCCACACCCCCACACCATGCCGTTCCCTGCTCTGGGTAAATAAAGAGGGCACGGGGGGGGGGGGGGGGGTGTGGGAAGGGGAGGTGATAAAAGTTGAAAAATCACCTGAGAGTGCAACACAATGTGTAATGCGTAACGCGGAAGCCCACACAGGCGGATTTAATGCGTAATGGTGACCCCGAGGGGAAGCGACGGGAGGAGTGGGTAGCAGCACGCAGCACAAGGGGAGGAGTGGGTAGCAGCACACAGCACAACAACCGCCACCTGGAAAATCACCTGAAAGGGCAAGGCAATGCTGGAGGCCGACAAGGAACGGATGAGATGGTGACCCCGTGGGGAAGCGATGGGAGGAGCGGAGGGCGATTTTTTAGTCGACTTAAAAATTGTCTCATCACACCCCGTGGGGAAGCGATGGGAGGAGCGGAGGGCAGGCGGGCGTCAGCATAGGCGAGTGAATGGTTTTGAGTTCTCAAAACCCCATAAAAAATTACCTGAGAGCGCGAGGCAATGCCGTAGGCCAACAGGACAGAGGTGACCCAGGGGGGGAAGGGATGGTAGGAGGGGAGGGCAGCAGCACACAGCACAACAACCGCCACCTGAGAAATCACCTGAGAGCGCGAGGCAATGCTGGAGGCCCACAGAGACAGAGGTGATGGTGACCCAATGAGGAAGCGATGGGAGGAGAGGAAGGCAGGCGTGAGCAGAGGTGGGATGTGTGCTGCTAGTGGAAGGTTGTGCCGTGGGGCTGTGCTGTGGTGCTGCTGAGGTGTTGTTCGCTGCATGACCATGCTGCTGTGCAGGGGCAGCAGGGGCAACGTCCCACTGCATGAGTCGTCCTGATGCTGGATGGTCGGGGCAGGGCAAGAGACAGGGCAAGAGATACGATAATAGGCACGCTGCTGTGCAGTGGCAGCAGGGGCAACGTCCCACTGCATGAGTCGTCCTGATGCTGGATGGTCGGGGCAGGGCAAGAGACAGGGCAAGAGATACGATAATAGGCACGCTGCTGTGCAGTGGCAGCAGGGGCAACGTCCCACTGCATGAGTCGTCCTGATGCTGGATGGTCGGGGCAGGGCAAGAGACAGGGCAAGAGATACGATAATAGGCACGCTGCTGTGCAGTGGCAGCAGGGGCAACGTCCCACTGCATGAGTCGTCCTGATGCTGGATGGTCGGGGCAGGGCAAGAGACAGGGCAAGAGATACGATAATAGGCACGCTGCTGTGCAGTGGCAGCAGGGGCAACGTCCCACTGCATGAGTCGTCCTGATGCTGGATGGTCGGGGCAGGGCAAGAGACAGGGCAAGAGATACGATAATAGGCACGCTGCTGTGCAGTGGCAGCAGGGGCAACGTCCCACTGCATGAGTCGTCCTGATGCTGGATGGTCGGGGCAGGGCAAGAGACAGGGCAAGAGATACGATAATAGGCACGCTGCTGTGCAGTGGCAGCAGGGGCAACGTCCCACTGCATGAGTCGTCCTGATGCTGGATGGTCGGGGCAGGGCAAGAGACAGGGCAAGAGATACGATAATAGGCACGCTGCTGTGCAGTGGCAGCAGGGGCAACGTCCCACTGCATGAGTCGTCCTGATGCTGGATGGTCGGGGCAGGGCAAGAGACAGGGCAAGAGATACGATAATAGGCACGCTGCTGTGCAGTGGCAGCAGGGGCAACGTCCCCTGCATGAGTCGTCCTGATGCTGGATGGTCGGGGCAGGGCAAGAGACAGGGCAAGAGATACGATAATAGGCACGCTGCTGTGCAGTGGCAGCAGGGGCAACGTCCAACTGCATGAGTCGTCCTGATGCTGGATGGTCGGGGCAGGGCAAGAGACAGGGCAAGAGATACGATAATAGGCACGCTGCTGTGCAGTGGCAGCAGGGGCAACGTCCCCTGCATGAGTCGTCCTGATGCTGGATGGTCGGGGCAGGGCAAGAGACAGGGCAAGAGATACGATAATAGGCACGCTGCTGTGCAGTGGCAGCAGGGGCAACGTCCCCTGCATGAGTCGTCCTGATGCTGCAGATCGCAGAGAAGAGGGGCAAGAGAAGGGCGAGAGATACGGAGAGAGGGTGGTTGGGGAGAGTGTGGCGGAATCTGAGAAGTTGGAATGAGGATTTCCTTTTTTCTTTTTCTTCTTTCGTTTCTTCTCTTTCCTGCAATTCAAGGGTCAATGTCACATACCCATAATCGTATCTCTTAAGATAGCAGAAAACGGTGTTAGAGGAAAGCATTTACAAGGTACAAGCCACTGGAGCGCATTGCAACATGAAATGTTTATGCAACATGAAATGTTTATGCAACATGAAATGTTTATGCAACATGATGTTTATGCAACATGAAATGTTTATGCAACATGAAATGTTTATGCAACATGAATTGTTTATGCAACATGACACGACAACAGTTTATGGCACACCTGTGCCACACAAAGCACACGTGCAATGTGACACGTCACCACCACAGCACAACGGACAGACTGCCTCTTGCCCTGATTCCACTCACCAGAAACGAAGACACCCGCATCTTGCGAGCACTCGCCACCTGTCACGCACTCATTGGCCGGCTGCCTGTCCCAGCGAACAGCACACAGACGAGTCCTGTGACCAGCTGCTCCAGTCAACTCTCCTTCCCGTTCCTGCCCCTCCTGTTCCTGCCCGAAAAACCTCTCCTCAGCCTCGTTCACCCTTCTCTCACTGTCACTTGACCGTTTCTTTTGCTCCGCTCCGCTCTTCTGCTCCCTCTCGTGCTGCTCCCTCTCCTGATTCTCCGTCTCCCGCTGCTGCTCCGACTTCTGCTGCTTGCTGCCATGCTCGCACTGCTCTTTGCCCTGATCTTTGCCCGTTTCTTCACATGATGCCTGCTTCTTACCACGCTCCTCAGTCACCTGCCACACAAGACCATTGTCTGAAGGTACTATGTCATGTCATGCCATGTCAGCCGGCCATCATGCCATGTCAGCCGGCCACCATGCCATGTCAGCCGACCACCATGCCGTGTCAGCCGGCCACCATGCCAGTGCATCTTCTTTGCTCCTAAATTCGTTCGTGAACTAAAGCCGGAATCTCGCCATAAGCATATGTACATAAACACTGGAACTTCGCTATAAGAATTTGTGCTTTAGAGCCAGAATCGCTCGTCGAACAGGAACAGCACAAACCCAAGGCTTCAACTCACCATCCACTGCCAGTGCTGTCCCGCAGCCTCCGCCTGCCAGAAACCGCCACGTGGGGTGCTCCCATTCGCCATTCTCACCCTGCGCTTTGACCTCCTCGAAGCTTGGCACTACAAACGCGTTAAGGGACATCTCGTTAAGAGCACCGCTGGAACCCGGAAACCGGTCCCGTACGTCGTAATGGACAAAATCGTCATCATCCGCGTCAGTAAACGACCCGTTTGGAGATTGTGAGGCGAGGAATCCGGCAAAGAACAAACGGGGAGAGGAACGGCTGGAGGCCTGTCTCTGACAACGCATGACTGGGGAAGTAGCATGACAAGCCGCAAGTGCTAAGCACCAGCCGAGCTCTGAATTTTGAGGCGCCTGCAGACGTTAGCGATGGCTGCTGAATGTCAAAGATTCAATGGCTGAAGGGTGAATGCATTGGCTGCTGCTGATGTAGAATTCAGTGGATGCGTCCATTTGAAATTGACAAGAACATCTCTCCACCGTAGCGAAACACTATGGACCGTACCAAAGCGCGGCTATTCCGCGATATTCCCGAGGAAACGAGTACACCAACGGTCGAATATATTTTTGAAACGGTGAGTAGGGTGCATTCCATTTGACAAGAGCACCTACCAGAAAATCACTTCATCCTTACAAGTTCAAGAAATGACTAAACCACAAAAATAAGAACTTGCTGCATGCAGTACAAGCTAAAAAGGCGAATCACAATTGAAGGACCAGTAACTGAAAAACAATTATTCTCTACTCTTTTTGCAGGTGCCCTCTCTTCATTGCACGAAGGGCACCTGGATAATCAATCAACGCTGGCGTACCCTCCACTTCACTCCACTCCACACATATCCACTTCCTCCTTTTTCTTCTTCCATTCCAGATCTAGCTTCTGGCATTCGCATCAGCGCTCACAACAGACGAAGGATACGTGGCGCCGTTGCCATTGTCAGCAGGTGCGGCAGGAGGCTGGGAACCCCAGGAAGGCAGGGATGCGGAACGGGAGGGGGAAGGGGAGGCGGGGACGCTCTGGCCAGCGGGGCGGTCGCGCTTCTTGAGAGCGCGCTGCTTGGCGGGGTCCACCTTGGGCGGCACAGTGAAGCCGCCCATCTGCCGGAACTTGCCGACCCGCTCGCAGATGATTCGCTGCTCATCCTTCGCCACCAGGTCCTGCTCGGGGAAGGGTAAGAGGAAAGAACGAACAGGCAAAATGAGGAAGAACCACGTATGGGAAAGAGGGTAAGGGAGAGAATGATGGATCATCCTTTTGCACCACGTCCTGCTGAGGTCAGAACCATGGGTGAAAACAAAGAGGGGGAATGGAATGCAAGAAGATGAGGTGAGGGGATATTTTGCTTGTCCTTCGAGCTACTCTCAGAAGGAAACGATGCGATAAGTTATGCAGGAAACAATGGGGTGTTAACGCATACTGAAAGCAGAAGGAGAATAGGTCGGGAGAAAAAGAAGGGGGAAATGACGGCAGGAAAGGATGCGAGAAAGGGGTGGGGGGGAAACGAGGCTTGGAGCGTGGAGATGATGCCTTGTCAAGGATTCAAGGTAACTTCTAAGTTGTCTTACCATCACCTTGTCATACCCCTCTCCCCAAAAGCCTCCTTTTCTCCCTCTCCTCACAAACCTCTCTTCCGCTACTCACAAGCCTCTATTCTCTCCTACAACGCCTCTATCCGCCCTCGCCCCACCATCATGTGCGCCATGATGGAAGCCTTGATGGCCATCTACGTGGCCATGTGGTCGTTGTGCTGTGAGCCCCTTTTACGAGAAATGCAACCCAGTGGCATCACCACCATAACATACCCCTCTCCTCACAAGCCTCGCTCTCTACTCAAATGCCGCTCCCTCTCCCCCACTCGCCCCACCTTCATGTGCGCCATGATGGAAGCCTTGATGGCCATCAATGTGGCCATGTGGTCGTTGTGCGCCCCTCCTCATACAATGCATCCCAGTGCTGCCATCCCCACATCACACCTCTCTCCTCACAAGCCTCTCTCCCTCTCCTGCCATTCCTCTCTCCCTCCTCGCCCCACCTTCATGTGCGCCATGATGGCAGACTTGATGGCCATTGACGTCGCCATGTGGTCGTTGTGCGCCCCTTTACAAGAAATGTGACCCAGTGCTATCATAAACATGTCATACCCCTCTCCTAGCAATCCTCTCTCCTCAAAAGCCTCTCCTCACAAGCCTCTCCTCACAAGCCTCTCCTCACAAGCCTCTCTCTTTCTCTCCCCCCCCTCGCCCCACCTTCATGTGCGCCATGACGGCAGACTTGATGGCCATTGACGTCGCCATGTGGTCGTTGTGCGCCCCTCCCAGCGGCTCCTGCAGCGAGAGGAGGCGGGAACGGAGAGACGAAGGGAGTGATAGCGGGAGCAAAAAGTTGAAGAGAAGAGAGGGGGTGCTAAAAGGGGAGGAAAGGGGTGGGGGAAAGGGAGGGGGAGGGGGTGGAGGAGGGGGAGGGGGAGGGAGGGTGGGGGGGGGAAAGGAGGGGTTCAATGAGCACGACAGTGAGCAGGAGAAGCACACTAATGGTACGAGGAGAAACGGGGACTCACCGGGATGATCTCGTCCACCACGCCCAGCTGCTGCAGCTGATCCGCTGTGATGCGCAGCGCCTCCGTGGCCTGGTGGTCGGTTGGTTGGTTGGGTGGTTCGTGGGGGGAGACGTGCAGAGAGAAACACAGGGAAGGGAGAGAAAACGATTGATATGTGGAGCAGAGGCAGCAGCGAGAGCAGCGCCCAGCTGCTGCAGCTGATCTGCTGTGATGCGCAGCGCCTCCGTGGCCTGGTGGTCGGTTGGTGGGGAGATGCGCAGGGCGAAGCAAAGGGGGCGGAGAGAGAATGGTTGATATGGGGAGCAGAGGGAGCAGCGGGAGCAGCAGAAGTAGCGGGGGCTGAGACAGCAGAGGGAGCAGCGCCCATGGAAATGGTTATTGGAATGCAAGGAGGTTGACCAATGGGTGAAAGGGGAGGGGAGTAACTTGATAACAGTGCCCGGTTCTACGTCTCTGGATAAAGTTAGTTTCATATGCTCTGTCAGAGATGAATCAGGTTCGATTTTTTCCATGTCACTTCGGTTTGGTTGGGTTTGGTGCGGGCGAGTTGAACTGAAGCAGGCGTGGAGAGCGAGAGTGCGAGTGACTCACCTTGGGAGCAGCGGCTGCAGTCTTCCAGAGGATGGCCGCACACGCCTCTTTCTTTTAAGCGCCTCACAAATAGACGCATTGAATCGGAGCATGCATGGAGAGTGCGAATGCCAGTGCGAGTAACTCACCTTGGGAGCAGCGGCTGCAGTCTTCCAGAGGATGGCCGCACACGCCTCAGGGCTGCAGAAGGGGTGGTGGGATCAGAGACATGTAGGCATCCACACATGCACACATGCACACATGCACACATGCACACATGCACACATGCACACATGCACACATACACACGCACACACACATTTGCACATTCCCAGACACACACACACACACACAGGGGCATGCACATATCACCATATGGTCAAACACAAACGCACCGCAGAAAACAAACAAAGAAGAGCAGGAAACTGTTCAGGCTGGTTTCCAAAGACAGCGTACGTTCGTATTCCACACGGCCCTAACAGACGTCATCTTTTTCAAGCAGCCAGCAAAGCCCTGTGTAAAGTAAACCAGTGCGAGAAGGAAAAAAACCTCTTACCTGGCGACAAAGTACACTGCGTTCTCGAGCATGAGCATCTTGTTGCAGCAGCCAATAGCGAGAGCGCCACCAGAGCCGCCCTCTCCAATCACCACACTGACTGACGGCACCTTGAGCCCAAACATCTCCCTCAGGTTGTGCGCAATGGCCTCGCCCTGAGTGGGGAGGGGAAAGAGTAGGGAAGGGGGAAGGAAAAAGGGAAGGGCAAGGAGAAGGGAACGGGGAAGGGAACTTAGAACGGAGGCAGAGGCAGGAAGCAGGAGCACACTGACTGACGGCACCTTGAGCCCAAACATATCCCTCAGGTTGTGCACAGTGGCCTCGCCCAGGGAGGGGAGGGGGAAGGGAAAGGGGAAGGGAAAGGGGAAGGGAACAGGGAAGGGAAAGGGGAAGGGAACGGGGAAGGAAGTGTTGAAGGGAGGCAGAGGCAGGAAGCAGCACACTGACTGACGGAACTTTGAGCCCAATGGGATAAAGGGAGAGGAGGAAGAGAGGGGGGAAGTGAAAAAAACGGGGTCGGAGCGGGGGAACGAGGAGGGCAGGGTAAACAAGGAGAAAAGGGAAACGACAGGGCTGACTGGGGGAAGCATGCCATTCCAAGCTCTGAACGCACATAGGGAACGCCACTTTTATCGCCTGTCTGCACTACCGCAAATAACCACACCACGATTCCAACGCATGCCTATTCGATCTTCTGGGAATCATTTTCTTGTCCAAGCTACTTTGTGACGCGTGATGCCAGGCCACCGTAGGCGCCAGGTAGGTATGTCAGCAACATCCCGTGAAGCGCAGGGTGGTATACCACCTTACGATGCCCCAGAACGACACCTCACCTGTTCCACTGCCTCTCAACTCCTCAGCTGTCTAACTGCCCAAGCCTCTCTACTCCTCAACTGTCCAACTGCCCGAGAACGTCATGTCGCCGCTTCAGAATGGATTCCCTCCCTCACCTGTCCGAGCTCCTCGGCCGAGACGCCAGCGTAAGCGCCAGGCGTGTCGACGAATGTGATGATGGGCAGCCCGTGGTGGTCCGCGTGGCGCATCATGCGCAGCGCCTTGCGGTACCTGATGCAGGGGGGAGAGCCGGAAGGAGAGGGAGGAGGGAGGGGGTGAGAGGAGTGGGGGAGGCGAAGGGAGGACGGGGGGAAGAGGGCTAGCAGTCAGTACCTGTTGCATGGGCGGGGGGGGGTTAGGGGGGGGGGGGAGAGAGGGGAAGGCGGGTGGGAGAGAGGGGTAGCGGTCAACAGCCAAAGGACTAATAGCCGGGGATTTGGCACCGGTGACCATGGCGCGCGTAAGAGCCAGAACAGACAGCGCGCTGCCGTGCTGAGTGCAAGAGGGGCCATGCAATGCAACTGATGGAGCGAGACGCATAATTCGTGCGCTGACCACCGCGCTCGCCTGCGGACACGCGGCGAGAGTCAGCAAGTGCATTCACGCGATCGCTGACCCACGCACGCCAAGTCGGCAGCAGCCCGCATGCGTTCGACTGGACGACCGGGCTCTCCCGCTAACTCCCTTCCTCCCCAACAATTCGTCTCTCTCTCTCTCACCCGTTGGGCGTGGGCATGCCGAAGTTGCGGTAGATGTTCTCCTTGGTGTTGCGCCCCTTCTGGTGCCCCATGAACATGAAGCTCATGCCGTCCATGCGCCCGATCCCGCACACCAGCGCCGGGTCGTCGTAGCCCCCGCGGTCGCCGTGCAGCTCCACCCACTGCGCACGCGGAGGGGGGAGGGGGGAAGGGAAAAGCGCGCGCGGTGAGGAGGTGAGGGGAGAGTTTGCGGGGAGCGGAGAACCGAGAGGGAGGTGTAGGAGAGCCGGGTCGTCGTAGCCCCCGCGGTCGCCGCGCAGCTCCACCCACTGCGGAAAGGGAGGAGAGAGGAAGGGGCAAAGTGCGCGGAAGGAAGGGGGGGGATAGTGCGCGCGCGGCGAGGGGGAAGGAGGGGAAAGTGCGCGGAGAGGGGAGAACGGGAGGGGTCCTGTAGGAGAGCTGGGTCGTCGCAGCCCCCACAATCGCCGTGTAGCTCCATCCACTGCGCAAGAGGAGCATATAGGGCGGAGAGAGACGGAAAAAGCGCGCGGAGAGGGGGAAAGGGTAAGTGCGCGGAGAGGGGGAAGGGGAAAGTGCGCGGAGAGGGGAAAGGGGAAAGCGCTCGGAGAGGGGAGAACGGATGGGGAGAGGTAAGAGAGCGGGTCATCGTAGCCCCCCGGGTCGCCATGCAGCTCCACGCACACTGAGAGAAAGAGTAAGCGGAACGGAGAAACGTCAGGGAAGAAGGGGGAGCGGTATGGGGGACGAAAGCATTGTCGCAGCCCCCGCGGCTGCCGTGCAGTTCCGCCCACTGGGGGTGGAAGAGCGAGAGTAGGCGGAAGAGTAGGAGTACGCGGATAGAGGAGCTCAATTGAAACGCGAGCGAGCTTAGAAAAAGCGGAGGGGTATCCGTGGGAAGAAGCAGGATAAATTTTCCAGCAGAAGCATATTAACCAATACGAGCAAAACCAAGGGCGTCGGGGGAAAGGAAACGGGTGCTTCGGCTGTGTATATAGAGGCGCTCAAAACTCTTTACGCATTAAGAACAGAAACATCGGCGGTGTACACAGGGACGCTTAACGTGGAAACAGTAAGCGAGGATAGGCCTACCTTGTCGGTCATGTTGAGGACATGATCCAAGAAAGTGGGACGGTTGGGGTGCCGCGCCACGCTGAGCCGCTGAACCGGAGTTATTCTCGCGTAGATGTCGCGCTTCAGCTGGAGAAGCGGAGAAAGCGCAGGTCAGGAGGAGAGAGAGACGAAAGAAATTGGGGAAAAGGCGGTGCGGATGAAGGGGAGGGTGAGGGTTAAGGGCCCCGGTTCAGCGTGCTAATGGTGCACAATCAATCGGCGGAACGCGAAAAGTTGATAATGAAAGTAGGAAAAAAGAACAGAAAACAACAAAAAGGCATGCGTCAACGTCAGCATGGGCATTGCACGGCTGCTTGAAAAGACTACAGCGTTGCCATTTCACCAGGTTCCGTACTTGTTCCTGCGCCTGGTATGTGAAGCCCATGAGGACTCCAGAGACGCCTAGTTTGCAAATTTCACTGATACGACAGATGACCCTCATAGGCTGCGAGAGTCTCACCTGCTCATACTTGTCCTGCAGCTCCTGCACCTGGTCCGTGAAGTCCATGCCAGTCTTATCCGCCAGCTGGCGCACCTGGCGAGGCACAAAGACATTCACAATCACTGTTACAGTTAAAGTCGCAGTTACAGTCACAGTTACAGTCGCAGTTACAGGAGAACGATGGGAGTCGTAGTGGACAGTCATAAGATGATGCTTGGAGATGTTTTAACCGGGAATTCCAACAACCGGAGAATACATCGTGCGACTCTGTCAACTACGACATGGTGTGTTTTGAGAACGGAGGGAGGACTATTGCTTTCCAAGTAAAGGTTTCATGTACAACATGGTGTGCTTTAAGAAAGCAGGGTGGAGCGGGTCATCGCGGAAACCATAACCGTGACGAACGCTCGAGGTTTTCGCAGTACATGACTGATCAAGGTTTCAGCACCAGCAACCCCCCTCCTCCTAAATTCTATAGAATTAGGATCTATATACCTCGTCAATTTTCTTCTCGAGGTCGACCAGAGGTTTCTCGAACGGCAGCGCCATAGGCTTGGCGGGCTTGGCTACGTCCTTAAACTTGGACAGGAACGCCAGAAACCCCTTCTCCTCCGCATTGTACTTATCCGGCCACGGGTAGTCCGGGTCTCTCGGTGCTCTCTTAGTTTTCAGAATCTTTGCCTGGATCTGCAGCTTCTGAGGAGCAGAGCCTCCTGGCAAGATCTGACCGGCTGAAAGAGCCTTGGGAATTGGTAGGCAAACGGAATTTGAGCTCCTTAGCGATTGTCCGAGAGCATCGCCGTGAAGGGATCGAACGGCGGGGAGCTGCGAGGCAGCACGGATCGGCGAACACACCGACATGGCTTCCATTTTGGTGTTCAGCAGAGTAACGCACGGGACCCAATGGACCTAGGTGCTGTGGCTCGTTACCAGTGTGAACTCTGGAAATTAGTTCCTGAAAACCCAATTTCCACAGTTCAGTGAATATGCTGGACGAATGAATCAGGAAACGATCAGGGCCTTGTCGCCTGAAGAAATGCGAGTCCCAGAGAGGATGGAGAAACAGAAGAGGGAAGGACTTGGTCGAGGAGTGAGAGGAAGGGGGGGTTCCCAAGGTTCGGCAATCCCAAGAGTCTCCGTCCATCCTCACCAGAGTCTACACCCCCTGATGTGCGTGAAGCTCATACCGATACGGCGCAACCTCCTTGCTGTAACCGCAGCACAAGTTGTTCACGTGAGGCGGGAAAGGGGAGGAGAGATCGAGGGAAGGGGAATGGTCAGGAATTGACGATAGGCGTTGCTGACGGTTGGATGACAGGAGGGCGACATTGATTGTTTCCTGGCCCTTGGATCGTTCGTCAGATGAAGCGATAACACAGCCAACCTCTTGGGAGACACGAGGGGCGACAGATTCCACGACAGATGACTCGTGCGACAGGTCATATCCTTGTTTCACAATGCAGAATCGAGATCGGAACCGTCGAATAGTAAAAGGGATGCTTTTCGAGATTGCGACGTGATGAAGTGGCTGGATCTGACCAAACACGTGGCAGGCCGCTAATCGGGTCGAGTCTGTGCAGGGAACAGAATTCAGGTTTAAAGCCTCAAACCGCTATGGTTTCACGTTTATGTACAGTATTGGAACGCAAATTCAATGTACCACATGTTTCCTTTTTAATGGGGGTTGTAGTAGAAAGAGCCTGAAAAATAAAAATACTGGTAAGGTTCACATTATCAAAACATTATTTCCATTATTTAGATTTTTAGATTATTTATATTATTATTTATGTTCACGTTGATATAATGCATCATGATGTAAACTAGAAAGAAGTTACTCATACCAGCTTTTGGTTATTGGTGTAGCTTATGAACATGCTATTCCTAAACTCATTACATGGACACGCTTAAAAAGTGTTTCTGCCTTCCCCACCTCAACCTGCCGTTCCCCCAGTATTTGACCGTATCCAAACAACTCCGGACACGTTTCCTTGCTGCAGCCATCCATCGACCAATTAGCGAAAAGAGATTCCCTTGAGACCGCGTGACTCAGCATGGTCGTCCAATCATACAGCAATAACAGCACAAACAACAACCAGAGATACTGTACCTGTCTGCTCCTTTAGGGCGCTTCCACAACGAACCTTTTGAGAAATCTTCCGTTGAAAGCATCTCAACCGCGTAGTACCAGAGCTTACTCGCAGAAAACCGATATGCACCTGAACTGAATATGGAAATGGCTTACTTCTCTGAGTCAGGATTCCGAAGTACGAAGCACCTGTAGAGGCAATTCTCGGGATTAGTTGGTGGGTTTGGTGAATGAAGTCCCAAGGTTTGCGGATTCATGCCTGCTCTCATGACTACTTTCGTGCCTGCCCTCGTGTGAATCCAGTCCGTCTTGAAGCAGAGTCCAGTCCCGTACTCAATTCGTGCCTTCTCCAGCAGGCTGTAAGGTATCCACCATTCGGACCGCTTGCTGGACATTCGCAGCCAGCCATTCTAAACACTAGACCCACTGGTACCAACTGTTCACCATGACTGTCGCTGGTAGAGTTCTTCCCCTTTTTAGGCGGATGATGTCCACGTCAGCAGCATCACCACCTCGAAAAGTGACGGTTTTGGGAGCTGCTGGCGGCATTGGCAATCCGCTGAGCCTGCTGCTGAAAATGAATCCGCTAATAACGGATCTGGCTCTGTATGACGTCACGGGCATGCCTGGCGTGGTTGCTGACCTCAGCCACATCTGCACGAGAACCAAGGTGATTGGACCCAGGAGCCGTACACAATGAATCATTACACTCAATGATTAGCTGACCCGTCGTTCAATGCGAGCAACATTTCTATGTGCTTAACGAGGAACTCGTTTGCGGAGACACTATGGATTCCTGATCCATTCGCTGTTACGGCTCTTTCTCTTGAATACACTCAATTCATGTAAGTATCTGACGGGATGAGCAGCTAGTAAACCAGCTAATGCCTCACGACGAACCTGTATTTCCTTCTCTTCGATCTCCACTGCCGGGTCAGCAGCTACCTCGGGTATACGAGCTACCAGACGCAATGCGGGGCTTAGAACCTAAAGTCACTGATTCCCAAACAATCAGTGCGCTCATTTCACGACGAACCTGCATTCCCTTCTCTCCCATCACTGACAGGTCAGCAGCTACCTCGGGCCGTACGAGCTGCCGGACGCGCTGCGGGGGTCACACGTGGTGCTGGTGCTGGCGGGAGTGCCGTACCGGTCGTCCATGGGGGACGAGGACCGCTTCTGCATGAACGCTGGGATCGTGAGAGGCTTGTGCGAGTCGATCGCCAAGCACAGCCCAGAGGTAGGGGGTTTTGAGATGCGTGAAGGGTGTGGGAACTGCGTGGAGAGGGGGAGTGCCGTACCGGTCGTCCATGGGGGACGAGGACCGCTTCTGCATGAACGCTGGGATCGTGAGAGGGCTGTGCGAGTCGATCGCTAAACATAGCCCGGAGGTAAGGGCGTGCGAGAGTGCGAGTCGATTGCAAAACACAGCCCAGAGGAACCCCCTCAACGCCACCTCCCTAACCCTTCTTTCTCCCCTTCCTTTCCACTGATTGAGTCCCCTTTCCCCCTTTTTCCTGCCCTCCTCGCTGTCTCCACCACTCCAGGCGGTGATAGGGGTGATCACGAACCCCCTCAACGCCACGGCGCCGATAGCAGCAGAGGCCATGGCGGGGGCAGGCAAGTACGATGCAAGGCGGCTGGTGGGAATCACGTCGCTGCACTCCGTGCGCGCCAGAGCCCTTCTGGCTGAGGCAACGGGGCTGAAAGCGACAGGTGAGAGAGAGAGTTGAAAGGAAGGGTGAGAGTAGGGGAAGGGGCGAGAGCAGGCAGGTATGAGGCGCGGCGGCTGTTGGGGATCACGTCGCTGCACTCCGTGCGAGCCAGAGCTCTGCTGGCTGAGGCAACGGGACTCAAGGCGACAGGTGAGGGGGAGTTGAAAGGGCGAGAGCAGGAAATTACAGGAAGAAGCAGGTGCTGGGAGTCAGCGTGATAAAAGTAACATTTTGAGAGTCATCGTGTCTCAGTCGATTAAGAAATCGTGCTGGGAGACGTCTCAAAATGTTACTTTTATCACTTACAGGAAGAAGCAGGTGCTGGGAGTCATCGTGTCTCAGTCGATTAAGAAATCTGCTCATGGGCGAACGGCACCAAGGCTGGGGTTGGTTGATGGCACGGCTGGTGGGAAGGGAAGCAGGGGCCGTGACGGCTGGTGGGAAGGGAAGCAGGGGCCGTGACGGCTGGTGGGAAGGGAAGCAGGGGCCGTGACGTGACGCCTCAGGTGAGTGAGAGTGATGTGGGCTAGTAAGAACGTGGGAAGACCGGTTACGGCAGGCGCGAGAGAATTGCAGGTGAGAAGGTGAGGAGGAGAGACGGTGAGTGGGTGAGAGGGTGAGATTGTGAGAAAGGACAAGAGAAGGAGTGAGGATGCTGGGTGAGGTGAGGTGCTGGAGAGGGTGCGTGCAGAGATGACTCAGAGGAGAGTGTCAGTTGAGGGGCACGGGGAAGGCGAGCAGCACGTGTGTCATGGTAACGAGGTGACTTTTGACTCGACTCAAAAGTCACCTCTGCAGAGATGACTCTGAGGAGAGTGTCAGTTGAGGGGCACGGGGAAGGCGAGCAGCACAAGTGAATGTGAGACGTTTTGTAGAAACCTTCCAGAGAATTCAGTATTGGGAGATTCAGCATTGGGGGATTCAACATTGGGGGATTCAGCATTCTTCAACCCGGCTTTGCATCGCTCTCGGCAATTCCCTCCATTCCATTCTCCACCCCATATATCCCCTCCGCACCCCACCTGTCCTTCAAGTGGTTTCATCCTCCGCTTTTCTCCCTCATCTCATGCACACCAGCCCCCATCATCTCATGCACACCAGCCCCCATCATCTCATGCACACCAGCTCCCATCATCTCATGCACACCAGCCCCCATCATCTCATGCACACAAGCCCCCATCATCTCATGCACACAAGCCCCCATCATCTCATGCACACCAGCCCCCATCATCTCATGCACACCAGCCCCCATCATCTCATGCACACCTGCCCCCATCATCTCATGCACACCAGCCCCCATCATCTCATGCACACCAGCCCCCATCATCTCATGCACACCAGCCCCCATCATCTCATGCACACCAGCCCCCATCATCTCATGCACACCAGCCCCCATCATCTCATGCACATCAGCCCCCATCATCTCATGCACACCAGCCCCCATCATCTCATGCACACCAGCCCCCATCATCTCATGCACACCAGCCCCCATCATCTCATGCACACCAGCCCCCATCATCTCATGCATCATCCTCCCTCTGCCTGTGCGTCTGACTTTCAGCTGCCTCACAAGCTCTTTTCTTGATGCATCGTCCTCCTCTGACGCTGCTTCTGTCTAGATTCGTCTTATTTGACTCCCAAATCTCGCACCTTGTACTCTTCTCATCCATCCAATACAGATATGTCAGTGCCTGTTGTGGGAGGCAGCAGAGACAACTTTTGAGGCGCCTCAAAAGTTATCGCACCATCCACTCATCTCATCGTCCATTTCAAGTTTTGAGACGTCTCAAAACCATCCACTCATCTCATCCATCCGTTTCAGATATGTCAGTGCCTGTTGTGGGAGGCAGCAGAGACAACACAATAGTCCCCCTCTTCTCGCAGGTGTGTGTGTATCTCCGTCCCTATTTTGAGTCGATTAAAAAGAAGTATCTCCGTCCCTATTTTGAGTCGACTAAAAAGAAGTATCTCCGTCCCTATTTTGAGTCGACTAAAAAGAAGTATCTCTGTCCCTATTTTGAGTCGACTAAAAAGAAGTATCTCCGTCCCTATTTTGAGTCGACTAAAAAGAAGTATCTCCGTCCCTATTTTGAGTCGACTAAAAAGAAGTATCTCCGTCCCTATTTTGAGTCGACTAAAAAGAAGTATCTCCGTCCCTATTTTGAGTCGACTAAAAAGAAGTATCTCCGTCCCTATTTTGAGTCGACTAAAAAGAAGTATCTCCGTCCCTATTTTGAGTCGACTAAAAAGAAGTATCTCCGTCCCTATTTTGAGTCGACTAAAAAGAAGTATCTCTGTCCCTATTTTGAGTCGACTAAAAACAAGTATCTCCGTCCCTGTTTTGAGTCGACTAAAAAGAAGTATCTCCGTCCCTATTTTGAGTCGACTAAAACGAAGTATCTCCGTCCCTATTTTGAGTCGACTAAAAAGAAGTATCTCCGTCCCTATTTTGAGTCGACTAAAAGAAGTATCTCCGTCCCTGTGCTTCAAGTGCATGAATCCGATACTTCCTTTCGTTGCTCCATCCCATACCCGTCGCCATTTTCCTCCCCCTCGTCTCTCTGCCCGTCCTTCATTCCTACTTCCGCCTCTTGTCATTCTCCTCTCTCTTGTCTCCTCGTCTCTCTGGCTCTTGCTCCAGGCTACCCCTTGCGTTTCCCTGTGTGAGAAGGAGCGGGTGAATGTTGAAGCACCTTACAAAACCCTCTCTGTCCCTTTGTCCCTCTGTACCTCCATTCCTCTGGTTTTTCAGTCGACTTAAAAAACGTCCCTCCCTATCCCTCTGCCTTTCCTTCACCCAGGCCACCCCGGCAGGTTTTTGAGAATTCTCAAAAGCCACCCCGGCATTTTCCCTGCGAGGTGACTTTTGAGTCGACTCAAAAGTCACCTAATTCTCACAAGCCACCCCGGCATTTTCCCTGCGTGAGGAGGTGCGGGTGAGGCAGGTGAAGGCAATAATTTAGAAACCTCAAAAACTAGCTCTGTCCCTGTCTCCCTGGCAGGTGTTCCTCTGTTTCTCTGTCTCTCTGTCTCCCTGTCTCTCTGTCTCTCTGTCTCTCTGTCTCCCTGTCTCTCTGTCTCTCTGTCTCCCTGTCTCCCTGTCTCTATCCTCGTTTCTTCTGTTCCCCTGTCCCTCTGTTCTTCTCTCAGGCCACCCCGGCAGTTTTCCTGCGAGAGGACGAGCGTGTGAGGCTGGTGAGGCGGGTGAGGGCGACGTTTTAGGCATCCTGAAGGTTACCTCCGTCCCTCCGTCCCTCTGTCCCTCTGTCCCTCTGTCCCTCCGTCCATCCGTCCCTCCGTCCCTCTGTCCCTCCGTCCCTCTGTCCCTCCGTCCCTCTGTCCCTCCGTCCCTCTGTCCCTCCGTCCCTCTGTCCCTCTGTCCCTCTGTCCCTCTTTCCCCTTATCCCTTCGTTCAGGCCACCCCGGCAGTTTCCCTGCGAGAGGAGGAGTGGGTGAGGCGGGTGAGGGCGACGTTTTAGGCATCTTGAAGGTTACCTCCGTCCCTCCGTCCCTCCGTCCCTCTGTACCTCTGTCCCCTCGCCCAGGCCACCCCAGCAGTTTCCCTGCGAGAGGACGAGCGCGTTAGGCTGGTGAGGCGGGTGAGGGCGAGTGGCATGCAGGTGATCACAGCCAAGGACGGCAAGGGTTCTGCCATCATGGCTCCAGCGTACGCCCCCCCCGCTCCCACTGCTACTTGCTTGCATTGAAAGCTGGCGCATATGTTGACTAATGAGTTGACTTGTGAGTTGACTTCGGGTTGACTCATAGATGGACTCGTGGGTTGACCCGTCAATTGATTTGTAAGCTGGTGAGGCGGGTGAGGGCGAGTGGCATGCAGGTGATCAGCGCCAAGGACGGCAAGGGCTCTGCCATCATGGCTCCAGCGTACGTCCCTCCTCCTGCCTCCCTCCTACTATACTACCACCTACTCGCCTCGCATTTCTACCAAGAGCTTCCCTGTGCTCTCTACATATGCACCCGGTGTCCTATCCTATGCGCCTCTCTGCAGGTACCCCGCTTTCCGTTGCGCCTTTCTGCGTGCGCATTTCTCCCACTGTGTCTTGTGACTTCTTCTGCGCTTTTCAATTTTATTCCGCTGTCCCCACTTGTGTTGTGGCTGTGCAGGTTTGCAGCTGCCAGCTTCACAAATTCGCTGCTCAAGGCCCTGAATGGTGAAGCGGTTACGGAGTATGCGTATGTGGCTTCAAGTGTAACAGATGCCCCCTTCTTCGCTTCAAAGGTACGGCGGTCATGCCACTACAATCGTGGCACTCATGAATTTTATTCAACATGTCTCACACCACAGGTTTCCACCTAGTGCAAATTCATCTCGAATTTTACCTCTTTCCCCGCCCCCTCCTCTCTCCCTCTTAGCCCAACCCCCCTTCCCTTCCCCCTTCCCTCCTCCCGTCCTCACCCTCATCCCACACTCCCCAGCATCTTTCACCTCTTTTAACCTTCGCGCCTCCTTTCATCCTCAATGTATCTTCACGTAGCAAGAGTTGCTATAATGCTTGAATTGATAATTGGTTATTTCCATCTGGATTGTTGTCTTGGTTCAACGCAGGTTCAACTTGGTCCCAACGGTGTGGAAAAGGTGTTCCCAGTTGAGGACGTGAGTCATGGAGAACGGAAAGACGTCGAAAGTGCTGTTAGGCTAATAAAAGAAGATGTTGCCAAGGGCATAGCATTTATGTCCACAAGATGAGCTTATGATGTGCGCCACAATTACTTTGCTAACCGAAGTTGCTATATCGCGGAACATCGACGCTGATTCTTACCGAGCCACGTGTAGATGGAGGTGAAGGTGCCTTGCTATTGGTCAAAGCTTCCCATTAGAATATACTAATTTTCGGGCATCTTACTAACGACTTCGGTACAGTAGGTCAACGTGTAGCATTAGCCTTGATGGAATATCGCTACGTGGACAAGGCACAGCAGATTCTATTCCGACGTTGCGAAATTCGTTTAGAAGTTGTCCAATTCAACCAGTACAAAGAAAATGTTTGCAAGGCTGGCAGGAGCTGCTGCTGAAATGCACTCCCTGGGTGTAAAAATATTCCCTCCGGGTCCTCTGGAGATTCCTTTTCGACGTGTACCAGTCAATCCCAACCCTCCTTCCCAACCTGTCGCCGTTCCCCCCCTACAGCCCCACACACCCACTTCGTCAGCAAGCCACGCTCCACGCAACCGCAGCGCATTTGCAAAATCCAATGGAATGGTGGAGATTCCGCTGGTGAACAGACACCCAGTGGTGCTCCATCAGAGATTCCCTCCAACGCGGTCCGGACGGACGAATGATTCCGCGTCCCCATTCTTCGTCTCTCCACTGCCATTCGCTCCATCTGAGCACCTCCCGCTCCTCACTCGAACCTCCCTCTGCTCGCTTCAATTTTCCAACCAGCTCGTGTTTTTCCATGGTTGTTCTGCCATACTGCCTGGCACACCACACCACACCACCTGCCACATTCTTGACATAAATTTCGCGCCACCAGTTTCCAACTTCGATAGTGTTTGTTCCAATCCCCGTCCTCGTGCATTCGTGACCTTTCCCCCGATTTCCGCGCTTGCTGGCAGATTCGAAAGCCACAAGCTTATCCAAGCAGGTCTCCAACTCTTCGCGCCACTTTAACCCTTTACTTTGAAGCCAACGAGGCGTTTCTCATAAGTGTCTAATAATTCTATACCGTCTTGCGTGAACTAGCATTTTCACGAAGAACTAACTGCTAACGATCATGGCTTCTACGTGCACCGTCAGGTGCGTAACGAACATGGCTTCTCAACAACTCTCACCGCAAGCGGCCTTTCAGCTGCCGTCGAGCTCGCTACACTCAACTCCGCCCGCCCACTCACTGAGCCGCTTCGCCTTGCCGTTCGCTCCGCTCGGCCAATCGCCGTGCTCCCGTTCCCGACGGCGACGAGCTGCGCCTTCCGCGGTGCACCACTCGCACAACCGCGCGTCGCGTATCGACGAGGGCGCGCAGAAGTGGGGCGGTGTCCTCCGTCTCGGTGACGGGAAGAGCGGCGGAGGCGGGGAGTACTCCGCGTGGTCTCCCGTGAAGGTCCCCCCACGCGTAGCCGCGCCACCGCCCCGCGCGCAACCGACGAAGGCGCAAAGGCAGCGCTCCGCCAAGGCGCGCGCGAGCAGCGGAAGTACCGCTGTGTTGCGCGGAGAGCCCACCGCAATCGCGGTCGCCGTGCCGGTGCCGAATGGATTGTCCGTCGGGCTTGGCGACTCCATCCGCGAGCCAACCGGAGCTCCGCGTTCCGCGGCTATCGGCGCAAAGAGCATGGCGGAAGCTTTGGAAATCTCCCCCGTGACTGCCGCCGCGATGGTCGCCGCGATCGGCGCATGCGCCGTCGCCGCGCCGTTCGGCCTCGGGTTTCTCTCCGCCGACGCGCCGCTGCAGACGAACGTGCTAGCGTACATCACGGCGATGATCGGGCTGTACATGGCGTGGAACATCGGCGCGAATGACGTGTCAAACGCAATGGGCACGTCCGTCGGGTCGGGTGCGCTGTCGATGCGGACCGCGGTGCTCGTGGCGGGGGTTCTGGAATTTGGCGGCGCGATGCTCGTCGGGTCGCACGTGAGCGACACGATGCAGACGGGGATCATTGACCCGGGGCTGTTTGTGAACGATCAACCGCTGCTTTTCACCGGCATGATCTCATCGCTCGCTGCTGCCGGCACGTGGCTACAGGTACGGTCCACATCTTGTGCAAACCTCCTTATCCTCCCCCCACCCTTCCCCCTCCTCTTCTCCCTACCTCTGGAGAATCAAAACTTAATATGGAGATCGAAACAAGAGTCCCTGGTTGTGCCACCAACTTCCCATTAATAAATATTAATGGCTATTGGTTTGAATAAAGATACCTCGAATCCAAAACGCACACCAACCTACCTCCTCTCCCTCCCACGTGTCTCCCGCCAGTCTGTTTTAGCCTAATTCTCGGTTTCCACGCGTGTCCCCTTCTTTCGCATCGCGTAATTCCAGATTGCGACGCACTTCGGCTGGCCCGTGTCGACCACGCATTGCATCGTTGGCGCGATGGTGGGGTTCGGTTTCGTCTACGGCGGCGCGGACGCGGTTTGCTGGGACTCGCTGTCCCACGTGGCCTCCTCCTGGGTGCTCTCGCCTGTCCTCGGAGCTACTGTAGCGTACAGTATCTACACCGCAATTCAGAAATTCGTTTACGAAGCCGATTCGCCCGCCCACGCCGCTTCCAGCGCCGCTCCGTATCTCGTGGGGCTGGGCGTGTTCGCGTTTTCGTTATCCTCGTTATACACTGGAGACGCCGCGTTTGCGCCAGCCGCGTTGGAGTCTCTTGCAGCGGGTACAGTGGCCACGGGTGTAGCATCTGTCTTTATGGAAAAACAGGTCGGCAGCCAATTAAAGGAGCTAAGAAAGTCGCTTAGCTTGCAAGATGGAAGACAATCGTCTAGGACAGCAGCAGCAGGAGGAGCATGCAAGGGGGAGCAACAACGAACAGTGTACTCTATTTTCGGGTATCTCCAGGTTCTATCCGCGTGTTTCATGTCGTTCGCTCACGGCTCTAACGACGTCGCGAACGCAATCGGCCCCATCGCTGCTGCGCTCAACATCCTTTCCGCTTCTGCGGTTGCCGCTACCTCTTCTGATGCTGCCGATGCTGCTGCTGTCGCGGCTGCTGCGGCGCCAACCACGCATATTCTCATGTGGGGTGGTTTCGGCATTGTCGCAGGGCTACTCGTGTGTGGTTACCAGGTGATTTCGACGATTGGCGGGAAAATCACCGAGATTACCCCAACTCGTGGGTTCGCAGCGGAATTCGCAGCAGCCTCGGTGGTGGTGCTGGCGTCGCGATTAGGGTTACCAGTTTCCGCGACGCACACGCTGGTGGGAGCGGTTATGGGGGTGGGACTGGCGCAAGGGGGAAGCGGGGGAGTGCGCGGGGAAGTATTGGCGGAGATTGCTGCCTCGTGGGCAATCACCATTCCCGCTGGCGCAGCTCTCGCGATAATATACTCCGCTGCTCTGTCTCAGATCGTTCCTGCTTTCTTCTGAAGGTCCTTCTGAGCATCAACTTTGAAGTCTGTGGACAGTCGGTTTGTGAAAACTCCCCCTCGATTTCTGGGGTAGTCTTTGGGTCCATCCATCCACCTATGTACTTGTTTCTATGCCTGTGGGAATCAGGTGTGGCTGCTGCAGTTGAGCAGCGGTGCTGATGGGGAAGGTTATTGATCGATTGCCTCTCCCCTTCAACTCGCAATTTTGCAGCTTCCAAGTGTGTGTGTTGCTGATCCTACATGTATTGCTTAAATAATGAACGCGTAGTATTGTGTACTCTTGGTGGCAGTAAAACAAGCACTCCGAGGATTCGTGACGAGATAGAGCAAAACATAACCTTTTGTTGCTAAGCAATGAGCTGCTTGCGGTCTAGAAATTGCAATACAATAGTTGGTGGTAGCAGCCACGTGCCAATGAGGGGCAGTAGTAGACCAATCAGGAAGCCCAGGAGCATGCCGTATGTGCTGCTGATAGGCCACACCTGATAGGAGGGGAGGGCAAGAGGAGGGGAGGGCAAGAAAGGTAAGTTTAAACACAGGATGCTGGCACAGCAATGGATGGAATGGAAGCATATCCTGTCCTGTCCAGCTAAAACTCTTCCTAGGTGATTCCTGCCTCACCCACCGCTATGACTGCTCCCGGCCAAGAAGCATGGGCCATGCACCCATGCACCCCATCATGCACCCATCGTGCACCCATCATGCACCCATCATGCACCCATCATGCACATCATGCACCCATCATGCACTCATGCACCCATCATGCACCCATCATGCACCTATGCATCCATACACCCATGCACTATGCACCCATGCACCCATCATGCACCCATCATACACCCATCATGCACCTATGCATCCATACACCCATGCACTATGCACCCATGCACACATCATGCACACATCATGCACACATCATGCACCTATACACCTGCCCCTTCCCCCACTAACCCACCTGCCATGGCATTTCCCAGTCCAGAAGCATGGGCCATGCAACCATACAACCATGCACCCATCATGCACCCATCGTGCACCCATCGTGCACCCATCGTGCACCCATCGTGCACCCATCGTGCACCCATCGTGCACCCATCGTGCACCCATCGTGCAACCCATCGTGCACCCATCGTGCACCCATCGTGCACCCATCGTGCAACCATCGTGCACCCATCGTGCACCCATTCGTGCACCCATCGTGCACCCATCGTGCACCCATCGTGCACCCATCGTGCACCCCATCGTGCCACCCATCGTGCACCCATCGTGCACCCATCGTGCACCCATCGTGCACCCATCGTGCACCCATCGTGCACCCATCGTGCACCCATCGTGCACCCATCGTGCACCCATCGTGCACCCATCGTGCACCCATCGTGCACGCCATCGTGCACCCATCGTGCACCCATCGTGCACCCATCGTGCCACCCATCGTGCACCCATCGTGCACGTCCATCGTGCACCCCATCGTGCACCCATCGTGCACCCATCGTGCACCCATCGTGCACCCATCGTGCACCCATCGTGCACCCATCGTGCACCCATCGTGCACCCATCGTGCACCCATCGTGCACCCATCGTGCACCCATCGTGCACCCATCGTGCACCCATCGTGCACCCATCGTGCACCCATCCTGCACCCATCCTGCACCCATCCTGCACCCATCGTGCACCCATCCTGCACCCATCCTGCACCCATCCTGCACCCATCCTGCACCCATCCTGCACCCATCCTGCACCCATCCTGCACCCATCCTGCACCCATCCTGCACCCATCCTGCACCCATCCTGCACCCATCCTGCACCCATCCTGCACCCATCCTGCACCCATCCTGCACCCATCCTGCACCCATCCTGCACCCATCCTGCACCCATCCTGCACCCATCCTGCACCCATCCTGCACCCATCCTGCACCCATCCTGCACCCATCATGCACCCATCATGCACCCATCATGCACCCATCATGCACCCATCATGCACCCATCATGCACCCATCATGCACCCATCATGCACCCATCCATCATGCACCCATCCATCATGCACCGCTAAGATAAATGCCCTATGTTTTAGCGGGAACTCCGTATGGAGTCTGTTGGATATGGACATTTTACGTGGCAGTCAACTGAACGTTAGGTGGATCTCGCTGTAAGGTGATGATGTGGCACTCGGTTAACGCAGTGGTAGTTCCTGCGATGCGACACGCTGGCAATGATTTCTCACTGGCTCATTCCAGCTCAGCCGAACACCTTCTCCTGAATCCCCTAATGCATTGGGGAATTTGCGATGGTCTTCACCAGTCTCTCTGGTTTGTCCCTCGTTGGAAGCCTGACCTCCTCATAGATTGGCCAGCAAACTCAGCCAATCACAGTTACAGTACCTCCGCGATCAGCTGAAGGTAACAATCCCTGGGTCCTGTCGAGTCGCGGCAAAAACCATTTAGATCCACACACCACCCCCACTCATGGAAACGGATCTCGGATTCACCTCATAATAAAAATCGCAACTCGTAACTTCGATTTTCTCCGACGCTGTTTCTCGAATATCCACGCTTATATTTGGCGGGAAAGTAATAAGGCCATCGATGATTGGATGATACTCGTCTTCTTGTAGGATTAGACCCTCCCACGACGCTCCCAGGACTTCAGGCGAACAAGTGGACTAGCTACCCAGAATCTTGAAGGTTCCGAGCCAGCGTGACAAGCGAAGTAAGCCAAGCCAAGCCAGGTGGTGTACATTCAAAGCGCGACGCGACCTCACATCCCTCGTGGCCCTCTCCGACAGCATCCGTCGGCCTCCAGCGCGCGCAGTGAGTGATGATCTTCGCTTCCGCGCTTCGCGTCTAGCACTTCCTCTTGCGCCATGATCGCCCCGGCAACAGCCGTTGCGGAACGGCTGAACGTACTTACAGTACTAGTGCCGAGAAAGTCACTGGATGTATTCGCAGCAAAGCCTTCTTGTTTGCGAAGGTTCTTGCAGCACTGCCTTGTTATCAGTACATCGTGATCTCGGATCTGTCGAAACCTCTGAGTACAGTTTCCTTGCCAAGAGCACTGCGTATTCTATCAATAGAGTTTCGCGTTTGACTGTTGCTTTTCGCCATGGCTCCGGCTATCGTTGTCGCAGGCCCTAGTATCATGACTCTCTCGCAAGTCGGTGTGCGACCTCCAGTCGCATCCGCCACGCTACACTCACCCTCCTCCAAATCCGCCGTACGCGCCACGTCAGCCAGATCCACGTCGTCAGCGAACGTGTGCGCAGTCAGCGCGTCGGCAGTTCCTAAGCCGCTTGAATGGCTCGAGGTGTCTGGAAGCCCGTTCGAGCGCGGCTGTGCGATCGGCGTGCGATTCGGCGACAAGATCCGCGATCGCGTCGCCAAGGCGCCGTTTCTGCACGACGACATGATTCCGTTCGCACGGACGGGCGAAGGAGCTTGGCTGCTGGAAATGTTTTCCGAGTCCAACAAGTGAGTCCTCATTCAGACTCAGAACGCCGCTGTAACTCCCCGGATTTTCCACCGCCACCGCAGGGCGCTATACCCGGAATACTGGGAGGAACAACTCAAAACTGAACCCCCCCCCTCCCACCGCCACCGCAGAGCGCTATACCCGGAGTACTGGGAGGAGCTCCGTGGCCTGGCGGCTGGCAGCTGCGTTCCGTTTTTGAGTCGACTCAAAAATATACTCATCACACGTCTGTCCTGTCCCCTTTTCACCTCCTTCTCCCTCCCACCGCCACCGCAGAGCGCTATACCCGGAGTACTGGGAGGAGCTCCGAGGCATGGCGACTGGCAGCCGCGTTCCGTTTGACGAGGTGAGCCGATCCCTTTCACCGAAAGTGACTTGAGCCGCCTTGTTTGGCGAGGTGAGTGGATCCCCTACACCGCGGCGGGCGTCGTTGAAAAGGGTTTGATTGTGGTCACTGTCCGGTCTTGTGCTGCCTGTCCAACCGTTTGCTGAACTGTCCTGGCTTTGAGAAGCTTCCAACGGAATCTGAGTGAGCTGCAGCCCGTCGGATGAGGATAGATCCGACGGCTGGAGGAGTAGGTAGTCTGGATGCTTTCGCAAAAATCACCGTCCCCCACTTCATGTCTACTATCCTCAATCTACTGTCTACTGTCTACCCTGTTGTACCTTAACACCCATCTCTTCCACGTCAGCTGCTGCTTCTGAACCTTCGCAAGGAGTTCGGCCCCTTTCTGCCGTCACTCAACGCTCCTGCCACGTCAGCACTGCTGCCTGAGCTGGCCTCGCCGGCTATGACTGGATCTGGTGGTTCTGGTGCTGCCACGTTGGACAGGGCGCTGCAGTATGGCATGTCGTCTGACGACTGCTCTGACGTGTTACTGCTCACGGATGACGTGGCAGCAGTGGGGCACAACGAGGATGCGGACTACTCGATTGTGGATAACACGTGAGTGGCTGCAGTTCCCATGCCACCATGCCTACCATGCCACACCATGCTGTGACGTGCCGTGCCATGCCATGCACATCACCATGCTGCGCTATCCATCCCATATCATGTCATGTCATTCAACGTGCCATGCCATCCGATGCCATGCCATGCCATGCCATGCCATGCCATGCCATGCCATGCCATGCCATGCCATGCCATACCATGCCATGCCATACCATCCCATGCTATGCTGTACTATACCATCCCATGTAACCCGTTGACCATGCCATCCCATGCTATGCCATGTCCGTGAGTAGCCCTTCCTCACTGCTTCCCACTTCCTGCCTTTCTTCCACCTCTCCTCTGCATCCCGCATCATTCTTCTCGCAGCTTCCTGGTGCACGTGCACGCCGACAGCGGTGTTACCTTCACTGCGTACACCTATGCGGGCGAGCTCCCATCTGTGGCATTCGGGTTCAATAACGCCAGAATGGTGAGAGCAGAGAGACTCACCGCTAACCACACCATGGCATGGCATCACCAGGTGTTGCCTTCACCGCATACACCTACGCGGGCGAGCTCCCTTCCGTGGCTTTCGGCCTTAACAACGCCAGAATGGTGAGAGCAATGAGAGCAGAGAGGCTGACTGACTGTCACAAATGAGTTCAAGAGGTGTTGCCTTCACCGCATACACATACGCGGGCGAGCTCCCCTCTGTTGCTTTCGGCTTCAATAACGCCAGAATGGTGCGTTCTTGTTGTTGCTGAGAGGTGCAACTACGTTCACAGTGGCGTTGCCTTCATCGCATACATGTACACGGGCGAGCTCCCTTCTGCTGCTGCTATCCCTTCGGGTTCAACAACGCCAGAATGGTGGGTTCTCAGTGCTGCATGGTGTGCAAGCGGACAGGCCTCCTGCTGCTGCTGCTGCAACTGATTCCACATAACGTTGCCTTCACCGCGTAAAGGCAACACATGGCCTTCACTCACTGGAGAGGCCTATCTGGGCGAGCTCCCATCCGTGGCCTTTGGACGCCTTTCTTGGGAATTCTCACTTGGAATTCCGTGCAAGGGAAGCGCCATTTGTTGCTCGCAGTGTCTCTTCTCATTCGAAAGCCACGTGGAATCAGAAGTGTTTTGAGACGTGTCTAAAAAACACTTCTAATCTCACGTGGCCTTTCTTGGGAATTCTCACTTGGAAGAGGTAAACTCCGTGCAAGGGAAGCGCCATTCGTTGCTCGCAGTGTCTCTTCTCATCCTCCTTCTCTCCTTCCTTCCAATTCCCCTTCCTCCAGGGATTCTCCATGGATGCAGTACCCCCAGCGCCGTCAGAAGTGGTGAAGGGAGGCATAGGACGCAACTTTGTTGCTCTGTGACAGTTCTCACAAATGTTTCATCCTCCTCCTCCTCCCTCCCCTTCCACCATCCGTTCCCCCCCTCAGGGTTTCTCAATGGACGCGGTACCCCCAGCGCCGTCAGAAGTGGCGAAGGGAGGCATAGGACGCAACTTCGTTGCTCGCAGCCTCATGGAGTCACAGTCAATAGAGGATGCCGTGCAGGTGAGAGTGTGACTGTGATTGTAACGAGTGTGACTGGAACGATTGTGACTGTAACGAGCGGGACTGCAAAGGGGGGACTGAGAGGTGTGGCAGAAGACATTTGAAGTGATGTCAGCCTGAGGATGCTTGAACGTCATAGTTTTGTATGGAGGGTTTATGGGTGCTTAAGAGTGATCATGTAGAGGGGTGATAAAAAGGAAAGAGGGACCTTGCAGCTCTATGATTCTTCCATGGCCTTTTTAATATCCTTCGGACGGTTCTTATTGCCGCAAATGCCATATTTCTCTTTCCCTACTCTCCTCAATATCCTTCCCCTCCTCCTCCTTCCACTCCCGCCCCTCTCCCTCCCTTCAACATCCCGCTCCCAATCAACATGTGCCACATGGCAGCGCGTGACTGGTCCAGCGGTGGCAGTGGGGCATCACTACGTGGTGATGGACTTTGCTCACCGTCGAATCGCGTCCGTTGAAACCGCATCCAACGGCCGGCATAGCATCCTGGAGCTGGGCCCAAACCCCAAGCTCGAAAGCCAGGCTGACCCTAATGGTGCTGCTGCTTCTAGCAGTGCTGCTTCTAATGATGCTGCTTCAAACGGTGCTGCTTCTGCTAACGGTGCTGCTGCTGCTGCTGAGGGCACGGCATACATATTCCATGCTAACGCGTACACGCGACTGCGTCTGCGTGAGCAGATGGGCCCCAGCGCCCACCGCAGAGAGGCCACTGCCAGACGCCTGGGCGCTCCCACAACCACCCACGACATGCTCAAGGTGAGTGGGGGCTACAGTCAAATCAGTGTGGCAATGTTGAGGGTCTGAGAGTGCGAGAGTGGTGTTGGTGCAGCTGCGGGAGAAGATGAGTCCCAGCTCCCACCGCAGAGAGGCCACTTCCAGACGCCTGGGCGCACCCACAACCACCCACGACATGCTTAAGGTGAGACGAGTTTTGAGTCGACTCAAAACTCGACTCACTACACGCACCGACAACCACCCACGACATGCTCAAGGTGAGTGGAACTGTAAAGGGCTGCCGTCAAGTGTGTGTGGCAATGCTGAGGTTCTGAGGTGACTTTTGAGTCGACTCAAAAGTCAACCACCCACGACATGCTTAAGGTGAGAGGAACTGTAAAGGGCTGCTGTCGAGTGTGTGTGACAAGTTCAGGTGGAGGTAACGTGAGTGCGGAAGGCACGGCATACATATTCCATGCCAACGCGTACACGAGGCTGCAGCTGCGGGAGAAGATGGGCCCCAGCGCCCACCGCAGAGAGGCCACTGCCAGGCGGTTGGGCTCTCCAAGAAGCACACAAGACATGCTGAAAGTAAGTGCTGAAGGGACAGAAATGAGTGAGCTTCCATGCCAATGTGTACACAAGGCTGCAGCTGCGGGAGAAGATGGGCCCCAGCGCCCACCGCAGAGAGGCCACTGCCAGACGGGACTATACCGACAAGGAGTATACATCTTCCATGGGGGCAATGCCTTGTCATGGAACCTGCCCTCACACGCCTTCCCTCCTGCCTCTCTCCCCTCCGTGCCCTCCCATCAGATCCTATCAAACTCAGACGATAAAGAGTATCCCATCTTCAATGAGGGAAAGGCCTTTCCATGCCCTCATCTCTCCCTCCCGTCCTGTCCCATTCCTCGCTCTCTCCCCGCACCTCTCCCTCCCACCAGATCCTATCCAACTCAGACGACAAGGAGTATCAAATCTTCAATGACGGCAATGCCTTTTCACGCCCCCTCACACATGTCTACATCTCGTCTCTCCCCCCCTGTGCTTGCCACCCCCCTTGTGTCTCCCACCAGATCCTATCCAACTCAGACGACAGGGAGTATCCCATCTTCAATGAGGGAAACCCCTTCGAGATTGGAGGTGAGTCATCCAGTGCGGTGTAAGGGTGTGTGAGGAGGTTGTGCGGTGTTCTGTGTCCCATTGACCTGCAAGCACCACTCAACTCTCTCCCCTTCCTCTTCTCCCAACATGCGGGTTCGATTAGGATGCTGGGAAACTCAGCACCTTCTGTCTTCCACCATCCCTACAAGCGCAACTCACCCCTCTCCCTTCCACTTTTCCCAACACCTCCTTTCCCTTCCCTCTTTCTCCACCTGCCAGGCCCGGTCATCCATGCGCTGCATACCACACTCTTCAGCCTGGATGCTGGGAAACTCAGCATCTTCTGTCTTCCATCTTCTATCTTCCATCTTCTATCTTCCATCTTCTATCTTCCATCTTCTATCTTCCATCTTCTATCTTCCATCTTCTATTTTCCCGTCCCCACCTCTGTTTCCACCAGGCCCGGTCATCCACACGCTACACAGCACGCTCTTTAACCTCGATGCCGGGAAACTTAGCGTCTTTGGCGGGCGATCCACAGATGGCAACGTGCTCCATGAGTTTGATGTCTGAAGCGCACCTGAGGGGCGCCTGAGGGACGCCTGAAGGGCGCCTGAGGGGCGCCTGAGGGACACCTGAGGGCACCTGAGGGCACCTGAGGGCACCTGAGGGGCACATATCAACCTGGATGCCAGGAAGTTGGCCATTTTTGGTGGGTCGGGCACGGATGGCAACGTGCTCTCCATGAGGGTGGCGTCTGAGGGGGCACCTGAGGAACACCTGAAGGGGCACCTGAAGGAACACCTGAGGGGCAGTTTTCGGAGTCACCTACCACTGCGTTTGGTGCAGCTCCATTCAGTTGGTTTGCTATTTGGTTTAAATCTATGCTTGTTTCCCATGTATTTATGCCCATTAGTGAAAATCTTCCTCCTTGGATACATGCTTGCTTCTCCAATGCACTGCCCAAAGGCCTCTTTCTGCAATGACGCCTCCAGTCATTACTGACGTACAGTACAACAGACCTGTGACTCGAGGGAACCTGAAGTACAACTGAACTGAACACTCTGGGGAGGGGACATCAGAGGGACACCCAGGGAGCGGACACGTGAGGGACATGTGAGGGACATGTGAGGGACAGTTGAGGGACAGCTGAGGGACAGCTGAGGGACAGCTGAAGGACAGCTGAGGGACACCCGCGGGGTACTTTGGGGGGGACACCTGAGGGGCACCTGAGTGGTAGCTCTGAAGGTGTCTCATAGTGATGCACACAATTGTAATTGTGTCCTTTACAGTACATAAACCGTTTCACTTGTGTCACATATTTTCTCTTCCTGAGAAGTTTCCTCGTCATACCATAGGTCTCAAGCTGAAGAAGTGATTTCCCTCTTGCTCAAATAGATATGAATTCTCATTATTCTCATGCTCCCCAACCCAACTGCCTCTGTCTCCAGCTAAACAGGTGCTGGGAACTAAGGGGGGGGGGCAAATCCAGCCATGACTTCTCATCTCTAAAGGCTCACATCACACGAGCTTTTAGAGAGGTGTAGTGCAGTGCATTGCCTATAATTTATTCTTAAATGAACAGAATACACTGGTAGGATTCGGCTTGGCTAAAGCCATCTGCTATTCACAGTTGGCACTACTCCACCGCAATAGCAGTGTTTTTTTTTTTTCTTCTTCTTCTTCTTCTGGCGGCTTTGTGGCTGCATTGCATACATGAAGCAATGTTGGCAGCATGCCCACTAATCTGGCGTGTGTCACGTGCGATGCCCTCTGATGCAATAAATGCAAGAATGCTGCTGCTTCTGGACTGGAAGAAGCTCCATTAGAGCAGGTGTGATGACCTGCTGGGCTGTTGCATAAGTGCAGTACACCATGATGACAGGCAACGAGGTACCCAATCACTATGTGTCTGACCCGTCTTGGCGTCTGCTGCACCCCCCAATGGCACTACTATGTGTGATGCAGCCGTGTGTGGATATAAAGAATCCTCCGCATAAACCGAATCGGCTTGAAGGGCGCTCCACTGCAGGTGGTGTGGTGAGCTGATGGGCTGGCTGAGTGCAGTGAGGCAACAAGGTGCTTCTCCATCACTATGTGTCTGAATCATCATGGCTTGTGCTGCGCTGCCCAGTTGCCCTTGCAGAAGCAGCCGAGTCTGAATCGTCACAGTTGTAAGCATTGTCAGCATTGTCAGCATGGTAAGAATCCATCTCCGTAGCGCCACCACAACTTGCAAATGCAACCCCAGCCTGGGATGCAGGAGGAACAGTGCTGCCATAAACTGCAGCCATAACACCTGCAGCAGTATCAGCAGACGTGGCAGCAGCAATAACTTCAGTTGTTGTTGCTGTCGCTGTTGCCGTTGCTGCTGCTGCTGCTGCTGCTGCTGCTGCTGCTGCTGCTGCTACTGCTCCCACACTGCCGCTATGCCCTGAAGCCACACCACCACCAGTGGCAGCTACAATAGTGTTTCCGCCAATCCCTATATCTCCAGGGTACGGAAATGACGAAGATGCAGATACTGCATCATCCTCAAACGAATCAATGCCAGGTGCAGCAGTTGGAACAAAGCGCATCGGAATACGAGCAGTGGCAGCAGGGGAGCAGGCCGAGGCAGCAGGCTGCAGCAGCGTTCGCCCGGACCACGTGTGCGTGATGACAGGTGGCGGTGGGCGAGGCCTCCCGGGCAGCTGAAAACCGGGGAGCTGGAAATTGGGCAGTTGAAAAACAGCTGTGGTATTATTAACAGAGGCAGCAGCAGCACCACCACCAGCGCCTGATCCCATTCCGACCATGGGCCGCATGCCAGCAGCTGCTGCAGATGAAACGGCCAGACCTCTAGGCTGAAACGCGGCAGGAAATGCAACGGCAGGGGAAAAGAGAGCTGGATCATAGGCTGCTGGCTGCTGCTGCTGCTGCTGGCGTTCTGATGTGGGGATTGGTGCTCCAAGAACCTCGCCGTGTGCTGCAACTGCGCGTGCAGAAACACCATGGGTTGCCTCAACAGGAATGGATGCTGCAACGCCCGAGTAGACAGCAGGACTGACGATCTCGCCTGGTGGGCGAGGAATAAGATGACCAGGAGGATAAGACGAGGCGCGTGGATCTTGCAGAGAGAAGGGGTGTTGCCGTTGCTGGGGGATGCTGGAGAAGGAATGCTGTTGCTGAAAGATGACTGAGGGGAAATGGTCCCTGCCGCCAGTGGGTAAGGCTCCAGCATTCTGGTAGTGTTGCAGCATCAGCATTGAAGCGCTGATCGGCTGCTGCTGCTGCTGCTGGTGCTGCTGCTGCTGCTCATAACCATCCCATTCCATTCCTGGCGTCAAAGCCTCGTCCTGATTACCATCATAATCATCCCCTTGATTGTCATCATCTTGATTGTCATCATGATTACCATCATGCACATGGTTTACTTGAGTGGTGGTGCCGCTAGTGCTTCCCACCTCGGGATCATCATTAGTCATGACATGCTCCTGATGATGAATGTGACTCGTCCTGCTGGCCGGCCTTTGCCTGAGCTGATACGCTGGGGAGACGGACCGCAACACCTGGGTGAAAGACGCCGGCGGTCGCCATGCCCGTGCGGTGGCGGCAGCGGCCGCGGTGTGATATTGACGTTGCTGCAGCATCCTTCTGTCAGGTGGCATGGCGCCGGCTGCAGAAGCTTCGAGAGGAAAGTCGTCATAGTAATGACCGTTTTCATGATCAGGAACTGACCCTGATGCATTCCCGTTTCCTGATTCATCCACATTCACGTTCAACCCTTGAAAAGAGCTGAGTTGCTGATGTCCCGAGCTCATTAGGGTATAGGAGCCACCGTTGAGAACTCCGGTTGCTATGTTGCCTCCTCGGTCTGATGATAATGATGCGAGAATGACGGACGATTCAGCCAGCGGAGAGACAGGATCCGACTGAATCGAAACGTCGTTGACTTCCGCTTGTAGGTGCATGGGTGGGTCGCTTGGTCGCTCACTCACATCGATTTCAGATCTGCCACACCATACGATGATCACACAATGGAAGTACATCCCAAATTTGTTCGGCGAAAATACTAAGTAAACACAATGTCGACACATTGAAAATACGTAGTGCGCACAATGTCCTGACGAACTATGTAAGTATAGGTTCTGCGACTTACAAGCTACTCTACACCTCGCAATAAGGTAAGTGCTATGTGTATACTCAATTTTCGAGTAGAACATACTATGTCCATATTCTTCAAACAGAAAGACCATACTCATACCAGCATGATTAAGTGTGTACGAGGTTAACACTAAGACTCTACTGTCCGTTAAATCTGAGGTTTGTACATAGTACATACTATGCCTGTAGCACGTAACTACGGTATGAGCAATTATTAGCATTTGTTTTTCCAGCTCAGGGTGACGCCCTTTATCAATCTTTGCTATGATGGGAGTGAGTTTAAAATTGTATATATTAAATTAATATTTACACAATTAATACAGCTAAAAAAAAAACGGTCACATGACGTCAACTTTTGACAGGTATATGTCTTCACAACGAAGGGCCGCCGTAAGTGCAGAACTTGTAAGCGATGACTTCTCAATCCTAATCCCTGTAAAAACGGGAAACATTTTGCTACAATCAATAAAAAACACTAAACACTTACTGATCATAGTCAATCTGTCAGAGTTATATGACATAGCTACTGTAGGCTATAGTGGGGTAGCACATATGGGGTACAGTTGCCTAGGGTTTGCCTTTTTGTACCCAACTTTCACTTAGTCATTTCATTCCTGTTTTCTTGATTCACATGGTATAGAGCGGGTTCCTACATGGGACCGTTCCTTCCTAAGGGCCCACCATAAGAATTTTTTTTTTAGTTGCCCGCGCACATTGCGCCCTGCCCTAAATTTTTTTTTTTTAGCGGCCCCTACGCTGCCCCTACGCGGCCCCTACGCCGCCTCTCACGCGCCCCCTATGCGGCCCCTGGCGACGCCCTGACGAGGCCCCTGCCGGCGCCCTATCGCGGCCCCTGACGCGCCCCCTGGTGGCGCCCTGACGCGGCCCTGACGCGGCCTGATGCGGCCCCTGGCGGCGCCCTGACGCGGCCCCTGCCGCGGCCCTGACGCGGCCCTGCCGCGGCCCCTGACGCGGCCCTGACGCGGCCTGCCGCGGCCAATGCCGCGGCCCTGAAGCGGCCCCTGACGCGGCCCTGACGCGGCTCTGCCGCGGCCCTGACGCGGCCCTGACGCGGCCCTGCCGCGGCCCCTGGCGGCGCCCTGACGCGGCCCCTGACGCGGCGCCCTGACGCGGCCCCTGCCGCGGCCCTGACGCGGCCCTGCCGCGACCCCTGACGCGGCCCTTACGCGGCCTGCTGCGGCCCCTGCCGCGGCCCTGAAGCGGCCCCTGACGCGGCCCTGACGCGGCTCTGCCGCGGCCCTGACGCGGCCCTGACGCGGCCCCTGACGCGGCCCCTGCCGCGGCCCCTTACGCGGCCCTGACGCGGCCCTGCCGCGGCCCCTGGCGGCGCCCTGACGCGGCCCCTGACGCGGCGCCCTGACGCGGCCCTGCCGCGGCCCCTGACGCGGCCCCTGCCGCGGCCCCTGACGCGGCCCCTGACGCGGCCCCTGTCGCGGCCCCTGACGCGGCCCCACCACCTACCTTTCCGGCCACGCCGCCTCCTCTCAGCGGCCCCGCCGCCTCCTCCCAGCGGCCCCGGACGCCGCCCTCTCAGCGGCCCCGCCGAGCCGCCCAGCAGCCTAGCCGCCCAGCAGCTAAGCCACCGAGCCGCCCAGCAGCCGAGCCGCCGAGCCGCCCAGCAGCCGAGCCGCCCAGCAGCAGAGCCGCCGAGCCGCCCAGCAGCCGAGCCGCTGAGCCGCCCAGCCGCCGAGCCGCCCAGCAGCCGAGCCGCCCAGCAGCCGAGTCGCCGAGCCGCCCTGCAGCCGAGCCGCCCGAGCCGCCCTGTCCGGTAAGAGCAGCGCCTCTCTCACAGCACTGCCCTCACCCCACTGTTTGTGCTGCTAGTCTACTGCTGTCATGGCTACCCCTAGTGTCCTCGCTTTTGACGCTGAGGGTCGGGCCATTGACTTTGACGTCTGGATAGATGACCTGCAGCTTTTCTTACAGTGCGATAGGGCAGACGGCCTCTCCCTCTTTGACCTCACTTCTGGTGCCTCTCCTGCCCCCGCCACTGATGCTGACGCAACTGTTCGCTCCCAGTGGGCCACGCGCGATGCTGCTGCACGTCTTGCTGTGCGTCGCCACCTGCCTACCTCTGAGCGTGCGCACTTTAGCCAGTACAAGAGTGCTCAGACCTTGTACGACGCTGTAGTTGCACGCTACTCCTCCCCTGCCACTGCTGCACTGAGTCGCCTCATGCTACCGTACCTCTTCCCTGACCTTGCTGCCTTTCCCACAGTCGCTGACCTCATTACGCACCTACGCACTAGTGACACTCGCTACCGCGCTGCGCTTCCTGCTGAGTTCTGCGCCAAGAACCCCCCCCCCATGTACATCACCCTCTACTACATAGTCACCCGGCTCCCTGACTCCCTTCGCGTAGTCAGGGACCACTTCCTCTCAGTTTGCCCCACCACTCTCACCGTTGACCTCCTCGAGAAGTCCCTCCTAGCAGCAGAGAAGAGCATAGTAGCTGTAGGAGCCTCTCGTGGTGACCCTCGCACCCCCATCTTTGAGGGGTGTTCCCCCTCCCCCCTTTTGCCCTCTGTTGCCTCTGCTGCTGCGGCCGACCTCGTTGGGCTTGAGTCGGTCGGTGCGGCGTCTACCCCTAGCGGGAGACGCCGCCCTGGCAAGGGCAAGGGGGGCAGGGGCGCTGGAGGAGCTAGCGGGGGCGGTGGAGGCGGCAGTGGAGGCGGTGGAGGAGGTGGGGGTGGCGGTGGGGGTGGTGGCGGGGGTGGAGGTGTCGGTGGCGGCAGTGGAGGCGGAGGCGGCAGCGGCAGTGGCGGAGGGAGCGGAGGTGGCGGCGGTGGAGGAGGAGGCGGCGGAGGAGGTGGAGCTGGTCGGGGTGGCGCTGCGCAGAGGGTCGGCTCCGGTGGTGGTCAGCGCCAGCAGCAGCAGCAGCACCAGCAGCGCACTCGTGACATCCCCTCCCCTCAGCAGCTCCGTGAGTGGTACACTGCACGCCAGAGGGGTGGGGGTACTGGTCCGTGCACCTACGTCCTCCGCACCGGCGACCGCGCGGGTGAGCAGTGCGGGGGTGCGCACTCCACCCAGCGCTGCTTTGGCCGCCTGACGGACGCTTGGCGTCACCAGTTCCCTGAGGCCACTGAGATCCCCCGCTGGGGTGAGCTGTCTAGGGCGGGTGTGGCTGTCTTTGACCTTGACTTTGACGCTATTCTTGCTGCCATGTATACTGTGACTATTAGTGATGAGGGTGACTGTTACCGGTGTTTTCCGCCCGACCCGGGCATTGAGACTGCTGCTCTAGGTACTGGTGAGGCTGCTGCTCTAGGTGCTAGCGAGGCTGCTGCTCTAGGTGCGTCTGCTCCCTCATGTGCTGGTGAGTCTGCTCTCTCAGGTTCTGCGTCGGCTTCGGCCTCCCACACCTTCACCCTTGACTCGGGGGCTTCTCGCTCCTTCTTTCGAGACCGCACCACACTCATGCCGCTTAGCTGGCCAGTTGCAGTCTCTCTGGCAGACCCCTCTGGGGGTCCTGTCCTTGCTCACTTCTCCACTGTCCTCCCGTGTCCGGCGGCCCCCTCTGGCACCCTGTCTGGTCTTTACCTTCCCTCGTTCTCTACGAACTTGGTGAGTGGTGCTGACCTACAGGATGCGGGGGTTCACCAGTTCACTCCTGCGAGTCGGCGGGTGACCCACTGCACGGACGCTCGGACAGGCCGACACCTGGCCACGTTTACCCGTCGGCCGGGGTCGAGCCTGTACACCCTGACCACTGCGTCTCCTCCAGTCACTGCGTCTGGTCAGGTAGCTGCGTCGGGTCAGGTGTTTGCTGCAGCGTCCAGGTCTGGTCCTGAGTCTGCCCCCTGTTCGTGTCGCCTCCTGTCTCACGAGACTCTCCTCTGGCACCACCGCCTTGGTCACCCCTCCCTGCTTCGTCTCCGAAGCATGGCCTCCCGTGTCCTTGTCTCTGGTCTTCCCCGGTCCCTCCCTCCCCTTCCTCCGGGGCCTGGCCCTACCTGCGTCCCCTGTGTCGAGGGGCGGCAGCGGGCTGCCCCTCACTCCTCCCAGTTTCCTCCGACAGAGGCCCCGCTGCAGACGCTTCACATGGACGTGTGGGGCCCGGCCCGCGTCCGTGGACAGGGTCACGAGCGCTACTTCCTGCTGGTGGTTGACGACTACTCGCGTTACACCACAGTCTTCCCCTTGCGCAGCAAGGGTGATGTCACTGAGGTGTTGATCGCCTGGATCCGCGCAGCTCGTCTCCAGCTCAGGCAGAGCTTCGGCTCGGACTTTCCTGTTCAGCGTCTGCACTCTGACAGAGGTGGAGAGTTCTCCTCTGGCCTTCTGCGAGCCTACTGTCGTGCACGAGGCATCCGCCAGACCTTCACGCTTCCGGACTCTCCACAGCAAAATGGGATTGCTGAGCGCCGCATTGGCATGGTCATGGACGTCGCCCGTACGTCCATGATGCATGCGGCTGCCCCCCATTTTCTGTGGCCGTTTGCGGTTCGGTACGCGGCGCATCAGATCAACCTTCACCCCAGGGTCTCCATGCCGGAGACCTCCCCAGCTTTGCTGTGGACGGGGAAGGTTGGCGATGCGTCTGCGTTCCGTGTCTGGGGATCTCGGGCGTTTGTCCGCGACTTGTCTGCGGACAAGCTGTCCCCTCGTGCTGCTCCTTGCGTCTTCCTTGGCTTCCCCCCTGACGCGCCAGGGTGGCAGTTCTACCACCCCACCTCTCGCCGTGTCCTGTCCTCCCAGGACGTCACGTTTGACGAGTCGGTCCCCTACTACCGCCTCTTCCCCTACCGCACTCCGTCCCTCCCCCCGCCACCGCTCTTCCTTGTCCCAGGTCCCCCCCCGGTAGACCCCCTCCCCCCTCAGGGTCCTGCCCCTTCAGGTGTGTCCCAGGTAGACGCAGTCGAGCCTGTCGAGGTTACTGATGACTCTGGTGCTGCTGAGGGTGCTGAGCCTGGGGGTGCTGACTCTGGGGGTGCTGAGCGTGTGGGTGCTACGCCTGGGGGTGCTGAGCCTGAGGGTGCTACTACTGGGGGTGCTGAGCCTGAGGGTGCTGAGCCTGGGGGTGCTACTACTGGGGGTGCTGAGCCTGGGGGTGCTGAGCCTGGGAGTGCTACGCCTGGGGGTGCTACGCCTGGAGGTGCTGAGCCTGGGGGTGCGGAGCCTGAGGGAGCTGGGCCTGCTCGTGTGGCGTCTGGCGGTGCTGAGCCTGGAGGTTCTCCGGGTGCTTCGTCTCGGCGGGAGCCACTCTCTCCACAGGAGCTGCGCGAGTGGTTTGCCCGGCGCTGGAGGCGTGCTGCTGGAGCTGGAGGTTCTTCGGCTGCTGAGGGTGCTGGTGCAGCGGGTCCCGGAGGTGCTCGTACTGGGAGTACTGGAGCTGCTGGGCCTGCGGGTACGACTGGAGCTGGAGCTGCTGAGGGTGTTGGCGCTGAGGCTACTGCTGTCGGTCCTGGAGGCGGTCCTGCTGGGGGTGCTGGAGCTGGAGGTACTGCTGGCGCTGGTGCTGCCGCTGGGGGTACTGGTGCTGTCCCTGCTGTGTCTGGAGTCGCCACACGGCCTAGGCCGTACTTCGTTCCGCTCCTTCAGCAGGTTCTTGGTCTCCCGCCTTCTACTGGTCCTCCTCCTCCCTTAGAGTGTCCACAGCCTGTCCCGTCACAGTTACAGTTACAGCCGGCCTCCCCACTGCCCGCTCCTTCTCCCTACACTGGTCCTACTGGAGGTCTTGCTGAGCGTCGTGAGCCTGCGTCTCGCCCTGCGTCGCCTGTCCGTGCTGCTCGCACTAGTGCTCGTGGTTCGCGTCAGCGTCCTCCTCCTGTCCCTGGCACGCACCGGATGACTCTGCGTCCGTCCACTGCTCCTCTGCGTGCCCCTTTGCCTTCTCCTCCTGAGTCCTCTCTTCCTGCTCTTCCTGACCCGGAGTCGGACTCTCTTCGTGCTGCCAGTCCTACTGTCACGCGTCTCCTTGCTACTGTTGTCACTGACCCTTCCTTTGAGTCCACTGCTGCGTCTGCCCTAGTTACTGAGCTCGTCGACTTTGCTGCTCGCTGTCGTCTAGACTACGCTGCTAGTCTTGTTGCTGAGTCTGAGTCTGTCTGTCCTCCGTCCGTCGGGGGTGAGTGTGCCCTTGGCACGGACGTCCTTGAGGACAGGCAGGAGGAGTTCCAGTGTTTGGCTGCTGCTTCACCTCATCTCGTGTCCGTACTGCTTACCCCTGAGGGAGACCCGGATGCACTTGACATCCCGACTCCGCGCTCTTACGCGGAGGCGATAGAGGGTCCCTACTCCTCTCAGTGGCAGGCAGCTATGGACGCAGAGATGGCTTCCTGGAAGTCCACAGGCACCTACGTTGACGAGGTTCCCCCGCCTGGGGCGAACATCGTCAGTGGCATGTGGATTTTCAGGGTGAAGCGGCCGCCGGGTTCTCCGCCTGTCTTCAAGGCGCGTTACGTGGCTCGTGGCTTCAGTCAGCGGCAGGGAGTTGACTACTTTCAGACCTTCTCTCCCACCCCGAAGATGACCACTCTTCGGGTACTGCTGCACATAGCTGCTCACCGCGACTACGAGCTGCACTCTCTTGACTTCAGCACTGCTTTCTTGCAGGGCAGCCTGCACGAGGAGATCTGGCTGCGTCGCCCACCTGGCTTCACTGGGTCTTTTCCTCCTGGCACCCAGTGGAGCCTCCGGCGGCCAGTCTACGGTCTCCGCCAGGCACCGCGTGAGTGGCACGACACACTGAGGACTACGCTTGCGGCTCTTGGGTTTGCTCCCTCTACTGCCGACCCGTCGCTGTTTCTGCGCACTGACACTTCTTTGCAGCCGTTCTACATCCTCGTGTACGTCGACGACTTGGTTTTTGCCACAGCTGACACTGCTGGACTCGCCCACGTGAAGTCCGAGCTGCAGAAGAGACACACGTGCACAGACCTGGGTGAACTGCGCAGCTACCTTGGCTTGCAGATCACCCGGGACAGAGCACGCCGCACCATTACCCTGACTCAGTCACACATGGTGCAGCAGGTCCTTCAGCGCTTCGGCTTCACGTACTCCTCGCCTCAGGCCACTCCTCTGCCTACTCGCCACTCGCTCTCAGCTCTGCCTTCGGATGAGTCCGTAGAGTCGAGTGGCCCGTACCCAGAGCTTGTTGGCTGCCTCATGTACCTGATGACCTGCACACGACCTGACCTTGCATACTCTCTTAGCATTCTTGCACGCTATGTTGCTCCTGGGAGACACAGACCGGAGCACATGGCTGCAGCGAAGAGGGTGTTGCGCTACTTGTGCAGTACGTCGGGCATGGGGCTTGTGCTTGGAGGGCAGAGTCCAGTGGTCCTCACTGGACACGCAGACGCTTCTTGGGCTGACGACCAGGCTACGCAGCGGTCGTCACAGGGTTACACCTTCAGCCTTGGTTCCGGCTCTGTTTCGTGGCGGGCTACTCGCTCGTCTTCTGTTCTCGGCTCCAGTTGTGAGGCTGAGATCTACGCCGGGGCCATGGCTGCACAGGAGCTTCGCTGGCTCACCTACCTGCTGACTGACCTCGGAGAGCCGCCTCGTTCTCCTCCAGTGCTCTACGTAGACAACAAGTCCATGCTGGCCTTGTGTCGAGAGCAGAGACTGGAGCACAGAACGAAGCACATTGCTCTTCGCTACTTCCTTGCTCGTGAGCTACAGCAGCGTGGTCAGGTGCGACTTGCGTACGTGGCCTCTGAGGCCAACACTGCTGATATCTTCACCAAGGCACTTGCGCCTTGTGATCATCAGCGCTTCTGTACTCAGCTGGGTCTTGTACCTACCTTGCCTCACTTGCTCACCTCTTGACCTTGTTTGTACTGTTGCATATATATATACTCCTGCTCTTGCTTGTCTAGCCTTATATATATATGTAATCCTGCATGTGAACTGGCCTTGTGGCCTTGAACTTGTGCTCGGAATGTGTGGTGACTTTGTGATCCACCCTGAGCTTGCTTTGCTTTGCTTGACTGGTCTTGTGACCCCTTGTTCTCCCCCACTTTGCCTATGGGGGTGTGTCAGAGTTATATGACATAGCTACTGTAGGCTATAGTGGGGTAGCACATATGGGGTACAGTTGCCTAGGGTTTGCCTTTTTGTACCCAACTTTCACTTAGTCATTTCATTCCTGTTTTCTTGATTCACACAATCCTGCTGAAGCGCGACCAAAACCAGATAGCGTGTTGGGTAGTAGGGTATGCTGCTAGAACGATAGAGTTACCTGCAAAACCACATCGCGTTGATGTTGCTTTTGGCAACGACGTCGCGAAACCACGTCTGCTTAGACGATCAAGTCGCCTGCAAAACGAAGTCGCGTTAGTGTTAAAAACTGCTCAGCTACAGCAAGGGCACTCCATTTACACTAACCATTGCGTCGCTGCCCGTTCACGATCTGCAAAAGCGACGAGATTATTAGTAGCAGTGCTTATTGACTGTAAGCTACTGCAATAAGAAACCCGCAGAAAAATCATAGCACGCACGTTTTCCGTACAGTCACGCGTAAGCTATAGCTAGAAAAACGCGGAATTGAATAAACTAATAAAAGTCGTTCTCGGTAGGTGATCTGAGAGAACAACATACGAGAGCTTGGTTGGCGGTGAACCAGGGAGTAGCTGGCAGTAAATGGGAAGAGCCAGAGGAAAGGAAGTAGAAGCAGAACATGAGTGAGAGGCAATAGAGCGTACAAGGAAATGGCACGGTGTGGTTGGGGATATACCAAAGTGAAGTTGTGTGGCTCCCCCGAAATCAATGCCCGATGGAAAATGGACCAATCCGAAACGAGATCGCATTATCTTGATTCCAGCTCATTTCAACTTCAATCTTAACCATTGATTCATACACATGTCTACGGTTCTCACACAATGACAGCTGAAACAATCACGGAATATCTGCTGCCTAACCAAATCGATGGTTGATTTTCCATCCAATTCACCTGAAATCTCGATCGTTGGCGTCTAGAAAAATCGACGGTTGCGATTCCAACCTTGCAGAGTCGATGTTGAATCCTCACCGTCCTGTTATTTCTACATCTACGGTTGAGCTCAAGCTTTGAATTCAAAATCGACGGCTGAATAGAGATTGAATCGACGGCTCACATTCCAACCTTTTATGAGCAACGAATCATAGGCAGCTCTGACTGCAATGGATAGCTTAACTGAAATCGACGGCTGAGATTTTAGCTTGTGCCACTAGGGTAAAAATGACTAGCCCCTCCTCCAAACTCCGCGGGTGTTGGACGCGATGAATTGAGGTACATACACACTTGTTTCTGAGTGGAGAGCCGTTTTTTAGGGTATGTACATCGTGCCCTCCAATGGTCTACGAGCAGGCTGGAGGTGTGGATTGTACAATGTCTGTATTTCACCCCAGTTACTTTGACTATACTTCGCTTCCGGGATGGTTGTGCAAGTGCACTCGCTACCAGGAGGGGGGTTTACACTGTACCAACAGATGCTACACTCTATCGGTACTTGGCACGCGCACACGAAGTTGGGACTTCGTCTCTCCTTTCCCTCAGATCCCAAAAATGAATTTTGGGATGTAAGGAGACGTGAGGATATTGCACGGTACTGTTCAAACAACCCCCCCCCCCCAAAAAACAAATGTGACATTTTCGTACTTAATTCAATCAGAGAAAAATAGAAATGCAAAATACACACGCACGTTTGAGGTCGAAATTCCGCCATTATGATAGTCTTCGAATAATCAGGCTGGTCTCAGTCTCAATTACGGAGAAACAAGCCTTGGACTACTAAGACAGGCTGAAGGTGCTCTCTTATCAAATCAAGGATGTATAATATGAAGAAAAAAAGGTATACGGGTTTGAAAGGGAGTGCAGCCTTACAAGGGTCGGAGCACCTATACTGTATATGACAGGCACAGTTACTCGACAACTCACACATTCATCCATAAGTGGTATAGCTTGCTTGGGAGTATGGACAACAATTTAGTAAGACAAAACAAAAAATGCAGCACACTTGCTTGCAGCGTTGCTGATTTGTGCAAGAAAGAGAGGTGTGAGGAAGAAAGGGCTTTTGCTATGATGGTTGTGGTGGTTGTGTGCATTCACTCACTCATAAGGTCCTTCTGCTGAAATGGCTCGGTGGGAGGTGGCTAAAAACTGAAACCACGGCTCAACGCATAAAACCATTCTGGTACCCCTAACAACACCTGCGAGACGTTCAGAATCTTCTGTCCACTTTTGTCTGTAGCGCAGCTGTACCACCTCTCTGGCTTCGCAAGTTGGGGTTCGGTAGACAGAAGGGGGCAGAGCCAGGAGAATGATACCACGCCAGTCCACGCACTTCTGACCAGAAAACAATCACAATGGAAGCTCAAGCGCCACTAAGCCGGGGTAAATTTTCGGGCATGGATTGTGCGGGCTGCAGCAGTGTTCAGTTCAGACTCATGTAATATTTTATGGGCGGCATTGAATCATTTTCGGTTATGTACAGTATTGACTACTTTCCACCCACCGAAGGTGCAATGCGAACACCCCCCCCAATGAGTTCGGTCCGGACAGAGAGGCCAACCATTCCACCGAAAATGCAGATGGTGAATTCACTAGGAAAGTGTATGAAAGGCGTTTGACCTGTACTACCACGATATCGATCATCGACCCAAAACTCCCGGAAGTGTTGGCAACGGTGCTGAATCTATTGGGTTTATGTACCAGAATAACGGGACTTGTCACATTTACGAATTCCAGTTTGGCTGCCAAAAACCCCAAACTTTTCAAGGTTGATACATCGCCTTGCCCGAAACTGATGGTCTGCTGTGTGAAAACGCGAGAGGCATAATCTGAGTCACTGATATTGCGCGCTAAACCTCTGCGCAAAGGGAATCGAGCGCAATCGGATTCGGAAAATGATTGGTTCTGGGAGTCCAGCTGGCACAATAGTGTGACCCATATTTCTGTTAACAAATCATGTGGCGCCGAAATCCGTGGAGAACGGAAGCATGCAGCTACAGTAAACTCCACAAAAGAAAACATATGGCTGTTCATTACACCTAGCCTGCCCCAAATTCATTAATCCCTATTTCACCACATTGGTTATCTGAAAATGATAGTATGTTTTTTTACGATTTCAAAAGTACAGAACTTTTTTCTGTCTCCTCATGAACGTAGGAGGAATGCACACAGAGTCTACATGGAAATCTGGCAGCAATTAAAGAATTTAGAGGTTTGTGATATTGACGTATGACATAAGTTTTGACCTCAAAGTGTCTGAATGATCAACACGAAAAGAAAGAAAGAACAAGAAAAAAAGAGTAATAGTAATAATAATAATAATAATAATAATAAAACGTTACTGATGCCTTACGAATCAAGTGTCAATAGGTGAAGCTCGCAGAGTTTTGACAACAAAACGTTCTTATGAGTTTTAGGAGACTAGAGGTAGGAGCAAAATAATTGGGGGGGTTGACTATCGAGAAAGGAGGGAAGAAGTATAAGCAAGGCAGACAATGATTACGCTAAACCCTGGATACATGCTGTTATATATCAAAATATGTATTGAAGAAGAAGAAGAAAAATCAACAAACAAAAGCACACACACGCACGCTTAACTGCATGCAACAGGAACCAAGTGCATGAAACACCCCCTGAATGGGTACACCGCCGAAGAAAGAAGGGCACGGAGAGGCGCAGCTGAAGATGCAGCGACAAGCAAGTGCAGTGGCGGCAAGTGCAGCGGCGACCGGAGTGGCGGCGGCGGTGGATGGCGGGCTGCGGATGCCACTCCTTATTGCCGCCTCCTCCTCCTGCAGCTCATTCTCTCTCTCACTTACTGCTGCCGCTCCAACTGCCGCCGCTCCTCCTCATGCAGCCGCCGAGAAACTTGTGTCGCTGCACCTGCAGCCAGCGCATCTGCTGCCGCCGCACCTGCCGCCACTGAGCACTTGCCGCCGATGCCTGCTGTAGGCGTCGCTTCTGCTGCCGCTGAGCTTCTGCCGCGCCGCTGCCTACGACAGCCGCCGCACCTGCCGCTGCTGCATCTGCGGCAGGGCGTAGTAGGCGCAACATGCGCGGGGCAGCAAGCTCGACGGTGGCAGGCGCAAGCACGGACGTCAGAAGCCCGTCATCAGCCACCCCCACCACCCTCGCCACCTCCCCCCACAGCGGCGGTTGCAATCTCACGGCCACCACCCCCCCCCCCCCCCAAGGCAGAAACCGCGGTAGGGGCGGGAGGTCGTGGCAGGCGCAACTGGCGCGCGGCAGCAGGGCCGACGGGGCAGCAAGGCAGTGGGGCGACAGGGCGGGCGGGGTTGAAGGGTGCAGCGGGGTCGACGGGAGGCCGCGACAAGGCCGTGACGAGGGTCGCGAGGACCAGCGCGCAGGTCGCCGCGACAGTCGAACTGGTCGCCGTGACCGTCGCGCAGCTGCCGCGACGGTCGCTCGTAAGAGGGGACGTGCCCGCAGCAGCCATGGCGACGTAAAATGGGGGGCCTAGGATCAGGCTTGTGTGAAAGATAAAACGAGGAATGATTGAATTAGCAAGCAGGTGGGTACAAGTAGGAAAACCTAAAAGTGTTGTACCCCATATTGTCTACCCCACTACAGCCTACACAGACTATCTCATATAAGTTTGACACACCCCCATAAGCAAAGTGGGGGAGAACAAGAGGTCACAAGACCAGTCAAGAAAAGCAAAACAAGCTCATGGTGGATCACGACGTCACCACGCATTCTGAGCACAAGCAAATGGCCACAAGGCCAGTTCACATGCAGAGTTATGTAAAGGAGAACAAGCAGTACAGTGATCACAACCTAGCAAGTGTAAGCATGCAGGTATATGTATAGAGATCACAGTACAAGCAAAGTCAAGAAGTGAGCAAGTGAGGCCAAGTAGGCACAAGGCCTAGAACAGTACAGAAACGCTGATGATCACAAGGCTGAAGTGCCTTGGTGAAGATATCAGCAGTGTTGGCCTGAGTGGCCACGTAAGCAAGACGAAGCTGACCACGTTGCTGCAACTCTCGAGCAAGGAAGTAGCGCAGAGCGATGTGCTTTGTTCTGTGCTCCAGTCTGTGCTCCTGACACAAGGCAATCATGGCCTTGTTGTCGACGTACAGAACTGGAGGAGAACGAGGCGGCTCTCCCAGGTCGGTCAGCAGGTAGGTGAGCCAGCGTAACTCCTGTGCAGCCATGGCCCCTGCGTAGATCTCAGCCTCACAGCTGGAGCTGAGGACAGAAGACGAGCGGGTAGACCGCCACGAAAATGAGCCGGAGCCAAGGCTGAAAGTGTAACCCTGTGACGACCGCTGCGTAGCCAAGTCGTCAGCCCAGGAAGCGTCTGCGTGACCAGTGAGGACAACTCGAGCCCGTCCTCCAAGCACGAGCCCCATGCCCGACGTACTGCACAAGTAGCGCAACACCCTCTTAGCGGCATCCACGTGCTCCTTCCGGTGTCTCCCAGGAGCAACATAGCGTGCCAGGATGCTAAGAGGGTATGCCAGGTCAGGTCGAGTGCAGGTCATCAGGTACATGAGGCATCCCACAAGCTCTGGATACGGGCCACTCGGCTCTACGGACTCATCCGAAGGCAGAGCTGAGAGCGAGTGGCGAGTAGGCAGAGGAGTGGACTGTGGCGAGGAGTACGTGAAGCGGAAGCGCTGAAGGACCTGCTGCACCATGTGTGACTGAGTCAAGGTAATGGTGCGCTTTGCTCTGTCCCGGGTGATCTGCAAGCCAAGATAGTTGCGCAGCTCACCCAGGTCTGTGCACATGTGTCTCTTCTACAGCTCCGACTTCACGTGGGCGAGTCCCTCAGTGTCAGCAGTAGCAAAAACCAAGTCGTCAACGTATACGAGGATGTAGAACGGCGGCAGAGAGGTCTCGGTGCGTAGAAACAACGATGGGTCAGCAGTAGAAGGAGCAAACCCAAGAGCCGCAAGATTCGTCCTCAGTGTGTCGTGCCACTCTCGGGGCGCCTGGCGGAGACTGTGGACTGGCCGCCGGAGGCTCCACTGGGCACCAGAAGGAAACGACCCAGTGAAGCCAGGTGGGTGGCGCAGCCAGATCTCCTCGTGTAGGCTGCCCTATAGGAAGGCTGTTCTGAAGTCAAGAGAGTGAAGCTCGTAGTCACGCTGAGCAGCGACGTGCAGCAGTACCCGAAGAGTGGTCATCTTCGGGGTAGGGGAGAAGGTCTGGAAGAAGTCAACTCCCTGTCGCTGACTGAAGCCTCGTGCACCGTAACGCGCCTTGAAGACAGGCGGAGAACCCGGCGGCCGCTTCACCCTGAAAATCCACATGCCACTGACGATGTTCGCCCCAGGTGGGGGAACCTCGTCGACGTAGGTGCCTGTGGACTTCCAGGAAGCCATCTCTGCGTCCATGGCTGTCTGCAACTGAGAGGAGTAGGGACCCTCTATCGCCTCTGCGTAAGAGCGCGGGGTCGGGATGTCTGGTGCATCCGGGTCTCCCTCAGGTGCAAGCAGCATGGACACGAGATGAGGTAAAGCAGCGGCAAAGCACTCAAACTCCTCCTGCCTGTCCTCAAGGACGTCCGTGCCAAGAGCACACTCACCCCTGACGGACGGAGGACAGACAGACTCAGACTCAACAACAAGACTAACGGCGTAGTCTAGACGACAGGCGGCAGCAAAGTCAACAAGCTCAGCAACTAGGGCAGACGCAGCAGTGGACTCAAAGGAAGGGTCAGTGACAACAGTAGCGAGAAGACGCGTGACAGTAGGAATGGCAGCATGAGCAAGGTCTGACGGTGGGTCAGGGACATCAGGAAGAGAGGACGCAGGAGGAGACGGCAGAGGGACACGCTGTGGAGCAGTGGAAGGACGAAGTGCCATCTGGTGTGTGCCTGGGACAGGGGGAGGACGCAGACGCGGAACACGACGACCAGTGCGAACAGCGCGAACAGGCGACGCAGGACGAGACTCAGGCGACGCAGGACGAGACTCAGGCTCACGACGCTCCGTAAGACCTCTAGTCGGCCCAGAGTAAGGAGAAGGACCAGGCAGTGGAGAGGCTGGCTGTAGCTGCGACTGCGACGGGGCAGGCTGTGGACACAGTAAGGGAAGAGTGGGACCTGTAGAAGGCGGGAGGCCAAGAACCTGCTGAAGGAGTGGAACGAAGTACGGCCGCGGCCGCGCAGCGCCTCCAGAACCAGCAGAGACAGCACCAGTACCCCCAGCTCCAGGGTCTCCAGCTCCAACTCCCGCAGCACCACCAGCTCCAGCACCTCCAGCAGCTCCAGCTCCAACAGCACCTCCAGCAGCGACAGATCCAGCGCCTCCAGCTCCAACTCCTGCAGCACCACCAGCTCCTGTAGCTCCAGTACCTCCAGTACGAGCACCTCCGGGACCAGCGGCTCCAGCACCTCCAGCAGCTCCAGCACCAGTTTTACCTCCAGCAGCTCCAGCTCCAGCAGCTCTAGTGCCTCCAGGACGAGCACCTCCGGCAGCTCCAGCACCAGCAGGACCTCCAGCAGCACCAGCTCCAGCAGCACCTCCATCTCCAGCAGCTCCAGTAGCACCAGCTCCAGGGGCTCCAGCGGTAGGCCCCCCAGCTCCAGCGGCTCCTCGCTGGAGTCTCCAGCGGCGAGCAAACCACTCGCGCAGCTGCGGTGGAGAGAGAGGCTCCCGCCGAGACGAGGCACCTGCAGGAACTCCAACATACTCAGCACCCCCAGTCTCAGCAACCGCAGGCTCAGTACCCTCACGCTCAACACCCCCAGGCTCAGCACCCTCAGACTCAGCAACCCCAGGCTCAGCACCCCCAGGCTCCGCACGCTCAAGCTCAGCACCCCCAGGCTCCGCACGCTCAAGCTCAGCACCTCCAGCAGCACCAGAGTCAACCGCTACCTCGACAGGCTCGACAGCGTCTACCTGAGACACACCTGAGGGAGCAGGACCCTGAGGGGGGAGGGGGTCTACCGGAGGAGGACCTGGTGCAAGGAAGAGCGGTGGGGGGGGGAGAGAGGCAGTGCGGTAGGGGAAGAGACGGTAAAAGGGAACCGACTCGTCGACAGGACACGGCGCGAGGTGGGGTGGTAAAACTGCCAGCCAGGCGCGTCAGGGACAAAGCCAGGGAAGACGCAGGGAATAGCGCGGGCGGAGAGCTTGTCCGCGGTAGTATCGCGGACAAAGGTACGAGAACCCCAGACCCGGAACACCGACGCATCGCCAACCTTCCCCGTCCACCGCAGGGTGGGCGAGGTCTCCGGGAAGGAGACACGGGGCCAGAGGTAGAGCTGATGCGCAGCGTATCAGACCGTAAACGGCTACAGAAAATGGGGGGCAGCCGCATGGACCATGAAGATACGAGCGACCTCCATGACTAAGCCAATGCGGCGCTCAGCAACCCCATTCTGCTGCGGTGAGGCCGGGAGCGTGAACGTCTGGCGAATGCCCTCCCCACGACAAAAGTCCCGCAGAAAGTCAGAGACAAACTCACCACCTCTTTCAGAGTGCAGACGCAGGACGAGAAAGTCTGTCTCGAACCGCTCGCGGAGCTCGAGACGTGCAGCGCGGATCCAAAGGATCAAAACATTAGGGACCTCACCCTTGGTGCGCAAGGGGAAGACCGTGGTGTAACGCGCGTAGTCGTCAACTACCAGCAAAAAGTACCGCTCGCGGTCCTGTCCACGGACGCGGGCTAGGCCCCACACGTCCATGTGGAGGGTCTGCAGGGGAGCAGTCGTCGGGGGAAACGAGGAGGAGTGAGGAGCGGCGCGCTGCCGCCCCTCGACACAGGGAAGGCAGGGAGGGGCAGGCGAGGGTAGGAGAGGAGGCAGAGTCTCTGGGAGTCCAGAGACAAGGAGACGTCGATGCATGTCACGGAGGCGCTGCACCGAGGGGTGACCAAGACGGTGGTGCCAAAGGACGGTCTGGTGCGACAAAGCGCGACACGAGCAGGGGGGCGCTAGCTGACCTGACGCACTTTCAGACGCAGCTACCTGAGGTGACACAGTAGTCAGTGTGTACAGACTCGAGCCAGGCGCTCGGGTGAACGTGGCCAGGTGCCGACCAGTCCGGGAGCACGTACAGTGGGTCACACGTTGACCTCCAGGAGTGAACTGATCAACCCACACATCCTGGAGGTCAGCTCCACTCACCAAGTTCGTAGAGAATGAGGGGAGGTGAAGACCTGACAGTGAGCCAGACGGAACTGCCGGACATGGCAGAACCGTGGAGGAGTGCGCAAGGACCGGGCCCCCAGAGGGGTCCGCCAGGGAGACTGCAACCGGCCGACTGAGCGGCGTGAGTGTGGTGCTGTCGCGAAAGAAGGAGTGGGAAGCACCTGAGTCAAGTGTGAAGGTGTGCAAGGCCTCAGCAGGCACAGTACCAGAGAGAGCAGACTCACCAGCACCTGGAGCAGCAGACTCACTAGCACCTAGAGCAGTAGCCTCACTAGCACCTAGAACAGCAGCCTCAGCACTAGTAGGCAATGCATACATGGCAGTGAGGATAGCATCATAGTCAAGAGCAAAGATATTCACCCTCTGCCTAAGCAGCTCCACCCAGCTGGGGAGCTCAGCCTCGTCGCCAAACTCGGTACGCCAGGCGTCGCTCAGACAGGCGAAGCAGCGGGAATGTGTGTGACCAATCGTCCTGCAAGTCTGACCAGCCCGATCACCTGTGCGAATGACGTACGGGCAGCGAACAGTACTCCGAGACCCTCTACTCTGAGCGTACCACTCACGAAGCTGCTGGGGCGTAAGGGTCTCACGGTGACGCCGCTGCAGCTGCATCTGGCCACTGCCAGAAACTCCCGCCTGACCAGCTCCAGGGCGACTGCCACTACGGCCGCCGCCACAACCCCAACTAGCGTACCACTCACAAAGCTGCTGGGGCGTGAGGGACTCGCGTGGACGTCGCTGGAGCTGCATCTGGCCACCGCCAGTAGCAGCAGTAACAGCAGTAGTAGCAGTAGCAGCAGTAGCCGCAGTAGCAGCAGTAGCAGCAGTAGTAGCAGTAACAGCAGTAACAGCTGTAGCAATAGGAGTAGAAGTAGCAGCAGTAGCAGTAGGAGCAGCGCGGGCAGGGCAGCGCGGCTCAGTAGGGTAGGGCGGCGCAGCTCAGCAGAGCGGCGCGGCTCGGCAGAGCGGCGCGGCTCGGATGGGCGGCGCGGCTCGGCTGGGCGGCGCGGCTCGGCTGGGCGGCGCGGCTCGGCAGGCAGGCAGGCGCAGCAGCGCGCGTGTAGGGCAGGTGCGCGGGTAGCGCGGGTAGGGCAGGTGCTCACCAGGGGCAGGTAGGGCAGGTGCCACCGGCGGCGGGTAGGGCAGGCGCGCGACTGGCGCGGGTAGGGCAGGCGTCCGACGGGCGGCGGCAGGGCAGGCGCTCGACAGGCGGCTGCAGGCGCTCGACGGGCGGGTAGGGCCGGCGCTCAACGGGCGGCGGCAGGGTAGGCGCACGACGGGCGCGTAGGGCAGGGCCGCGACGGCGCGACAGGCGGGTAGGGCAGGGCCGCGACGGGCGGCGGCAGGGCAGGCGCTCGACGGGCGGCAGGTAGGGCAGGCGCTCGACAGCGGGTAGGGCAGGCGCGCGACGGCGGCTGCAGCAAGGGCAGGCGCTCGATGGCGCGGGTAGGGCAGGCGCTCGACGGCGCACAGCAGGGCAGGCGCAAGGGCGCATGTGAGGCAGGCGCGAGGCGCGCGACAGGGCATGCAGGCGCGGCAGCGCGCTTCGGGCAGGGCAGGAAAAAAAAATCGTGGTGGGCCCTTAAAAAAATCGTTCCCACTAGGGAACCTGCTCTGAAACCATGTGAAGAACAGAACGAGGAATGATTGCATTGAGCAGGATGAGAAGTACAAGTAGGAAACCCTAAAGTGTTGTACCCCATATCGACTACCCCACTACAGCCTACACAGACTATGTCATATAAGTTTGACAAGCCCTGCTTACCAACAAGTGGCTTGAACTCATCCTTAGTGAACCAGCGGGCGGCGACAAAGATAGTGTTCTCACGCCGCGACCATATGCTTTTCGGGACGGGTCCAGTAGCTGACCGCCTGGAGGCCCACGTGCCGGCACTATGCCCTTTTCCTTCGCCCCACTTGTGGTGCTCGGTGCGTTGCGACGAGTCCCCGACATTTGCGGGTCGGTCTCTTCCTCGGTAACATCGTCGTCCTCATCTTCTTCTTCGTCATCGTCCTCCTTGAGAGCGTCACCGTCGTCGTCATCGTCATCGTCGGTCCCGACATCGTAGTCATTTTTGTCTGAATCATCGCCTTCATCGTCGTCCTCCACCTCGACATTGCGGGAGGTGGCGATGCGGTCGCTAGCACGACGAGGGCGTGAAGGTCCAGCACGAGGAGTTTGAGATGGCTCCCTCCGACTAGGTGCGGCCGGGGGGGCACGACCAGGGGGCACGACAAGGGGGCCTTCTTCTGCTAGCTATCTGCTCGTTACGCAAGCCGATGCAAGGAATTTCATTAAAGTCTTGGGGGCATGGGTCCTGGCCTTCGGGGTCGCCAGACTTACGCTTCCGTGCCATGGCTGCCTACTAGAGACGCGACGAGTGCAGGATGAGCAGCAAAAAGGAAACGGTGTGTTGGTGGTGGTTGATGGATGAGCATGAAGGGGTTGGAGGAGATCAGTGGGCAGATCCTGTGGCGGGATTCTTTTTTTTTTTGGCATGTGTGACCCTAAATCCAAATTTGCATTGGCGCGCCTGACCGAGAGCGTGCCTGTTTTTCCCGCGTGAAATTTGCAGGTTGGGGGTTGTCCAGGTGCATTCAGTCGTGTCCTCCGAGACACATACGTTTGGAGCCGCGTGCATGAGGACGGTGGTGTGGCATTATGCAACAATCGCGACAGCAGTGTGAATCATGCTAACCAAGGTAAATTACACCACCTGTCACATGACAATATATGCAGTTTTTGCGCGTCACAATCGATTGTGCGCCTAAAACGAAGACATGTCAAGGCAGGAATGTACCCTAGTACGATAATGGGATGCGGATACGATATAAGATGGTGTAGTGATATTTTCCCATCTAAAGCCGTCCACATTGTGACATAACGTGTCGAAAATCCAGCATTCCCATCTCGTTGCCCTGCAAGGAAATGATGACAAATTTGATAGGGAAAGAGCCATTTGATGTTCTACCTGTTTCAAAGGTATAAAAAAAACAGTGGCACTACTGTAGAAAGAAAAAAAAACAGTAGGAAAAATCATGTTCGAGGTGATCTTGGTGGAGCAAGTTGCAGAAATGAAGAACGATATGAAAACAAGATCACCTCAAACGATATGAACACTATTGGCAGGATGTGATGCGAGCGAGGTTAACAAACAAAACACAGGTATGATGTATTGCTGAAAAACGCCATCAGGCTGGAGGAATTGTAATGGCCACAAACGAATCAACAACATTAGGCAATCACGGTGTTAGAGCAATTATTAATAGCATGTATAAAACACGTTGCTTAGCTTACGACAGATGGACCAAGCAGCTTTCAACACTTGATGGAGCAAGTTGCAGAAATGAAGAACGATATGAAAACATTATGGACGCAGGTGGAGCGATTACATGAAGAAAACACCGAGCTACGCCAGACGTGAGGTGAAGCACGTCAGGAGCCGCCCGTTGAAGAAGGTTGAGGCACTAGTCAAGCGGTGAGCAGCAATCCTTTGGAGGACCTCACACGTGACTTTGAAGAAGAGAAGACCTGACTTCTTACCTGTAATGAGGTCAGACCCTAAGTCTGTTTTTATTCCAAACAGCACATGTGATTGACTGAACAGTGTCTGTTCTAAACTTGCTGCTCTTCACAGAATGACTTTTGCGTCCACTTTAAAGCAAACTAAGTTGAATCGAAGACCAAAAGTCACAGCCCTCCTGATTGGCTGAACAGTGTGGGCATGTCCTTGATCTGCTGCTCAGGATGACTGATAAGACGACTCGAAAGCCAAAATCCAGAACTCACCTGGGATTGGCTGAACAGTGTAATCATGTCCTCAATCTGCTGCTCTCTCCACAGAATGACATTTGACTCGACTCACAAGCCAAAGACATTCGGATCAACTCAAAGGTGAAAGCCCACCTGTGATTGGCCGAAGAGTGTAACCATGTCCTCAATCTGCTGCTCGCTCCACAGGAAAGAGTGCACCGCTGCCAGCCTGGCCACGTCAGCTGCTGTGACGTGGCCCTCGCCATTGGCTGGATAGGGGGGGAGGAAGTGGAAGGCGTGCGAGGGGGGAAACAGTGACAAGCGTGCGAGGGGGGACACAGAGCAGTAATGCGTGAATGACTTTGCCTCGATCAAAGAGTGCACCGCTGCCAGCCTGGCCACGTCAGCTGCTGTGATGTGGCCCTCGCCATTGGCTGGATAGGGGGGGAGGAAGTGGAAGGCGTGAGAGGAGGGAAACAGTGACAAGCGTGCGAGGGGGGACACAGTGACAAGCGTGCGAGGGGGGACACAGAGCAGTAATGCGTGAATGACTTTGCCTCGATCGAAGAGAGTGCACTGCTGCCAGCCTGGCCACGTCAGCTGCTGTTACGCGCCCCTCACCATTGGCTGGATAGATTATCGAATGGTTAGGGAGTGCGGTGAGGGGGGTTGAAGGGGGTTGAATCGGGGGAATAAGATGGTGGAGGGAGAGGTGGATACTATTTTTGAGGATTCTAAAAAATCGTTCACAAGGTGGATACAGAAGAATGGGCTGCGGCCAGCCTGGCCACGTCATCTACTGTTATGTGCCCCTCACCATTGGCCAGATAGGCTCGGAGGAAAAGGTAAGGTTGGGAGGGGGAACACAAACAGACTAGCATTGTGAAAGTGACTTTGCCGAGAACTAAGAGAGCCCTACAGCCAGCCACGCCAGATGCTGTTATGCGACCTGTAAAAGGAGATGGTGCGAGGGGAACATAGAATAACAATGTGGGAGTGACCTTTCCTTGATCAAGGAGAGCTGTGTCTCTGATCTGATCCAGCTGGCCTTGTGATGCCTGTGTGCCCATGTTCTTCTCTTGCAATACCAACTGGTTTGTTTGAGAATTCTAAAGAACCAGATCGTGTGCCCGCCTGTGTTCTTCTCTTGCACATGCTGTCGCGCGGGCGCACGTGTGCGTGGCTGTGTGCATGTGGGATGACATTTTAGTCGACATGTGTGTGTGTCAAGTCAAGAAAGCAGACAGCTCTCTCTCTCACTCACGCACACACCATCGAGAGTGAAGTAGAGCCAGTCGGCTATGTGCATGCACTGTGTGCGCGCAGTTGTCTTCTCTTCGTGCATGTGCGCGTATACGTCTGTGCGTGTGTGTGTGTCCATATCTGTGTATCAAGTCAAGAAAGCAGACAGCTCTCTCTCTCACTCACGCACACACCATCGAGAGTGAAGTAGAGCCAGTCGGCTATGTGCATGCACTGTGTGCGCGCAGTTGTCTTCTCTTCGTCCATGTGTGCGTATACGTCTGTGCGTGTGTGTGTGTCCATATCTGTGTATCAAGTCAAGAAAGCAGACAGCTCTCTGTCTCTCTCACGCACGCACACACCATCGAGAGCAAAGTAGGTGTGAGCAAGTCGGCTGCATGCGCGCGGATGCTTGTGCATGCATGCTTGTGTGTTCTGAAATAGCAGGGAGCTCTCTCTCTCACACACCATCAAGAGTGAAGTAGAGCGAGTCGGCCTCAGAATCAGTGAGCTTTCTCAACGGGCTTCGACACGAGCTGGTTTTTTAGAATTTTCAAAAACCAACATGAGTTGCAGACAGCCACTACTCACCATCGATAGTGAAGTAGAGCGAGTCAGCCTCGGAGTCTGTGAGCTTCCTCAACGGGCTTCGACACGAGCTGGTTTTTTAGAATTCTCAAAAACCAACACGAGTTGCAGACAGCCACTACGCACCATCGAGAGTGAAGTAGAGCGAGTCGGCCTCGGAGTCTGTGAGCTTCCTCAACGGGTTCCTACGCCGCTTCGCCTGCCAGGAAGGAGAAAAGTGCAGGGGAAGGACTTGGAAATTGTTGAGTGAGTGGGTGAGTGAGTGAATGAAGGAGTCAGCGGGTCAGTGAGCTTCCTCAACGGGCTCCTACGCCGCCTCGCCTGCCGGGAAGGAGTGAGTGAGTGAGGGAGGGAGTGAGGGAGGGGTTGAGGGAGGGAGTGAGGGAGTGAGGGAGTGAGTAATAGTGAGTGAGGGAGTGAGAGAGTGTTTGAGCGAGTGAGTGAGTGAGTGAGGGAGTGGGTGAGTGAGTGAGTGAGTGAGTGAGTGAATGAGGGAGTTCACTTCACAGTCAGTGAGCTTCCTCAAAAGGCCTCTGATGCCGTTTTGCCTGCCAGGAAGAATGGAAAGGGAAGGGGGGGGGAGGGGGGGATGCAGGGAAGGCCTTGGGTTTAGGGTGAGATGAGAACACCTACTGAGGGAGAATCCCAGTCCCAGGGCACACACGTGTGTCCCTTTGAAAATGCTCAAAAGCGACACAAGCATCCCAGCAGTATTCTGAGCAGAATTCTCAAAAGTGACACACCACCTCTACGTCTCACAAGACTTCTGAAAAGCTTCTCAACACTCCCACCTTCTCAACACTCCCACCTTCTCAACACTCCCACCTTCTCAACACTCCCACCTTCTCAACACTCCCACCTTCTCAACACTCCCACCTTTCTCAACACTCCCACCTTCTCAACACCCCCATTCTCTCAACTCTCCACGCACCTTGATCTTGCCTCTCCTGCCTCTGCCTCTGCCCGCGTCACTCCCATCGCCTCCACCCCTCCCTCCTCCCTCTCCTCCTCCACCCTTCTCTCCTCCTCCACCCTTCTCTCCTCCTCCTCCCTCTCCTCCTCCACCCTTCTCTCCTCCTCCCCTTCCACCTCCTCCAGTCATGGAGAGTGACAGGGCGATTGCCTGAGGCAGAGAGGGGTGGAGAGGGGTGGAGAGGGGTGGAGAGGGGTGGAGAGAGGTGGAGAGAGGTAGACAGAGGTAATCAAAGGTGGACAGAGGTAGGTAGAGATAGGTAAGAGAGGCAAAGCGAGGAGGAGAGAGGCAGAAAGAGGTGGAGAGGGTTGGAGGAAGGCGCGAAGAGAGGCAGAGGCAGTAGCAGAGACAACACTAAGCACAGATTGGGGAGCAGATTGGGGAGCAGATTGGGGAGCAGATTGGGGAGCAGATTGGGGAGCAGATTGGGGAGCAGATTGGGGAGCAGTGAATTGTGTGCGTGTGTGGGGCCTGGCATGCATGGCACCGCACAACCACTTTTTTGGAATTTCTAAACAGATTGGGAGCAGATTGGGAGCAGTGAACTCTGTGCGTGTGTTGGCTCTGGCGTGTCTTAAAGCTCCCCATTACTCGTGTGTTGGGTCTGGCATCGTACCGCACAATGCATAACATGCCCACGTTATGGATTTGATTTGAAGTGTGAGAGCACAACGAGTAACAAGCCCAACGAATTTGCCGTGTTTGAACACTTCAGAGTATGGCATTGGCAAGGCATACCTGACCTGACAGTGCAGCCGCATCATGCAGTAAGTTGACTTTGAGACGACTCAAAAGTGAACACTTCAGAGTATCGCATTGGCATTGGCATAGCATACCTTACAGTGCAGAACAACGTTTTCATAACAGAATGTGTAACAACAGTCAACGTGTTGAGGAGCCTACAAAAAATCCTGAAAAAACAATCTGTGGCGTTTTCAGGCGTTTTTGTAGGCGCCTCAAATGTAGCGCCTAGCCTACATCCACTATCAGTGCGATCACCTCAGAAATATAAGTTGAGTGACCTCAAAAGTCGTTTCCTTAATAATTGCCTCAAAAGTCATTTCCTCAATACTCGTTTCCTCAAAAGTCATTCCCTCATAAGGCAACCACCTCAGATACCCACTCAGCATCTGTAGCTCCTCGTCCTCGTCACCGGCACCAACCGCTCCCAACTCCTCCATCGCCCTCCCCTGCTTGCTCCCCCGCTGCTGCTGCAGCTTTTCTGCACCCCGTTTCCCCAACTGTCGTCCTCTCCTCCTCCCACTGCTGCCTCCACCACCACCCTCCCCTCCCTCCATCTCCTCATCTTCCCCCTCCTCCTCCCCTTCACCCCTCTCTTCATCCTCCTCATCACCATCATCATCATCTGCAATCTCATCTGGAATATACTCGCCGTCTTTCCCCAATTCCTCCTCCTCCCCCTCACCCCCCTCCTCCTCTTCCTCATCCTCCACTTCATCTCCCCCCTTGCCCCTGTCACCACCACCACCACCTCCCCCCCCTGTCGTTGTCTGAACACGAAACGACCGCCGAGTCCCTGAATGAGAGAGAATGACGAGCACACGCAGAACACAAGCTAGGTAAGGAGGTGGCCGGGCCAAACAATCACCGTGCGGAACCGCACCAATACCACTGCCAACCACACTATCACCGTGCCGAACCACACCAATTACCTTGCCAACCCACACTATCACCCGACTAGCACAGCTAAACACGCCAGACACGAAGAAGAATCCAAACGCCGAATGCACACAGTACACCACAGCACACCACAACACACCACAGCACACCACAGCAAACCAAATGGGTGCTGACAAATGGGTGCCGACAAACGGGTACTTCCACCTTCAAAGGTCGAGAGTGGTTGCTCCTGCGTCAGGAAAACTAAGCTTGTTCCGCGACATCTCAGAACGATCATATTCTCACGCACGTATTGTATCACAGCCTTGAGAGGGCGCGAGCCGTCGTCGTTGCGGCTGTTTTTGAGTCGCGGTCGACTTGAGCCGCAAAAAAACTGTCTCGATTCACACGACATCTCAGAACAATCATATTCTCACGTCACGCAGGTATTACAACCTTGAGAGGGCGCGAGTCGTTGTTGCGCCTCGCTGCGATTTTTTAGGCGCCTCAAAAATGTTCCGCGACATCTCACGCAGAACAATCATATTCTAGCTGCGGTTGAAAACCGAGCAGGTGTTACAACCTTGAGAGGGCGCGAGTCGTCGTTGCGGCTGCGCGGTCGACTTGAGCCGCCTCGCTGCAGCGCTCACGTCGAGCGCCGCGAGCAGCGCCGCGTTTCTCGCCATGCGATCCGCTCTCAGCTGCTCGTAGGCTGTCATGCCCCCCGCACCGCCTCGCGCAGCCGCATCCCCGTCAGCGTCCCCGTCAGCGTTCCCGTCAGCATCCGTACTGGCGTCCACGTCAGCGTCACCGTCAGTGTCCCTATCCGTAACGTACTTGTCAGCGCCCTCGGAATTCGCGGAATCGGAGTCGCTCAACTCTGCCGCCGAACCGCTTCCTGCCCGTAACTTAGCTTCCTCTACCTTCTCTGAATCTCCTCGCTTGACTATCGCCGATTCTCGAGGGACACGCGTCGCACCCTCCAATTTTGCAACCAAATCACTTCCTGCCCGTAAATCAGCTTCCTCCTCCTTTGATTCTCCTCGCTTGATTATCGCCGATTCGCGGCGGACACGCGTCGCACCCACCTCCTCCTCTTCTGCTTTCGCTCTCGACCTCCTCGTTGCTCGCGGTGGTGGTTTCATGATTCTCTCAAACGGGAACACGGGAATCCTTCGGAGCCTTACTACGCCATATCGTGATAGTCATCAATGACAAATAGTAGCTGCAGCTGCAATGACAGGCCTACTCATATCCTAAACCGACTATTGCGATCTACGGTATGCGAAGTGTTGAGATTTCCAACCTTTTAACACTTGGTTGGGTTTGCCCGTCTGTGATTGGGTAACGAATGACGAAATATTTGACGAGTGGGTGAAAAAAACACAGCGAACTCCCAAACAGTCGAGGCCAAAACAAACCAGGGTGGGTTGGTTTGGGTGGAAAACGAGCCAAGGGGGACAGGTTTGGTCCCGGGTTCTGTCAACGTTGAGTTCAGAGTCTCATATTTTCGAGAGTTGTAAATGCTTGGTGTGCACGGGGAAGTGTGCGACAGCCAACTTTCCCAAACCACCCCTTGCTTTGGTGTGCTTTGCGACAAACTCTGCTGTTACCGGATTCCAACCGTAGACGCGAGCTTTAATCGCGCTAACGTCGGTGGAGTTTAGACTCATCGAACGCGTGAGTCCCTCCCGGCTGGTAGATGACGGTGAGCGTCAACGACAGCCGATTATAACTAACGGAACGGACAGCCTCAAAGTGGACGGGGAGCGTGACGGTGACGAAATTCCATCAGGATTTTAGGATTGGGCTTAGGAATGAGGGCGTGTTTTCATGATGAGCTGAGCTTCGAGTCACCGAAAAAATACAGTACTCACTTGCTGCCCGGGTGGGGCCTTCGAGTTTCAACGTCAAAAATTGTGGTTGGGATCCAGATTTTTGCAAATTCCAAGGTTCCCAAAACACCAGATTGATTCTGTTAGAGCTTTAGATCGTGACAAAACACAAGTAACCGTGCATGACCGTGACAAAACACGAGCCATCACCTGATTTCGAGAGGTGCCAGTCAGCTGACTGACACCTGGTTGCAAAGCAACTGCGAATGGGCCCCACGCGTGCTTGCCTCAATTTTAGCTCGCTCAGCGCAAGCTTATAATTCTGGTAGTAGCAGCAATCCCAGAAATTCCCGCCGAAACCAGACTACTGGTTCCCAATAGTAGAACACTCCGAAATCTCCTAGCGACTCGCCCCAAGCCGCGTTGTTACGGTCGCGATATGGCTCGAGTGGCCACTGCCACGAAGCTACGTGGAGTCCACGTCAGCCCTTGCTGAGCGTAGTGACTAAAGTGGCTGCTGCCACGTCTGGGGAGTGGATTTAACGAGTGAGCCGCTGACGTGTCAAGTCCACATGCGTGTCTGTTCCACATTCCGGCTTGATGACTTCAAAACTCAGATGTCTTATTCTGCCTGTGAGTCAAGAATGAAAAAAAAAAAAAAAAAAAAAAAAAATGATGCCGTTCCAAGGTAGCAAGCTCGATTTTCCATGTGCCTCATTCCCTCTATTCCCTTTCCATCATCTCATTCTCACGGCTCCATTCCCTCCTACATCTCTCTCCAATTGATCGTTTCTCTCCCTTCCCCCCCTCTCCCTTCCTCCCTCTCTCCGCCTTCCCTCTCTCCCTCTCTCCGCCTTTCCCTCTCTCCTTCCCATCCTTTTTCTTACCTCTCCACTCCTCTCCCACCCTCTTATCTCCTGTCCCTGTCTTGCGTGCCACCAGGTGATGCAGGTGATTCCCTGCTTGCATGTCACCATGTCAGCGTGTTGCCATGTCAGCGTGTTGCCATGTTAGCAGCTGAATGTGGTAGCTCTCTTGAAAGCTTCACATTTCTCTTCTAAATCTCCTGGCTCTGATTGTGCGTGTCTGTGAACTGATGTGGCATGACAGCGTCTGATGTGGCATGACATCGTCTGATGTGGCATCATGTGGTATGACGGCTGATTGTGCCTCTTCCTTTCGTGCAGCCCGGAGGTCAACTCATGCACCTCATTGCTCACATCGCCACTGCCATCGGCCTGACATGCATCGGTAAATGACTCCCCTAACTCTTTTACGTCCTCCGTATACTACCTCTCATCTTCCCGGCCCCTCTCCTCCTCCTCACATCGCCACTGCCATCGGCCTGACATGCATCGGTAAATGACTCCCCTAACTCTTTTACCTCCTCCGTATACTACCTCTCATCTTCCCCGTCCCTCTCCTCCTCCTCACATCACCACTGCCATCGGCCTGACATGCATCGGTAAATGACTTCCCTACCTTGTGTATCCCACTTATAATCCCCGTCCCCCTCCTCTTCCTCACATCAATACACACGCGCATGTGCACCAACTCACATCCATCCCTCTCTTGCTCTTCCACCCCCCCCCCCCCCCCCTCCCCCCCCCGACCTCTCTTGTTCTCTTTCTTTCCCTTTTCTGCCTCACCACCAGGTGCTTAAGCTGCAGCCCTCGCAGCCGCTGCCTTTGGGGCTCCCACCACCCTCCAGTGGGTCGTTGTGGACATTGACGCGTCTCCAAAATTTCTTTATAAGTGTATTTATTTATTTATTATATTCCGGCTAACAGCATTTTTCAACCATGCGTGAGTCAACTATGCCATCAGAATCAGCATACCCCACGTCACCACATTACACCCCTCTGTAACCCATAATTCTTTCCACCTTCCCCATCTGCCAGGTCTGTCCCTGTCACCCTCCACTGGTCCTCCCTTCTCTCTCTGCTCACCGTAAGTGCTGCAATCAGCCACGTCACATTGTTCTCCTGCCACATCACATCGCTCTCCCGCCACATCACATTGCTCTCCCACCACTCATTTGCCATGTCACGTCACTCACTGCCACATCAGTTTTTTCCGCCACGTCTACCCTCTTCCGCCACTCCCCCACCCCCCCCTTCAGACCAGCTGCTAGCCTGGCTGAGGTCATGGCTCTGCTGGTGTAGTTGCAGCACTGCTGGTGTTGCCTGACTGAAAGCTGCTATATTCCACTACGTGCTTGGAAGTTTTCTTATAAGCGACTCAGATTGAGCTGGTGCTACTGGGTTGGAAGACACTCCAATGCAGCTGGTGTGGCGACCTGCTGCGACACACAGACCTGTGCTGCAACGAGCGCAGAGGCAACGAGCACAGAGGCAACGAGCACAGAGGCAACGAGCACAGAGGCAACGAGCACAGAGGCAACGAGCACAGAGGCAACGAGCGCAGAGGCAACGAGCACAGAGGCAACGAGCACAGAGGCAACGAGCACAGAGGCAACGAGCACAGAGGCAACGATCACAGAGGCAACGAGCACAGAGGCAACGAGCACAGAGGCAACGAGCACAGAGGCAACGAGCACAGAGGCAACGAGCACAGAGGCAACGAGCACAGAGGCAACGAGCACAGAGGCAACGAGCACAGAGGCAACGAGCACAGAGGCAACGAGCACAGAGGCATCGAGCACAGAGGCAACGAGCACAGAGGCAACGAGCACAGAGGCAACGAGCACAGAGGCAACGAGCACAGAGGCAACGAATGTCGACCTGTAAGGCAACAAGCTGCTCCATTACCGTGCGTCTGACCCATCTTGGCCCGTGCTGTGCTGCCCAGCTGCCCTCTCAGAAGCAGCAGAGTCTGAATCGTCACAACTGTCAGCATCATCAGGATCGTCAGCAGTGCCAGCATGGTGAGAATCCATCTCCATTGCACCACCACAACTTTCAGCAGCAGCAGCCCCAGCCTGGGGTGCAGCAGCAACACCGTAAACTGCGGCCATCACACCTGCTGCCATATCAGCAGCAATGGCAGCAGAAGTAACATCAGCTGCTGCTGCTACTTCTGCTGCCATTGGTGCCACACTGCCGCCACGCCCTGAAGCCACACCACCACCAGTACCGGTTGGAACAGTGTTTCCGCCAAACCCATCAGGGTAAGGAAACGATGACGATGCAGATACCGCGTCATCCTCAAACGAACCGTTGCCAGGTGCAGCCGTGGGAAGAACGAATGTGGGAAAACTAGCAGTAGAAGCAGTACCAGCAATAGCAGTACCAGCAGTAGCAATGGGAGCAGTGGGGGCAATGGCAGCAGTGGCAGCAACAGCAGCAGTGGCCAGAGTAGCTGCAGTAAAAGCCGTAGCAGCAGTAGCAGTCGTAGCAGCAGTAGCAGCAGGGGAGCAGGCCGAGGCGGCAGGTTGAGGCGGCGTCCGCCCCATCCACGTGTGCGTGATGACCGGTGGTGGCGGCCGAGGCCTCCCGGGCAGCTGAAACCCGGGAAGCTGAACATTGGGCTGTTGAAAAACAGCTGTGGCTGTACTAGAGGCAGCACCACCAACCCCAACAGCTGATCCCATTTGACCGATGGGCAGCATGCCAGCAGCTGCTGCAGACGAAATGGCCAGACCTCTAGGCTGAAACGCGGCAGGAAATGCAATCGCAGGGGAAGCAGAGGCAGAGTAACAGGAGGCTGGCTGCTGCTGGTGGCGTTCTGGTACTGAAATTGGTGCTCCTAGAACCTCGCCGTGGGCGGCAACTGCGCGTGCCGAAACATCTTGGTTTGCGTCAGCAGGAATAGATGGAGCTCCCAGGACTCCGGTGCTCTCATGCGCTGTAGTAGCAGCTCCAGAGTAGACAACCGGCCTGAAGGGCTCTCCTGATGGGCGAGGAATGGGATGACCAGGATGATTACTAGACGAGGAGCGTGGATCGTGCATGCACACGGGATGTTGCTGTCGCTGGGAGATGCACGAGAAGAAATGCTGTTGTTGCGAGATGACTGAGGGGAAGTGGTCCCTCCAGCCAGTGGGCAAGCCTCCAGGATTCTGGTAGTGCTGCAGCATCAGCATAGAAGCGATGATTGGCTGCTGCTGCTGTTGCTGCTGCTGCTGCTGCTCACCATCCCATTCCATTTCTGGCCTCAAATTCCCATCAAGGCTGTTACCATGCACATGGTTTACATGACTGGTGGTGCCGCTACTGCCCGCCTCCGGGTCATCATTAGTCATGACGTGCTCCTGATGATGAGTATCATGAATCATGCTGCCGGCAGGCCTTTGCCTGAGCTGATAGGCCGGGGAAACGGACTGCAGCACCTGCGTGAAAGACGCCAAGGGTCGCCATGCCGTCGTGGTTGCACCGGCCGCGGCCGCGGCGTTGTAATCGCGTTGTGGCGGACAGCCAGCAGCGGTTGCATTACTTTGGGATGTACTAGTAGTAGAAGCAGCAAACGGCGACTGGATTGGCACGTTGACCTCAGCTTGAATGTGCATTGGTGGCGAGTCGCTCCCATCGATTTCAGATCTGCCAAACCACCGGATTACAAACCAGGTCAGTCACGGTGCATTGAACTTAAATTCATTCCCACAACAAGCATTTAAAAACTCGCAACCCTAAATAACACAAACGTACGTTTGGAGTAGAAACTCCGCCATAGCCGGAAGGATTTATTTTATTGATCTCGGTCTTCGGGTAAGCTTTCAATCTGTGTCAGAAGCTCCTAAATCAAGGATGTAAAAACAGCAGTGAAACGAAGGGATCCTCGGTAGGGACTCCGAAGCAGGGAGCATCATACGGCACCTAGCAAGCAGATGAAAGTCCCCTGAGACATCCATGAAAGTAGCAGACCTCAAGTTGCTTGTCCAATTGGCTCGACAAGATGCAAAAAAAATGTAGCACAAATTACACTTGCAGCGTTGCTGGTTTGTGCAAGAAAGAACTCTGAGAGGAAGCCAAGTGGTAGGAGGTTCTGGGAGTTCCTGGGAGAAAGGGTTTGTGTTCCTGCCAAGTTCCTGCAAGTTCCTGGGAGAAAAAGGTTCTAGCACAGAGAACCATGGCTTAGCGCATAAAACCGTTTTGATACCACTAACAACACCTGCAAGAATCTATAATTAAGGCTATATGATTGTATGTTTTTTTTTTTGTTACGGATTACAAGTTTGCATTTCATGGTTTTACTGTCTGGGATTGTAAGCGCTGGTATTATAAACACAATTGCGCATTCTGTGGGTGTATACGTGGACAGTCAGTTTCGTTTTGCTGAGTCAAACCTGACTTGTACGGTGTACAGTTTGGTTGGAACGCGAAGTTACCAGCCAGGATTTCCGGATGCACTGTTCATTACCATTCAGGCAATAATGTTGACCATCTCGGCAATGCTGGTTACCATGGTGGCGAGGAGAAGACATCTCTGTTACGATTTGGAAACGTGGCTTACCTCGCGTGCGTTCGAGCTCCATGAGTGTTACCGCTAAGATAAATGCCCTAAAACATAATCTCCAGCAAAGCCGAACCGACCTGGAGATGACAGCGAGTAGCGTCAAATCGAACGGAGACCCGTCAAATTCGACGTAAAATGCTTCACTTCCGCGTCAGCGAAGTGTGCGATGATTTCTGTGTAACATGCCGTGCTGCGGCGAAACAATGCGGGCGAATGTTGTGATATTTCGGTGACAGGAGAAGGTGCACGCTGACAGATTTCAGCGTCCTCGTCAGCTTGAGGGGAGCATGCTGGACTGGAGTCGACGAGGAATGACGAACCCTTCAGTTGGCGGCTGGATCTTCCACCAAGCGCTGTATTGTGGTCTACATGACAAGGGCATAGGTACATGATGGTTACTCAGGGGAGCCATTTCAGCTCTCATTTCATGTCAAGTGTTACGAGTGCAATTGAGTGAGCGAGCGAGAATTGCACTATCGAAGCAAAAGTACAAATGAGCGAAGGCATGAGCGAAGAATATATAGCGAAACTACAGTAGTAACGGTAATGTGTGGAAAATGGGGTGCACGACGGGCCTAGCGTCGAGGTTGGGAATGCCGAGGCGGAGGTCCGGAGCGCGGGTTACCAACCGAGCCGTGAGGTTGGGTCGCGTCGTGAACAGTGGCGGGAATGGTGTCGAAGCGAGTGTCGCGAGTGGTAACGGATTACTGTTGGGTGCTGTTGGCAGGGACAGTGGTGTACGCGCTGAGTAGGGACGCGAAGTAAGGAAAAGGAATTTTCCTTACACTACCCCCCCCCCCTAAGGAGGCCCTCCTTATGAAAGCGCGTGTACATCCCGGAAATTTCGGCTGCGCAAGTACTCTGTGAGGACGGGGTGGTTTTCGATTCTGTCCAGGGGAACCCAGTTGTCTTCGGTGGGTGTGCGATCTTTCCAGCGGATCAGGAAATCGATCCTGCGGGCTCCCCGTGGGTCACGTACTCGGTGGCTCAGTATTTTCTCGGGCGTGATGATTGGTTCTGTTGGTGGTCGTGTCATGCTGGCCGGGCGGTTGCGAGGCAGTTGGCTGGTGGATGGTACGTATGGGCGAAGTAGGCTGACGTGGAACGACGGGCTGACGTACCAGTCAGCAGGGAGGAGGAGGTGGGCGGTGACGGGTGTGATCATGTGGCTGATGCGAAATGGCCCGCAATATCGGGGGTGGAGTTTTGGGGTGATGGGCAGGCGGAGGTTTTGAGTGTCGAGTAATACCAGGTCGTCGGGTTGGTAAGTGACGGGGCGGCGGTGTCGGTCGGCGTTACGCTTAGCGATGACGTTTGATTTTTTTATTGCTTCTGCTGCTCGGGTCCGTGCTGCTTGTAATATTTCTGCGAACTGTTGCGCGCGTGGGACTGGATTGTCGGGATTCGGGGTCATGGGTACTGTGGTCTTGACCGTAGTTCAGGTAAAATGGTGACTGTTGAGTCGTGGCAGAGGGTGAGTTGTTGTACGCGAATTCGATGAGTGGCAGTTGCTGTTCCCATGTGGTCGGGTCGTCGCACGTGGCTCGGATGAGTTGTTCCATGGTCTGATTTGTCCGTTCCGTCTGTCCGTCGGTTTCGGGGTGGTATGATGAACTAAACTGTAGTCGCGTGCCGAACTGCTGCCACAGGTTCCGCCAGAAGTTGCTGGTGAATTCGTGTCTCTGTCGCTGATGATTGATGCTGGTATCCCGTGCAGTCGAACGACGGTAAAGATGACGAGGCGGGCTGTTTCTTCGGCTGTGATTGATTTTTTGCAGGCTGCGAAGTGTGCCATTTTCATCAGTCGATCGACGACGACCAGGATCGCGTCATTCCCACTCGCTCCGGCCGGTAACCCCGTGACGAAGTCCATCGTCACCTGCTGCCAAGCACGCTCTGGGGGTGGTATCGGCTGCAACTGTCCTGCCGGCCGCTTCCGTGATGACTTCATGATCTGGCAAGTGGGACACGATGCCACGTGTCGTTGAACGTCGGTCAACATTTCGAGCCAGTAATAATACCGCTGCAGCTGCTGCCGTGTTTTTTCTACCCCGAAATGTCCCGAGGTAACTCCGTCGTGTGCCTCCTGTAACAGTAATTCCCGTAGCAGTGTGTACCCTGGTACCCAGATGCGGTCGGTCCCGGCTTTTACGTAATAGACTCCTTTTGCTGCTGCGAACTGTTGCGAATTTCCTCCTGTGAAGAATGGATCTGTTTGGTACCCGTGGGTAAATAGGCCTGTCAGTAGTGGGCTGGTCTGGGCGAGTAGTATTGCATGGATCTGGGCAGTGGGGCGGGTCAATGCGTCGGCGATGTTCGATGCCCCTTTTTTGTAGGTGACTGTGTAGTGGAAGTTTGACTCGAGGAAATCGAGCCAGCGAATCTGTCGTGGGTTGAGGTGGGGCTGTGCGCGGAGATACTGTAATGATTTATGATCTGTCCGTACTGTCACGTCTGCGCCAGTCAAGTAACAGCGCCAAACCTTGAATGCATGCACGATCGCGAGCATATCGCGGTCGTGTATCGGGTAATTCTTGTCGGGCGGATGCAGTTTTTGTGACTCGTATGCGATGGGCTGTAAACCGTTGCCGAAATCATGTAGCAGTACGGCTCCAATGGCGATGTCGCTTGCGTCTGTAACTACTTCGAATGGGCGGTGTGGGTCAGCGATGCGCAGTACGGGTGGTGAGCAGAGAACATGTTTCAGGGCAGAGAAGGCAGCATGCTCTTTCTCCCCCCACGTAAACGTGACCCCCTTCCGTAGTAAATCCGTCAGTGGGGCAGTTAACCGTGCCATATCGGGGACGAACCGACGCACATAATTAACGAACCCTAAAAAGCTCTGCAGCTCCGTGATGTTCGTCGGGGGGTGCCACGCTTTTACCGTGTCCAGCTTCTTTGGGTCGATTTCAACTCCAGCCTCCGAGATAACGTGCCCCAAAAATTCTAACCTATCCTGGAAGAACTCGCACTTGGAACCCTTGGTCAGTAATCTGTGCTCGTCTAAAACCTTAAATACTGCTTCCAGATCTGCTAAGTGCTGCTGCTTATCCCGACTGTAAACTAGGATGTCGTCGAGGTAAACTATCACGCATTTATCTAAGAGCGGCCTAAACGCCTCGTTCATGGTCATCTGAAAAGTCGCCGGTGCGTTGGTCAGCCCGAATGGCATCACGGTGTACTCGAATGACCCATACCTAGTTCTAAATGCTGTTTTTACGCAGTCCGATGGTTCGACCCGAATCTGGTGGTAACCTCCGCGTAAGTCAATTTTCGAAAAGACCCGTGCTGTTCGCAGTTGATCTATCAGTTCGTCGGCGCGGGGAATGGGGTATCGCGACTTGACTGTTACCCTGTTCAGTGCTCTGTAGTCGATACACATGCGAAAACCCCCGTCTTTTTTCGGTGTGAACAGTATCGGTGCGGCGAACGGTGACGAGCTCGGTCGGATGAATTTTTTCTCTAACAAGTAATCTAATTGCTTCCTCAATTCGTCGAGCTCTGGCTGTGTCAGTCGGAATTGTCGCTGTACAGTTGGCTGTGCCCCCGGTTCTAACTCTATGCGGTGGTCATGTGCCCGCTGAGGTGGCAGTCCTTCTGGTAAATCGTCCGGAAAAATCCCCGGGTACCGTTTCAACAGTTCCTGTAGTTCGGGCGGTACCGCTGCCAACAGTTTCTGAAAATCGCTCGGCTGCTCTGCTTCTCCTACCAATGCTATATCCACTGCGTACACGTCAGCTCCAGCGGCGACAGCCCGTTTCATCGTGATGGCGTTGACGTGGACCGTTGACGTTGACTCGGGCGACTGCCAGCGAGGTAGCACGACCCAGTTACCGCTACTTCGCACAGTGCAGCTACCCGTCGTCCAGTCGATTCGCGGGTTATACCGTCGCAGCCAGTCACATCCCAGTAAAATGTCGTGCCCATCCAATGTCGTCGCGAGCATTTCCTGTGTAAACCCAAAATTCCCCCTCGCAGCGGACCTTTACGCTCTCCACCTTCTCCCGTATGGCCAGCGGCGTTCCGTCCACTAAGCGTGCATCTATTTCCGGTAAACACCGACTAAGTGTCAATTGCAGCTTCCGTGCGGTTGCGGTATTAACTAAGCTGTGGCTTGCTCCTCCGTCTATAAAGATCTTCACTGCTGCTCCCTGTATTTTCCCGTGAATCAGTACTGGGCAATCCGTCGCTGTACCCTCCTTATTCATCCGAGCCCGATCGATAGCGTGAATCTGTCAGATTGATATGACTTAGCCTGTGTAGGCTATAGTGGGGTAGCACATATGGGGTACAATATTTCTAGGGTTTGTACTTGTACCCAACCTCCCACTAGTCAATCATTCCTCGTTTCTTATCATGGTATCAGAGCAGGTTCCCTAGTGGGAACGCTTCCTAGGGCCCACCACGAAATTTTTTTTTTCCTGCCCGGAGCGCGCTTCGCTCCTGCCCGAGTCGCGCCCCGTGTGCCCTCCCTACCGTCGCGCCCTCTCACGGCCCCTCACGGCCCCTTCGCGTCGCCCTTAGCGGCCCCTCTCACGGCCCCTCGCGCCGCCCTTACGGCCCCTCGCGCCACCCTTACGGCCCCTCGCGCCGCCCTTACGGCCCCTTACGGCCCCTCGCGCCGCCCGTCGGCCCCTCGCGCCGCCCTTAGCGGCCCCTTACGGCCCCTCGCGCGGCCCCTTACGCCCCTTACGGCCCCTCCCGCGGCCCCTTACGGCCCCTTACGGCCCCTCGCGCCGCCCTTAGCGGCCCCTTACGGCCCCCTACGGCCCGTCGCCTCCCTCCGCGGCCCCTCGCGCCGCCCTTCACGGCCCGTCGCCGCCCTCCGCGGCCCCTCGTGCCGCCCTTCACGGCCCGTCGCCACCTTCCGCGGCTCCTCGCGCCGCCCTTCACGGCCCCTTCGCCGCCCTTCGCGGCCTCTCGCGACCCTGTCGCCGCCCTTCCGGCCCGCAGTCCCTACAGCAGCGGCCGCCGCCGTCCCTGCAGCAGCAGCCGCCGCCGTCCCTGCAGCAGCAGCCGCCGCCGTCCCTGCAGCAGCAGCCGCCGCTGTCCCTGCAGCAGCAGCCGCAGCCGTCGCCAGCAGCAGCCGCCACCACCTCCCTCGGGGCCGCAGCTGCTGCCCCCACTGACTGCACCCGCCGGTGCGCCTCGACCCTACCGGCGCGCCTCGGCCCTCCTCTACTGGTGCGCCTCGGCCCTACCTGCGCGCCTAGGCCCGTCCCTGCCGGTGCGCCTCGGCCCTGCCCCACCACTTGCGGCTCTCTGCCCTGGTAAGAGTGTCGCCGCACTGCTGCCACTGCTGCTACTGCCCCTAGCGTGCTGCTACTGCTGTCATGGCTACCCCCAGCGTTCTCGTCTTTGATGCTGAGGGTCGGGCTGTTGACTTTGAGGTCTGGGTCGATGATCTGCTGCTTTTCCTACAGTGTGATAGGAAAGACGGCCTCTCACTGTTCGATCTCACGTCTGGCGCCTCTCCTGCCCCTGCTGCCGATGCTGACAGCGCTGTTCGCTCCCAGTGGGCCACACGCGATGCTGCTGCCCGTCTTGCTGTGCGTAGTCACTTGCCGTCCTCTGAGCGCGTGCACTTTAGTCAGTACAAGAGTGCTAAGACCTTGTACGACGCTGTCATTGCACGCTACTCTTCCCCTGCCACTGCTGCTCTTAGCCGCCTCATGCTGTCGTACCTGTTCCCTGACCTAGCCGCCTTTCCCACAGTCGCTGACCTCATTACGCACCTTCGCACTAGTGACGCCCGCTACCGCGCTGCGCTTCCTGCTGAGTTCTGCGCCAAGAACCACCCCCCCCATGTACATCACCCTCTACTACCTAGTCACCCGGCTCCCTGACTCCCTTCGCTCAGTCAAGGACCACTTCCTCTCGGTTTGCCCCACCACACTCACCGTTGACCTCCTCGAGGAGCGCCTCCTGGCAGCAGAGAAGAGTATAGTCGCTGTAGGAGCCTCTCGTGGTGACCCTCGTGCCCCCTTCTTTGAGGGGTGCTCCCCCTCCCCCCTTTTGCCCTCTGTTGCCTCTGCTGCTGCCGTCGACTTAGTTGGCACCGAGTCGGTCGGCGCTGCGTCTGCCCCTAGTGGGAGACGCCGCACCGGCAAGGGCAAGGGGGGCAAGGGCGCTGGAGGGGCTGGCGGGGGTGGTGGAGGTGGCGGTGGAGGCGGAGGAGGGAGTGGGGGTGGCGGTGGGGGTGGTAGCTGGGGTGGGGGCTTCGGTGGCGGCGGTGGAGGCGGAGGCGGCGGCGGCGGTGGCGGTGGCGGTGGGAGCGGAGGCGGTGGCGGTGGCGGCGGTGGCGGAGGTGGCGGCGGTGGAGGTGGAGCTGGTCGGGGTGGCTCTGCGCAGCGGGGCGGCTTCGGTGGTGGTCAGCTCCAGCAGCAGCAGCGCGCTCGTGAGACCCCGCCCCCCCAGCAGCTTCGTGAGTGGTACGCTGCGCGTCAGCGGGGTGGGGGTACTGGTCCTTGTGCCTACGTCCTGCGTACCGGCGACCGCACTGGTGAACCGTGCGGTGGCCCGCATACCACCCAGCGCTGCTTCGGCCGCCTGACGGACGCTTGGCGTCTCCAGTTCCCTGACGCCACTGAGATCCCTCGCTGGGGTGAGCTGCTTAGGTCGGGGGTTGCTATCTTTGATCTAGACTATGATGCCATTCTTGCTGCCATGTATGTTGTGTCTACTAGTGATGAGGGTGACTGTTACCTGTGTGTTCCGCCTGACCCGGGCATTGAGGCTGCTGCTCTAGGTGCTGGTGAGGCTGCTGCTCTAGGTGCTAGTGCGTCTGCTGCCCCAGGTGCTGGTGAGTCTGCTCTCTCAGGTACCACGTCGGCTCAGGCCTTGCACACTTTCACCCTTGACTCGGGTGCTTCCCGCTCTTTCTTCCGAGACCGCACCACACTTACGCCGCTTAGTCGGCCGGTTGCGGTCTCCCTGGCGGACCCCTCTGGGGGTCCTGTCCTTGCACACTTCTCCACTGTCTTACCGTGTCCGGCGGCCCCCTCTGGCACCCTGTCAGGTCTCTACCTCCCCTCGTTCTCCACGAACTTGGTGAGTGGTGCTGATCTACAGGATGGGGGGGTTGACCAGTTCACTCTTGCGAGTCAGCGGGTGACCCACTGTACTTGTGCTCGGACGGGCCGACACTTGGCCACGTTTACCCGTCAGCCGGGGTCGAGCCTGTACACACTGACTACTGAGTCTCCTCCGGTCGCTGAATCTGGTCAGGTAGCTGCGTCGGGTCAGGTGTTTGCTGCGGCTTCCAGGACTGGTCCTGAGTCTGCTCCCTGCTCGTGTCGTCTCCTGTCCCACCGGACTCTCCTCTGGCACCACCGCCTTGGTCACCCCTCCTTGCCTCGTCTCCGAGGCATGGCCTCCCGTTACCTTGTCTCTGGTCTTCCCCGGTCCCTCCCTCCCCTCCCTCCGGGCCTGCCCCCACCTGCGTTCCCTGCGTCGAGGGGCGGCAGCGCGCCGCTCCTCACTCCTCCGAGTTTCCTCCGACAGAGGCTCCACTGCAGACTCTTCACATGGACGTGTGGGGCCCCGCCCGCGTCCGTGGACAGGGTTACGAGCGTTACTTCCTGTTGGTGGTTGACGACTACTCGCGTTACACCACGGTGTTCCCCTTGCGCAGCAAGGGTGACGTCACTGAGGTGTTGATCGACTGGATCCGCGCAGCTCGTCTCCAGCTCAGAGAGAGTTTCGGCTCGGACTTTCCTGTTCTACGTCTGCACTCTGACAGAGGCGGGGAGTTTTCCTCTGGCCTTCTGGGAGCCTTCTGTCGTGCACATGGCATCCGCCAGACGTTCACGCTTCCGGCCTCTCCACAGCAAAATGGGATTGCTGAGCGCCGCATTGGTATGGTCATGGATGTCGCTCGTACGTCCATGATCCATGCGGCTGCTCCCCATTTTCTGTGGCCGTTCGCGGTTCAGTACGCGGCGCATCAGATCAACCTTCAGCCCCGAGTCTCCTTGCCGGAGACCTCCCCCACCTTGCGGTGGACGGGGAAGGTTGGCGATGCGTCTGCGTTTCGTGTCTGGGGATCTCGGGCGTTTGTCCGCGACTTGTCTGCGGACAAACTGTCCCCCCGTGCTGTTCCCTGCGTCTTCCTTGGCTTCCCCCCTGACGCGCCTGGTTGGCAGTTTTACCACCCCACCTCGCGCCGTGTTCTGTCCTCCCAGGACGTCACGTTTGACGAGTCGGTTCCGTACTACCGTCTCTTCCCCTACCGCACTGCGCCCCTTCCCCCGCCGCCGCTCTTCCTCGCGCCAGGTCCCCCCCCGGTAGACCCTTTCCCCCCTCAGGGTCCTGCCACGTCAGGTGTGTCCCAGGTAGACGCTGTCGAGCCTGTCGAGGTAGCTGTTGACTCTGGTGCTGCTAGGGGTACTGAGCCTGCGGGTGCGGGGTCTCGGGGTGCTGAGCCTGGGGGTGCTGAGTCTGGGGGTGCTGAGCCTGGGGGTGCTGAGCCTGGGGGTGCGGAGCTTGGGGGTGCTGAGCCTGGGGGTGCGGAGCCTGGGGGTGCGGAGCCTGGGGGTGCTGGGTCTGGGGGTCCTTCGGGTACTTCGTCTCGGTGGGAGCTACCCTCTCCACAGGAGCTGCGCGAGTGGTTTGCCAGGCGCTGGAGTCGTGCTGCTGGAGCTGGAGGTGCTGCTGTTGCTGCTGATCCTACGGTCGGCGCTGGAGGTGCTGGAGCCACTGGTCCTGGAGGTGCTCGTACTGGCGGTACTGGAGCTGCTGGGACTGGGGGTGCTACTGGGACTACTGGAGTTGGTCCTCCTGGAGGTGCGGTTGGTGCTGCTGGGGGTACTGGAGCTGCTGGTGCTGCTCGGGGTACTGGAGCTGCTGGGGGTGCTCGTGCTGGAGGTACTGCTGGGGCTGGTGCTTCTGAGGGTGCTGGAGTTGGCGCTGCTGGAGCTGGAGGTGCTGCTGGCGCTGGTGCTCCCGCTGGGGGTGCTGGTGCTGTCCTTGCTGGTTCTGGAGGCGCTGCGCGGCCGCGGCCGTACTTCGTTCCGCTCCTTGAGCAGGTTCTTGGTCTCCCGCCTTCTACTGGTCCTCCTCCCTTAGAGTGTCCACAGCCTGTCCAGTCGCGGTCACAGTTAGAGCCTGCCTCCCCACTGCCTGCTCCTTCTCCCTACGCTGGTCCTACTGGAGGTCTTGCTGAGCGTCGTGCGCCTGCGTCTCGTCCTGCGTCGCCTGTTCGTGCTGTTCGCGCTAGTCGTCGTGTTCCGCGTCAGCGTCCTCCTGCGGTCCCAGGCACGCACCAGATGGCACTGCGACCTTCCACTGCTCCGCAGCGTGTCCCTTTGCCGTCTCCTCCAGAGTCCTCTCTTCCTGCTCTTGCTGACCCGGAGTCTGACTCTCTTCGTGCTGCCAGTCCTACTGTCACGCGTCTCCTGGCTACTGTTGTCACTGACCCTTCCTTTGAGTCCACTGCTGCGTCTGCCTTAGTTGCTGAGCTTGTCGACTTTGCTGCTCACTGTCGTCTAGACTACGCTGCTAGTCTTGTTGCTGAGTCTGAGTCTGTCTGTCCTCCGTCCGTCGGGGGTGAGTGTGCTCTTAGCACGGACGTCCTTGAGGACAGGCAGGAGGAGTTCCAGTGTTTTGCTGCTGCTTTGCCTCATCTCGTGTCCATGCTGATCGCCCCTGAGGGAGACCCGGATGCACCAGACATCCCGACTCCTCGATCGTACGCTGAGGCGATCGAGGGTCCCTACTCCTCACAGTGGCAGTCAGCCATGGACGCAGAGATGGCTTCCTGGAAGTCCACAGGCACCTACGTCGACGAGGTTCCCCCACCTGGGGCGAACATCGTCAGTGGCATGTGGATTTTCAGGGTGAAGCGGCCGCCGGGTTCTCCGCCTGTCTTCAAAGCGCGTTACGTGGCTCGAGGCTTCAGTCAGCGGCAGGGAGTTGACTACTTTCAGACCTTCTCTCCCACCCCGAAGATGACCAGTCTTCGGGTGCTGCTACACATAGCCGCTCAGCGTGACTACGAGCTTCACTCTCTTGACTTCAGCACAGCTTTCTTGCAGGGCAGCCTGCACGAGGAGATCTGGCTGCGCCGCCCACCTGGCTTCACTGGGTCGTTTCCTCCTGGTACCCAGTGGAGCCTCCGGCGGCCAGTCTACGGTCTCCGCCAGGCGCCCCGTGAGTGGCACGACACACTGAGGACTACACTTGCGGCTCTTGGGTTTGCTCCTGCTACTGCCGACCCGTCGCTGTTTCTGCGCACCGACACCTCTCTGCCGCCGTTCTACATCCTCGTGTACGTCGACGACTTGGTCTTTGCCACTGCTGACACTGCTGGACTCGCCCACGTGAAGTCCGAGCTGCAGAAGAGACACACGTGCACAGACATGGGTGAACTGTGAAAAGAATTAAGAGGTAGAGAAGTTTAGAATGAAGAAGAAGGGGGTTCACTAGAAAGCAGCAGGATACATATAGGAAACCCTAAGGGGTTGTACTCGCTATAGAGTACCCCACTGCAGGCTAGAGAACAATGACATTCTGACACACCCCCATAGCCAAAGTGGGGTGTAATCAGCAGAGCAAGCAAAGCAGAACAAGCTCAGGGTGGATCACAATGTCACCACACATTCTGAGCACAAGTACAAGAAGCAATAGTTTAAAGTTCACAATTATGAGCAAAGCTAGAGGCTATCGCAGAGGGCAAGTGAGGAGGAGGAGGCGAGAGTGAGAGGAGAGGAGATAGGAGGCGACGGCTGAAGCTGCAGACACACGGGCAACAGGAGTCACACTGGCACAGCGGCTACCGGAACAATGCTCCGGACTACTGGAGTAACTGGCTCCGCGGCTAAAAGTAGCGGCAGACGAGCAACGGACCCACGGGCGACTGGCACAGCTGGCTGCGACTGGGCTACCGGAGCAACTCCCCGGACTACAGGTGCTGCTGGCGACACGACGGCAACCTCAGTTCAACCTCCCCAAACAGTCCCACTCCCCCTGACACACACCCCCTGCTTCACCCCTAGCTCCACTCCCCCTTCACCCCCCTTAGTACCACTCCGACGGCTCCAACAGGTCCACCCCCCTCAGCGGCAGCTGCAGCACTGGGAGACGGAGGAGGAGGAGGAGCAGGGGACGGCACACAGAAGCTGCACCCCCATACCCCCCACCCCCAAACCCTAATTCAGGAGAACGGGCAGCAGCAGGGGTGGGGCGCCATCAGAAGCACGGGGGACAGCGGGCAGCGCAGGGGCAGCGAAGAATGGGCCGCCCACGGGCCTGGCACAGCCGCCCGAACCGCGCGCAGGCGGCCCGAGCCGCGCGCGGGCCTGGCGCAGCCCGTACGGGCCGCACGCAGGCTGTACGAGCCGCGCGCAGGCCACGACGGGCGACGAGGGGCGACGCGCGGGTCCCCGTCGCCCGTCGCAGCGCCTCCCGGGAGCGACGCGCGGAGTGACGGGGCAGAAACCCGCCGCGCGCCTCGGGGCGCACGGCGGGCAGACAACCGCCGCGCGCCTCGGGGCGCACGGCGGGCAGAAAACCGCCGCGCGCCTCGGGGCGCACGGCGGGCAGAAAACCGCCGCACGCTCCGAGCGCGCAGCGGGATGAAAAATCCGTCGCACGCCACGGGGCGTGCGACACAGAGAGTAGCAGTAGCAGCGGAAGCAGTGAGGTGGTGAGCCCACCCACAGGATCGACCCAAGGGGATCGACCTGCTCTGATAGCATGAAAAAAATTAAGAGGTAGAGAAGTTTAGAATGAAGAAGAAGGGGGTTCACTAGAAAGCAGCAGGATACATATAGGAAACCCTAAGGGGTTGTACTCGCTATAGAGTACCCCACTGCAGGCTAGAGAACAATGACATTCTGACAAACTGCGCAGCTACCTTGGCTTGCAGATCACCCGGGACAGAGCACAGCGCACCATCACCCTGACTCAGTCACACATGGTGCAGCAGGTCCTTCAGCGCTTCGACTTCACGTACTCCTCGCCTCAGGCCACTCCTCTGTCTACTCGCCACTCGCTCTCAGCTCTGCCTTCGGATGAGTCCGTAGAGCCGAGTGGCCCGTACCCAGAGCTTGTTGGCTGCCTCATGTACCTGATGACCTGCACACGACCTGACCTTGCATACCCTCTTAGCATCTTGGCACGCTATGTTGCTCCTGGGAGACACCGACCAGAGCACATGGCTGCTGCGAAGAGGGTGTTGCGCTACTTGTGCAGTCTGACGACCAGGCTACGCAGCGGTCGTCACAGGGTTACACCTTCAGCATTGGTTCCGGCTCTGTTTCGTGGCGGTCTACCCGCTCGTCTTCTGTTCTCGGCTCCAGCTGTGAGGCCGAGATCTACGCAGGGGCCATGGCTGCACAGGAGTTACGCTGGCTCACCTACCTGCTGACCGACCTGGGAGAGCCGCCTCGTTCTCCTCCAGTTCTGTACGTAGACAACAAGGCCATGCTGGCCTTGTGTCGGGAGCACAGACTGGAGCACAGAACGAAGCACATTGCTCTTCGCTACTTCCTTGCTCGTGAGCTGCAGCAGCGTGGTCAGCTGCGCCTTGCTTACGTGGCCTCTCAGGCCAACACTGCTGATATGTTTACCAAGGCACTTCAGCCTTGTGATCATCAGCGCTTTTGTACGATGCTAGGTCTTGTGCCTACTTGGCCTCACTTGCTCACTTCTTGACCTTGCTTGTACTGTGCTCTGTCTATACCTGCACTTGCTTGTTTACTCTTATATATGATCTTGCATGTGAACTGGCCTTTTGGCCTTGAACTTGTGCTCGGAATGTGTGGTGACGTTGTGATCCACCCTGAGCTTGCTTTGCTTTGCTTGACTGGTCTTGTGACCCCTTGTTCTCCCCCACTTTGCCTATGGGGTTGTGTCAGATTGATATGACTTAGCCTGTGTAGGCTATAGTGGGGTAGCACATATGGGGTACAATATTTCTAGGGTTTGTACTTGTACCCAACCTCCCACTAGTCAATCATTCCTCGTTTCTTATCAGAATCGGTACTGTGACTCGGTGAGGGTCGGTGAGGTTGGGCGAGCAGGCAGTCTCGTCAGTAGTTGGCCCGATTCCTACTGACTGCTGGCGTTTCCCTGCCTTGGAAACTCCCTCCCCTGCTCTGCTCCGCGGCGCCTCAGCTCCTCTGGGCACTCACTCTTGCGATGGCCCGGCCTATTGCAAGCAAAGCAGCGCCCCTTAAATGGCGCGGCAGCTGCATTTGTCGCAACGGCATGTACAGTGGCGTGCTCGATCGGTCCCCGAGGGCGATGCCCGTAATAGGACCCCGGTCTCGGACGGCGTAAGATATCGATCTTCTCGGCGAGCGCGAGAATCTCGTTGAAATTCGAGAGTCCGCGTAGCATGATTTCGTGCGAGATGTCCGGCTTCAGCCCTCCAACGTAACGGTCCACCCGCTCCGCTTCGTGCATGTAGCTGACTTGCTCGCACAGTGCGAGAAAACCACTCGTGTAGTCTTGAACCGACCCGAGCTGCCGCCAAGTACGCAGTTTCTGACGCGCCGAAATAGAAGCCGCGATCGGCTCGAAGCGCGCCCGAAGCCCTGCGCACCACGCATCCCACGTGCTGTAGTGGGCTGTTTCGCAGAATGAACTCCAGGTGACGGCTGGACCCGTGGGCCCTTCCTCTTGCGACGGTGGCTCGTAGGCGCGTGGCGACGTCACGATGACTCGCCACCAGTCCATGGCGGGGCCCCTCAGCAGCGAAACAGCGTAGCGAATCTTCGCTGCGTCCGACTCGACGTAATTCGCGTCGAATAAAACGTTCATCGTGAAGACCCACGACTGAACCGTCGGACCTCCACGTTGGCTCGGATCGAAACAGGGCGGGCGCTGCGGCTTGAGTGGCATTGGTGCCATGATCTCGTGGTTGCCACTTGTTGCTGCAAACTCCACGTGCCGACGAGCTTCGCGAGGCCCACGCGGGCTTGGCGCGGCCCGATTCCTTTCCATGCCAGGCATCGATTGAGCGGCGCCATCACTGGCTGCGCCTGAGCGCTGTCCCACGCTGTCGTTTTGCGTCGGTGTGCCTGATGAGATGACGATCGGTTCTTCTGATCGCGCAGGTGCATTTGCGGGTGCTTGTGATGGAGCTGGTGCATTCACCGTTGATTGCTGGCGGGCGGAGTCACGTTCCGCCGTGAGTGTCGCGATTTCGAGTGCCGAATCTTCGAGTTGACGCACGAGACGGTCGAGCTGCTCCTGTGTCAATGTCGCAAGATTAATTTCGGCCATGGCGGGGGTGTCGGGCAAACTCAGCAGGAGCCTCTGTCGTGGCCGTGCGTGCTTACGAGAGAGCACTTCGAGCGGCGGTGCTTGTTCGCTGAGAGACGTCTACCCCCCCCCCAAAAAATGAGATAGTGGGGAAGCGAAGGTGTGGGTGCGGTCCGAGAGGAGATCGTAGGCTCTGAATACCAAGTGTTACGAGTGCAATTGAGTGAGCGAGCGAGAATTGCACTATCGAAGCAAAAGTACAAATGAGCGAAGGCATGAGCGAAGAATATATAGCGAAACTACAGTGGTAACGGTAATGTGTGGAAAATGGGGTGCGCGACGGGCCTAGCGACGAGGTTGGGAATGCCGAGGCGGAGGTTCGGAGCGCGGGTTACCAACCGAGCCGTGAGGTTGGTCGCGTCGTGAACAGTGGCGGGAATGGTGTCGAAGCGAGTGTCGCGAGTGGTAACGGATTACTGTTGGGTGCTGTTGGCGGGGACAGTGGTGTACGCGCTGAGTAGGGACGCGAAGTAAGGAAAAGGAATTTTCCTTACATCAAGTGATTAGTTCCACACCCGCTTCAACACTAGATATAAAACGAATGCAACATTAGGCACAAAGGTCCCATTCCATCTCATTTATCAAATCTAGGTCCTCTATCGTCAGCATTATCACGCTCTTGTATGACTCCATTTCACTTCCATGCATCGCCCTCTGTACGCACTTCAGAGGCCTCCACAACTTCAGGTTGTACAGGGGTGCTTGTTGACGAGGATGGAGCATCAGGGGTGGCGGCAGCAGCTTGAGGAATCGCGAGTGCCATCATCTCATACACGCGCGAGCCAAACTCAGCAGGGTTCTCCGGCTGTGTGAAGGGCGACGGTGGAAAGAAACGACGGGTGGGAAAACATGTCGTTAGGATTGGTAGAAAAACCCATGCCCATAACATCGTATACAGAAATACACATTCCCCAAAACTATCATACACATCTCATAATGAAGCATGCACATGTCATAGCAACCATACACATCCCATCCGGCAATCCCACTCACCGGGAATCCCGAGGCAATGTGGGCCGTCTCATACAGCAAGTCCACCAGCTGCCTTGCCTTGGAACTATCCGGTGCCACACTGCTCTGCACCTGCAGGGGGGGCACGGGCAGGGATGGACGGAGGAATGGGTTTGAATGGCTGGGGGGGAGGGGATCATCGATGTCTGCCGATTCAGACTGCACACCTTGTGTTGGGATGGGACTATCAGGTGCCACACTGCTCTGCACCTGCAGGGGGGGAGGGGGGAGGAAGGGCGAGAAGGGGGGGGAGGAGCAGAGTGGTGGGAGGGAAGCAAAAGCAGTAAATGCAGTGGATATGATGTTAGAATGCTACATAAGCAAGGTTCACAGTGTAAAAAAGCCACATTTGCGTGCAAAGCACCCAGTTTTCTCCAATAAAAAACGACGGCCCAGATGGAGTCTCACCTTGAGGTCCTTGATGATCGGATGGTCAGCGTTGATTTCCAGGATCCTCCTGCCCCTCATGAACTCCGCCTGCTGGGGGTCTCCCATCGTCTGCGCCTTCATGATGCTGCATGTGAGTGGAGGGGAAGGAGAGGGGGAAGGAGACGGGGGGGTTCAGGGTGAAGGAGGGGGGGGAGGCAAGAGCACATACATTGAGGACCCTCCTGCCCCTCATGAACTCCGCCTGCTGGGGGGGTCACCCATCGCCTGCGCTTTCATGATGCTGCATGTGGGGGGGGGGGAGGGAGAGGGGAGTGGGGGATGAGGGGTTAAGGGCAACGGCACATACATACATGACCTCCTGCCCCTCTGAGACACACACCTGCACCTTGGCCACCTTGTCTCCCAGCACGCCCTTCATTCCTTTGACTCTCATTGACTCTCATTGACTCTGCTTGACTCTGTTGAAGGTTGAACTCACCGTTCCATGTTAGCAGACCAGCCGAACTTCCCAGCGACCAGCACACAGGGGGAAGAAGCAATTCGCTGGGACACCTGCACCTTGGCCACCTTGTCCCCCCCTCCCATGACTTGAGTGCGTTGACTTTCGTTGACCCTACCCTACTTGAACTCGCCGCTCCATGTTGGCAGACCAGCCGAATTTCCCAGCCACCAGCACACAGGGGGAAGAAGCAATCCGCTGGGACACCTGCACCTTGGCCACCTTGTCTCCCAGAACCCCCTTCATCCAGTCACACACGCCTGCAAACTCCTTCTCCTGCTCCTGACTCTCATTGACTCTGCTTCACTCACCGTTCCATGTTAGCGGACCAGCCGAATTTCCCAGCCACCAGCACACAGGGCGAGGAGGCGATCCGCTGGGACACCTGCACCTTGGCCACCTTGTCTCCAAGAACCCCCTTCATCCAGTCACACACGCCCGCAAACTCCTTCTCCTGCTCCCTCTTGCTCGCCTCGTCGCCCTCATCCCCCAAATCCAGATCCTCCTTGGAAATATCCACAAACTTGAGATCCTTGTAGCTCTGTAACGTGGTAACCGCAACCTCGTCGATTGGCTCGACCAGAAACAGAACTTCCAGCCCCTTCTGATTCAGCTTCTCCAAAAATGGCGCGGATTTCGCGCTGCGAACGGTATCCGCGGCAATGTAGTAAATTTCCTTCTGCCCGTCCTTCATCCTGCCCGTGTAATCCTCGAGCGAAATCAACTCGTCCTCTGAGGCCGACGAGAAGAAGCGGAGGAGCGGAGCGAGACGCTTGTGGTTACCAGCGTCTTCGATACATCCAAGCTTGACATTTCGCCCGAAGCTCTGCCAGAAGGTGGTGTAGTCGCTGCTCGGCTTGCCGTCCGCGTCTTTCCGGGCGACGACGTCGTCCAGCATGTCGAAGACCTTGCGCACGAGGCGCTTGCGCATGATGCGGACCACGCGGGACTCTTGGAGGATCTCGCGGGAGACATTGAGAGGGAGGTCGTTGGAATCGACCACTCCCTTGATGAACGCCATGTAGCGCGGCAGCTGGGGGGGAAGAACCGGGAGGAAAAAAGGGGGAAGGGGAAGGGAAGAGGGGAAGGAGAGGAGAGGAGGCACGTTGTAAGGCTAGTGCAAGCATGTGGGGAGGGCGACGCCGGCCAGCATGTGGGGAGGGCGACGCCGGCCAGCATGTCAAACACCTTGCGCACGCACGAGGCGGAGGGAGAGGGGGAAGGTGGGGCGGCGACGTCGTCCAGCATGTCAAAGACCTTGCGCACGAGGCGCTTGCGCATGATGCGCACCACGCGGGACTCCTGGAGGATCTCCTGAGAAATGTTCAGTGGGAGGTCGTTGGAATCGAATCGACCACTCCTTTAATAAAAGGCCATGTAGCGCGGCAGCTGGGCAGGGTGGGTGAGAGACAGGGAGGGGGAAGGCGGAAGAGAACGGGGGAAGGGGGAAGAGCAGCGGAAGGTGAACTCAATCTCGCCCTTTGTTGAAGGAGAATCCCCTCCTTTCCCCAAAACCCGTCCTGAGCTCCTCAAACCCGGAACCCCCTACACCCTGAACCCCGAACCCCCTGGACTCACCAGCTCCCCATCGAATTGATCGGAGATGGACACCCCATAGAGCCGGATGTTGCAGGTCTTGCCTGAGAACATGTCGTTGGCGTCAAAGGGCGCCATGCCTCCTTTACCCCCTAACCCCTGATCCCCTCCGACCCAGAACCCTGAACCTTGATCCCCCCTGCACGCACCAGCTCCCCATCGAATTGATCGGAGATGAAGACCCGCTTCACATAGAGGCGGATGTTGCGGGTCTTGCCGGAGAACATGTCGTTGGCGTCAAAGGGCGCCATGCCGACCGTGAACCCCTTTTTCCCCTAAAACCTGAAGCCACAGCCCACCCGCTCGTACCAGCTCGCCATCAAACTGGTCGGAGATGAAAACCTGCTTCACATAGAGGCGGATGTTGCGGGTCTTGCCGGAGAACATGTCGTTGGCGTCAACGGGCGCCATGCCGACCGTGAACCCCTTTTTCCCCTAGAACCTGAAGCCACAGCCCACCCGCTCGTACCAGCTCGCCATCAAACTGGTCGGAGATGAAAACCCGCTTCACATAGAGGCGGATGTTGCGGGTCTTCCCCGAGAACATGTCGTTGGCGTCAAAGGGCGCCATGCCGACCGTGAACCCCTTTTTCCCCTAAAACCTGAAGCCACAGCCCACCCGCACGCACCAGCTCGCCGTCAAACTGGTCGGAGATGAAGACCCGTTTCACATAGAGGCGGATGTTGCGGGTCTTGCCGGAGAACATGTCGTTGGCGTCAAAGGGCGCCATGCCCGGCACATACAGCAGCGACTTGAACTCGATCTCTCCCTCCGTTGAGAAGTGTGCGTGGGCTAGCGGGTCCAGGAACTCCTTGAACGTGTTCTTGAAGAACTCGCTGTACTCTGCCTGGTCCACTTCTTTGGGTGCACGGACCTGCAGGGGGTTATGAACGGGAGAGGGGATCGAGAGAGAGGAGGTAAGTGGAGGGAAAGAGGTCGGGGGAGAGAGGTGTGTGCCAGCGGGTCGAGGAATTACTTGAATGAGTTCTTGAAGAACTCGCTGTACTCGCCTAGCTCCACCTCCTTGGGTGCACGGACCTGCGTACAGGGGTGCAGAACAGGGGAAAGAGGGGGTGAAGAGAGGGAGAGTGCAAGGAGTGAGGAGTGCGTATGCGCCAGAGGATCGAGGAGCTCCTTGAAGGTGTTCTGGAAGAACTCGCTGTACTCGCCTTGCTCCACCTCCTTGGGTGCACGGACCTATCATACAAAAGGGGTGTGGTGTGGTGGGAAGAGGGAGCGCAGACCGGGGAAGGGAAGTGGAAGAGTGAACAAGCAAGTCAAGGAACTCCTTGAAGCTGTTTTGAAAAACTCGCTGTACTCTGCTTGCTCGACTTCTTTAGGTGCACGGACCTACGGGGGTATGGGTGGAGGAGCAGAGAGAGTGGAGGTCAATGGAGGTAGAGAACTCAATAGGGGCAGAGAGGGGGAGGGCAGAAGGAGAGGAAGAAAGTTGGGGACTCACAGAAAGGGACATGGGGAGGAAACAGGACAGAGATGGAGGAAGAGTACGCTTCGGCATGCTCTTCTCCCTGACTCCCAATGACTTGCATTGACTACCGTTGACCCACATTGACCAGCGTTGACTCACTCACCCAGATGGGCTTGGTGTCATTCTCCAGCACCCAGTCAAAAGTATTTCTCATCCGCCGTGCGAGTCTTCTTCACCGAGGGCTCATATTGACCAGCGTTGACCTGCGCTGATTCTATGACTCACGTTGACCAGCATTGACCAGCGTTGACTGACTCACCCAGATGGGCTTGGTATCATTCTCGAGCACCCAGTCAGAGTACTTCTCCTCCACCGTGCGAGTCTTCTTCACTGGAGGCTCTCCCTCCTCCTTCGCCGCCTCCTCATACTCCTCCTGCGAAGCGGGGGGATACAGGGGAGTGCGTTATGAAAGTTAGGGAGCGGAAAGAGAAGAAGAAGCAGCAGGACAAGAGTCTTCTTCACCGGCGGATCTCCCTCCTCCTTGGCCGCCTCCTCATACTCCTCCTGGTGTTCGTAAAGAGAGGGATGAAGAGAGGGAAGAGGACAGGAGAGATGAACCCAATGAAACCAATAAGGACGAGCAGCTGAACTATCTCACTATCTCACACCTCAAGACCCAACCTTCTAACTACTTCACCCCCTGCCACATGTGGATGGGGAACCCGATTAAGTGAGCACTGCGAGTATTGCAAGGAACCTGCTGACCTGGGAGATATGGAGCCCCATTGGAACCCGATTATGGCTCCTCTATGGGGCTCCATTGGAACCCAATAAAGTGAGCACTGCGAGTATTGCAAGGAACCTGCTGAGCTACGAGCAGTGAGACGCTCTCTGTCGTACACTCTACTCTAAACCCCAAACCCTCAACCCTCTACTCACCTCCTTGGAGCGCGTCTGCTCCTGCCACATGTAGATGGGGAACCCGATGAACTGCGAGTAGTGAGATGCCTTGAACCCTATACCCAAAACTGAACCCTGACCTTAAGCCCGAAACCCTCACCTCCTTGGAGCGCGTCTGCTCCTGCCACATGTAGATGGGGAACCTGATGAAGTGGGAATGGTAAAAGACGCTAAATCCTAGACTATGAACCCGAAAGCCTCTCTCTAAACCCTCACCTCCATGGAGCGCGTCTGCTCCTGCCACATGTAGATGGGGAACCCGAAGAGTGGGAATGGTAAAAGACGCTAAATCCTAGACTCTGAACCCGAAACCCTCTCTCTAAACCCTCACCTCCTTGGAGCGCGTCTGCTCCTGCCACATGTAGATGGGGAACCCGATGAACTGCGAGTAGTTCTTCACGAGGCTCGCCAGGCGCGCCGGGTCTGAGTACTCCGCCTTCTGGTCCTCCTGTAATCACACAAGCGGAAGAAGGGGGTGAAAGGGGGAGCGGGGAGGGGGGTGGACAGGGGGGCTTAGAGTTGACTCCAAAGGGGAACCCGATGAACTGCGAGTAGTTCTTCACCAGGCTCGCCAGGCGTGATGGGTCAGAGTACTCCGCCTTCTGGTCGTCCTGCACTCACACACGCCACAAGGTGGAAGAAGGGATGGAGAGGGATGGAGAGGGATGGAGAGGGATAGAGAGGAAGGGGAGGTTTCTTGAGCCAACGCATACGTCTCGTCTCACACATACTCCAGGCGAGCACATGGGAACTCCAGCTTTACCCAGGACCTGGTACATGTTTAAATGAGGAGTGAGGATTTCTTCACGCGCCTCAATATGGTCCATGGGTGGGAGCACTTCATTACGCCATAAGCTGGCAAATCATTAAACCCTGAACCCCGACACCTCAAATCTAAAACCCTCTACCTCACAGTGTACGTGCTCTGATCCGCCTCCGTCTCCCATACCCACTGCTTCTCGCCCTTAGCACTTACCTCACCATAAACCCCAAATCCCTGAACCCCGCATCCCTCACCCCACTCTCACCTTGAGGTGCAGCTGGATAGAAGTGCCACGCGCAAGCTGCTCCCCGTCCGCGTCCTCGCGCACAGTGTACGTGCTCTGATCCGCCTCCGCCTCCCACACCCACTGCTTGTCGCCCTTGGCGCTCTTAGTGCGCACTGTAACACGGTCTGCCACGAGGAACGCGGAGTAGAATCCCACTCCGAACTGACCAATCAGGTTGCTGTCCACCTCGCCCTCCTTCTCCTGCTTCTCCTGATATGGTTTAGGGTTTGGGGGAAGGGGCGGAGGCGGGGGGGGCGGGGGGGCGGGGGGGCGGCGGAGGGGGCGGGGGCGGGCGACAAGGGAGGGGGGGGGGGGGGGGGGGAGGGGAGAAGCTGGGTTAATTCTTGACTGTTGAGTCGCCTCCCACAGCCACTGCTTGCCCCCCTTGGCGCTCTTGGTGCGCACGGTGACACGGTCTGCCACGAGGAATGCGGAGTAGAAGCCCACTCCGAACTGCCCGATCAGGTTGCTGTCCACCTCGCCCTCCTTCTCCTGCTTCTCCTGGTGGGGGGAGTGGGCGGGAGCGGAGGGGCAAGAGTGGGAGGGGAAGGGGAAGGGGAAGGGGAAGGGGAGCGGAAAGGGAGGGTGGTTTATGGCTCTAGAGTGGCCTCACGAGGAACGCGGAGTAGAATACCACTCCGAACTGGCCGATCAGGTTGCTGTCCACCTCGCCCTCCTTCTCCTGCTTCTCCTGTTTGGGTTGAAGGGGGGAGGAGTAGACGGAAGGGGGACGACATACGAGTCAACTCAAGGGCGAATGCTTGGCCCACATACTGGCAGAGAAGCCAGCCAGAGTTTCAACCTCTCCCACACTCTCAGCACTGGCATGAATCATCTCACTTACAAGCATATCCCCGCTATAAGCTGCCCCGTGTTTACCTTGATGGCCTGCACGAACTTGGCGGTGCCACTCTGGGCGATGGTCCCCAGCGAGTCCATCAGCTCCTCCTTGGTCATGCCGATGCCCGTATCGCTGCATAGGCACAAGGGGAGGAGGAAAAGTAAAGGCAGAGTGACGTACGGGGTAAGGAAGCGAGTGAGAGGGGGAAAGGATGGCGATGGTCCCCAGCGAGTCCATCAGCTCCTCCTTTGTCATACCGATGCCCGTATTGTTGTGGATGGGAAGGGAAGAGGTCCGGGCAGAGAGAAAGAAACGAGTGAGAGGGGAAGAGCGGCGAAGGAGGTGAGTGAGATGTAGAATCTTGGTTTTAAGAAGTTTATTAGCGGCTCCTTGGTCCAGCAGCAAACAAGCGTGCACTGCGTGAAGGAGATAGTACAATACCACAGCAGTGACGAGACAGCACAGCACAGCAGAGCACATGAGCTCCGAGTCAGCAGCCATGAGCGCCGGATCCGTCACCGACAGACAGACATGCACCCTATGAGTCGACTCAAACCACCACACTCCACCGCACCACACCACACCACACCCCAACACGTCACACACCACCACACTACACCGCACCACACCGCACTCACGTGATGGTGATGGTGCCAGCAGCGGGGTCCGCCTTGATGCGAATGGCGAGCTCCGAGTCAGCCGCCATGAGCGCCGGATCCGTCACGGACAGGAACCGCAACTTGTCCAACGCGTCGCTCGCATTGCTGCAATGGGTTAGCGGAGGAAAGTTACGGGGATAGGCAGGGAGTGGAGAGGAGGGGAGGAAGAGGAGGGGAGGAGTGGGGAGAGGTAGAAAGATGCACACGAACTGGTCGTCCGGAATTTCAATACACAGTTGTGATATTAATATGCTGTTACGAAATTATGTCTTAGTATGCTCTTGCAAATGTCAGCAAAATTCGTACCTAACGAGCTCGCGAAGGAAGACCTCGCGGTGGCTGTAGAGGGAGTGAACGATGAGATCCATGAGCCGATTCACCTGCGCGCACACAGACACATGGACAGAAACACGTGGACAATGAAATTCATGAACCGATTCACCTGTGCGCACACGGACACGTAGATAACAAAACACGTGGACAACGAAATTCATGAACCAATTCACCGTCGCGCATAAGTACACGTGTAGATCATAGTGTGCACGTGAAATTGATGAATCCATAAACTAATTCACATGTGCGGAAAGTTCGACACATCAGCCCCTGAAAATCGGTTGTCGGAGATCGAAAAATCCCATGCCTACGACACGTAGGCAAAGCTAGGGTTCGTCTTAGGCATTGTGATGGTGAATATTTGAAACACACCATCACTAACTTGTGCAATTCCGCCCACCTCGTCTTCCCACTCACCTCGGCTTGGTACGTGAAGGTCTCAGAAGCTGGGGCCTCTGTCGTCGTGGCGTTGCATCGGACGGGGCTCCACGTGGCAGGCCTCTGTGCGGCACGCTGCGATGCTGACGTGGCATGAGTGGCCGAGCGGGAGAGGCGGGCAAGAAGAGCGGGGTTGCCGGCGGCGCCGGAGGAGAAGGAGCGCCACGAGATGGACGGCGTGGATGCGGTTGACTGCGTGGGAAAGCGGGAGAAAGGAGCAGGAGAACGGAGAGCGAGAGATTCAGGTCGCCTGAATGACTGACAATTGACTCAACAACTACGAGAAGGATCCTCGCTAATCAGGAAATTCGAGGGTGATTGGACTTTTGAGTCGACTCGAAATTCAGCTGACTGAAAGTTGACTCAACATCCCCTTTGGTCACAGAAAGACGAGGGTGATTGGCACGGCATGGCCAGTGAGCGATTTTTAAAAATTCTCGGAAAACGGCATGGCCAGAGATTGCAACGGTAACAAATATAAAATCACGCACCGCAGCCTTGGACGAAGCATCCTTAGCCAGCACCGCGCGCGGCGCGCTCGAGAGTGACGCGGCGTTCATCTGGAGAGCCGCCATGGCTGGGAGATCTGAAAGCGCGGGGATAGCGCGGTGCGCGGAACGCAGGAGTCGGCGTGCGGCGGTCGAACGAGAGAGCATCAAGCGAAGCTCGCGCAGTTCTATGGCAGATGGAGCACGACGGAACTGCGATCAAGGAGCGAGCTGTCCTCGGGAGCAACAGGAAAATGGAAGCGACTGAGAGAAAGAACAGAATGACAAGATTTTAGCTCCAAGCCTGCTGGAGCTTCCCCTGCTGCGGCGGCTGTTGAAAGATTCAGGCAGGGGTTGGCGGAGACGCAGGCGGAAAGCGAACAGTGGCTGGCGGAGCGGAACAGATCAGACCGGAAGTTGGGGGGAAAATCCTCTGTGCTCGCGGAAATGCTTGGCGGGAAACACTAGCGAGCGGAGCGAAAATGGGATGCTGAGGGGGTCACCGCCGAATGCCGAATGCCGGAAGTGGGGGGAAGAATGTGGAATGTGCTTGCGGCATTCTCAAGGCTTTCCAGGTGGACCGAGAAAAGGGAGTGTGTACGCGTGGCATCGAGTTTGATGTGCCAAATCATTTTCTAGAAAGGGCGCTGATTCGGCGTGGTGAGCATGTCACTGTGCCAGCTCAGCTTCGATTGACGTGATTACCAGAAGGTTCGATTGCTAGAATAGGGCGTGGGATTGGTCACATATGCAATACACTTCAAGAGGATTTAGTGTAAACCAATCATGGTGTGTGTGAACTCCTTACGCATATTGTACAGACAGGCATGAGATAACTGTGATTTGGGTCTATGAGCATTATATGTAGGGATCAACTAAAAGTCACTTCTGAATCAGGGACAGTAGCAATGTGGGACAACTAGGGGAGGAAAAGTCATGAGGAAGGAGTTGTATTGTGATAGCCTGGTTGCATTGCTTTCCATTGCAAAACAAGGGAGCTGTGAATGCCGCTGACTGAGCTGTGGAGTTGGTCCTCTCTACAACCATGATGCAGAAATTGGTTGGTGGCCAGAAGCCACTTGGATCGCTCAGATCGTACAGAGATGTTGACACAACTACACAAAATGGCACAGTGCTCTGCAGAACAACGCTTCAAAGTGGTCTAATCTAAAGTCCACCAACACGCAAACTTTTGGCCCATGCTGGTAGGCAATCAATTTGTTCCCTCCCTGCTTTAAGCTGAGTGCTTGGTCTCCATGTGCTTCGTCAAAAACGCCTCAGCATTGAACTTCCTGTTGGCAGCAAAGAAAAGAAAAGAGAAGGAAAAAATGCGCCACAACACAGAGAAGCCGAAGGTGAGACACCATTGCGGAAAAAACCAATCCTTAGCCATCAGCCATCAACCAAAACAGGGCAGCTGTATAGGGACACAACCGCCAGGAAGCTTCCTTCACACGCAGCGTGCGATGTGACCAGCAGGGACACCTGTGAGCCTGGTAGACGACCGGGCACCGGAAACCAACTAACCAGGCACTAATCTGAAGTATGCATAGAAAGAAGACTCACAGGTAGCGGTGTGAGTGCATCTAAAACCAACTTACTTGGGGCACTGTGGGCAGTGGAAAACGGCCTTCTTCTTCCCTCCTGAAGCAGGGGTGGCTGTAGCACCAGGCTCCGGTGTTCCTGCTGCTACTGCTGGCGGTGTGGCTGCTGCTGGCGCTGCTGCCGCAGGCTTGGCAGCAGGAGTGGCAGGCTTGGCGGCAGGCTTGGCAGCCTGACCACAGGAAAACGGGGAATGGAAGTGTGAAGGGGGAAGTGAAGAGTTGATTAGGACGGACGGGCGGACTTGTGAGAATCGTGGCGATTTTATTCAATAAAAATTGGTGAAGCGAATTTGGTGGCGTGCAAACGATCAGGTCGCGTGCAGCGATCAGCATGAGGCATGTGGTGTGGGCGTGGGAGAAGGTAGGGTAGAAACGGAACGAGGGGGTTGTGTGCGGAGGTGGGGGGGGGAGCGGGGGGGTCTGTAGGAGGGGTTAAATGGAGGGGAAGGAGGGGGAAGTGGAGAATTGGCCATATTCAACGGAGGACGCATCAGCCGCTGCGAGACTTACATGACATGACCACGAAGCAGCATATCATGATGCTACTTCGTTTCATGATGACCTCGGAGCAGCATATCATGAAACCTGATGCGCTCATACAGCCCCTTTTGCCATGCACCACGCGCACCCAGACATGAGGTGTCTTATTATCCAGAAACAAAAGTTCCCTTCAACGGTTATTGAAGTGGTTACCCAATGATCCGAGATCTTAAACCCCATGAGTGGCATCAACCTTCAAAACCGCGAAATCCAAGAGCCTTGCGCTTAAAACCGGGGTGCACATTCAGCTGAATGTGCATCAAAGGTTATCCCTTGACTGAGTGGGTTACGAGGTGTGCTTTCAACCCCTTCAAGTCGAAATTCGTTTCCCCCCTCCCCCGCAATTTCGTTTCCCCACGCCCCCGCAATTTCATTTCCCCCTCCCCGTCGAAATTCGTTTCCCCCCTCCCCCGCAATTTTGTTTCCCCCCTCCCCCGCAATTTCGTTTCCCCCCCCTCCCGCCAATCTGTTTCATCCCTCCCGCCATTCGGTTTCACCCACTCCCGCCATTTCACCCCCTCCCGCCACCTACGAAATGCCCGAAGCTCTAGCGGAATCATTTTTTTGTCGCCCCTCGTGAGCCAATCACTGTTTTTCTCCAAACCCCCTTCCCAACATCTCAAGCCGAACCGCGTTGAATGTGCACCCTGGTTTTAAATCTTGGGGCCCCGAAACGAGCCCTTGACACACACATTTGGCCATATCTCCTCTCCAGAGGCGGGAACGGGAGAAGTATGGAGCAAGGGCCGGCAATGGGAGCACTAGACCGACCCTGACCGGAAAATAAAAGCGTACCTCCTTGACAGGCGCGGGAGAGGGGGCGGCAGGGGAGGCAGCAGCAGCGTCACCACCACCAGCGGCGGCAGCGGCAGCGAGGGCTTCTCTGCGTTGCTTCTTCTTCTGCGACTTGGAAAGCGCAGGTGAAGGCGTGGCCGCCGGGGAGTCCGCTTGGCGCTTGGCGCCCGCTGCAGGCTGTAGTGTGGCAGGGGGGGAGGCGGGAAGCGAGGGTGGGGGGTGGGTGGGGGAGAGGGGGGGAGCGGGACATGAGTTTTGGGTTTAAGGTTCTTCTTCTGCGACCTGGAGAGAGCAGGCGAGGGCGTGGCCGCAGGGGAGTCCGCTTGGCGCTGGGCGCCCGCTGTAGGCTGTAGAGGGGTGATAAGAGGGAGTAGTGGAGAGGGATGGGGGGTAAGAGGCGAGACATTGGGTTCACTGGTTTAGGGTTCACTGGTTCATTGCAGTGTGTGGAGGGTGTTGAGGGAATGGCACGGGAGCAAAGGGGTGTGAAGAAGGAAGCTAAGGAAGGCCCAAAATATTAAACCCGAAATCTGAAAGCCCGAATCTTAAAACCCGAAATATTAAAATTGACGAGACATGAAAGTCGGACAAGACAAGGATAGAGGCCTGGGGAGAATAATTAGGGAAGGGGGGGGAGGGAGGGAGAGGGGGGGGGGTGGGGGGGGGGGGGGAGGGGGCGGGGGAGCGCCAGGAGGGAAAACGAAAGAGAGAGAGGGGGGGGAAGGAAAAGAAGGGGAAAAGAAGACCCAGGGAGAATTGAGCGAGGCTAGCAGGAGGTTACACACATGACAGCAAGAGGGAGACGTACCTCAGGTGTAGCGGCAGGTTTAGCGGCAGCGGCAGCGGCGGCGGGCTTGGCTGGCTCAGCCGCGTCGGCCATCTGTTGAGTCAACGAGTGGTGTGAACAATGTGGGTGGGAAAGGTCGGTGAGAACAAGATCTGCAAGCAAGTTGGGAGGGTAGCAAGATCTGCTGCAAATCTTGCCAGGAAAACACCAAGCTAAACCCCAAGTCTCCAGGGACATTAAACCCCGAATCCCAGATTGATAACCATGGAAATCAGTACTATTAACCCTGAAAGGGAGATCACCCCGTTCAACCCCGGACAAGGAAAATCAGCACGCTAAAACCCCGAATCTTGCCAAGGAAATCGACTGCCCCAATTGCTAAACCCCGTATCCTGCGAGGTCATCACCATCATATCCTAAAGCCTTTGATAACCCCGCCGGCTCTTCCGCGAATTTACCCTCGGCTTTAAACTGCTTCAGATTCGATATTATTTCCATGACAGCGTGAACGCTGCTTCGTTGCACGGTCGCCTAACGGTCGCCAACGGTCGCATAACGGTCGCCTAAGGTTAGCGAAAAGTTCGCCTAACGACGGCAATGTTATGTTTCAAAGCTCACCTCTGCGTCCTTGCTCGGGCTTGCCGCCTTCTTCCCAGCCTTGGCCGCAAGGGCGGCAAGGGCCTTCTTGAGCGGCGGTGTATCCTCCGCCTCCTCCTCCTCCTCGTCGTCCTCCTCGATATCCTCCTCGTCGAAGTCATCCTCGTCCATGTCTGATCGCACAAGCAACCAGATGGCAACGCAGAGCGAAACACGGGAAACTAGCGTTAAGGGGGCTCATGGGGGCTCAAGTGGACTCCTCCTCCTCGTCCTCCTCAATATCCTTCTCGTCGAAGTCATCCTCGTCCATGTCTGGTCGCACGCAACCACCGGACAACGCAGAACGGAACACGTGGAAGGTAACAATAAACTCAGCAAATCAGGCAAGTAATTAGGGCAAGGCTCATCTGGTCCACCTTGCCTTCACCAACGAAACCGGGTTACCAGCACTCACCATAATCGTCATCGCCGCCGACGTCGCGAGTCTTGTAACCAGAGAAGAAAATGCTGTGCGAGCCGGAGTGGAAGAGGCTGAACGGCAGGTCGAGCACGAGATCAAGGCTCATCTGGTCCACCTTGCCCTTCACGAGCGAAACCGGGTTACCAGCACTCACCGTAATCGTCATCGCCACCGTCGCGCGTCTTGTACCCAGAAAGGAAAATGCTGTGCGAGCCGGAGTGGAAGAGGCTGAACGGCCGGTCGAGCACGAGATCGAGGCTCATCTGGTCCACCTTGCCCTTCACGAGCGTGCCCAGCACCACCGTCACCGGCGCCGGAGGAGCCTCGTCCTCGTCGTCCTCGTCCTCCTCGTCGACCTCCTCCCTCAGCTGCACCACCACTCTCTCGTTGTCCTTCGCTTGCACTCCCAGCGCCGCCTGTTGATCAGTGGAGCCAGATTTAGGAGGGCGTATTTTTCACGAGTTGGAACCGTGCGTGGCGCTCTATGTGCTACGAGGGCGCTACGGAGCTCAAGCGAGTGCATTTGCGTTTCTCAGAAAACGACCAGCCCTGCTTAGGTCCGCAAAGGTTCCGTCGTTTGAGCCTGGTTCGGGAATCAGACATAACGAGCTCCTGTCTTGCTCATATCGGATGCAAAAAAGCAGGGAAAAAACTAGTATTAGAAAAAGCTGAAAATGTTCACGTTGACGTGGGGGTACCTGGGAGATGTGGAGGTAGTCCGCATCGTCGTTGGGGTCCACTGTGAGGGTCTCCTTGGGCTTCACCTCCACGCCTGCACCAATCACGCACCCGATCGTACGAAAATCAATCGGACGGCCCAACGGTGCACATCACACAGCACAGGTGATGAAAATAAAAGAAAGTGTTTTGACTGTGCCTGTAGGCGAGGACATTATCACGGATGAATGGGACGAGGGAGCTGCTGAACGCGTTTTCAATTAAAGTAATAAATACATTCACGGATATGAGCCAGACAACGACACGACCAGAGAGATGAGAGCCAATGATTTGCTAGATTGTCGAACAAGGCGTTCTGAAGGACGGAGAAGAGGCAACAGAAAAAGGATCTCACCCCAGAAGCTCAGCTTTCCGTCCATCTTTTTTCTTGTAATTGATAAAAACAATCTGAACTTGGCGTTGCGAGGCGAAGACTACGTACAAGGCTGACCAGGACTCTGCTTCTGAACAAGGTGAATTCACAGTGAATTTATATTAGGTGGCTTTGAAGTTTGACTCCTCCATAGAGCTCCGTGGAGTTCTCAAGAGCCTGAGGGTGTGGGTTGGGGCAACAGATGCTGGTTTGCTATAATATCGAGGCACGAGCTGGTAACCACCATCGTGGAGGCCATTTTGCCCGTGGCGACGTTCGCCATAACCCGAACCCCTGGTCGTCCATGCAAAGCATGTTCCTGGCCCCAAAATCTGAACGCTTGGGGAGAATGCAATGCAAGACAAGAACCAGCAGCACCACATCCAGCTGGCTCACAAAATCTTGGAGTGTTCCCAAGGTTTGGCGAAAATCGGGGTTTCGCGGGTTTCTGGAATTTACTTCTGAACTCCACGAGTCTTCCCGAACCAGGTAACTTCAAAACCATTTACGCGGCTCCAGACCGAGCTACACCGCGAGGCTCGGCAGGAGCACAAGGAAGCCTGCAGTGGCCCTGCGACTCCGACAACCAAAATGGCGCGAACAGAACTACTGGTGGCTGTTGTGGTGCACCACCCCATAACCTTCTTTAGGTGTCTCCATATTTGGTTCGGATATTCACATGCCTAAACAGATGGCTATGAAAGAATAACCTCATAATAAGAATATGGCAGATTTTGGGTGCAAAAGGATGTGCTTCATCTTCTGTATGTTTTATTAGCTATTATTTATCACATCACAATCATGCTCCTTGTCCAACACCACCAAGCAAGCCCTTCTCTACATCCCCATCCCCATCACCACCACCACCACCACCACCCTTCTTCCCCCTTCCACTCCCCACCTTCACATCCTTCCAAAATGTCAACCCGGGTAATCCACGAACCTCCTTGTCAGTCATTTTCAACGAAGGTGCCTTGTATGTGATCTGCAGCAGGAGAGAATTGGCCATGACTCCCAGAGAGCTCACCCCCATGAGGGCCCCACATAAGGAGGGGGTGAGCATGGTGCCTGTGAAGGGCAGCAGCGCCCCTGCTGCCACTGGGACTCCAATCTGGAAGGGGTGAAGGGTAACAATGGGTAATAGGGGGTGCAGAGAGGAATGAGATTGAAGTGCTACTTAGGGTCCTTGTGATATGGAAAACAAGGGAGCAGTGCCCCTGCTGCCACCGGGAGTCCAATCTGGAGGGTAAATAAGTGGTGCAGAGAGTTGTCAGATGGTATTGGTATTCACGGGCGCATGGTGGAAGGCATATGCAGCCTCCCAATCTTATTCCGTGCAGAAATGAATAAGCTGATTGCGTGAGGAGGGAACAATCTTCTCACTGTGCTAGGTTCGCACCATGTTGTAGAGGAACGCCCAGGCGAGGTTCTGTCGAATCTTGTTGAAGGTGCAGCGGCTGAGGTGAATGGCGTCCACCACTTGAGTCACTCGGTCGCCCATCAGCACCACCACCAGCACCCACCCTCACCCCCCGTACTCATCAGGCACAGGCCCTTTCCTTGCTCATTCGGTTCCCCGAAAAGACGAGGGAGTGGGAGAAGGAGAGGGTGCCGGAGGGGGGGATTCTCACCATGTTGTACAAAAACGCCCAGGCGAGGTTTTGGCGGATTTTGTTGAAGGTGCAGCGGCTGAGGTGAATGGCGTCCACCACTTGAGTCACCCGGTCGCCCATCAGCACCACTGATGCCACCAGAACCAGCAGCACACCTGGGACCCCATACTCACAGGCCTCTCCTTGGTCATTTGATTTTCCGACAGCAAGAGTGGGGGTTGGAAGGGGCAATGTTTCTCACCATGTTATACAAAAAGGCCCAGGCGAGGTTCTGGCGGATCTTGTTGAAGGTGCAGCGGCTGAGGTGAATGGCGTCCACCACTTGAGTCACCCGGTCGCCCATCAGCACCACTGACGCCACGTCACTCGCCGCCCCCACCCCTCCCGCCATGGCTATGCCCACATCGGCTCGAGCCAAGGCAGCTGCGTCGTTCACCCCATCTCCCACCATCGCCACTCTGGTTCCTTTTGCCTGAAGGGCCGAAACGAAGTCTGCCTTGCCCTCTGGTTTCACGCCCGCGTAGACCTGTGTGGGGAGAGTGCATGGAGGGGAATGGGAGAAGTGAAGAGAATGGGAGAGGACGTGGGAAGGAAGTCACTCGGTCGCCCATCAGCACCACTGATGCCACGTCACTCGCTGCTCCTACCCCTCCCGCCATGGCTATGCCCACATCGGCTCGCGCCAAGGCAGCTGCGTCGTTCACCCCATCTCCTACCATTGCCACCCGGGTTCCCTTTGCTTGCAGGGCCGAAACGAAATCAGCCTTTCCCTCAGGCTTGACCCCTGCATACACCTGATGGCGGGAAAGGAAGGGAGGACAGGTCGTGGGATGGAAGTCTCGCGGTCGCCCATCAGCACCACTGATGCCACGTCACTCGCCGCCCCCACCCCTCCCGCCATGGCTATGCCCACGTCTGCTCGAGCTAGAGCCGCTGCATCGTTCACCCCGTCTCCCACCATCGCCACCCGGGTTCCTTTGGCTTGTAATGCTGAGACGAAATCAGCCTTGCCCTCTGGCTTTACCCCTGTGGCATACACCTGTGTGAGGAGAGAGAATCGGAACGGGAGAAGAGGAGAGAACGTAAGAAAGGATTGAAAGGAGGTGAGCTGTCAGTGCCCACCCCTCCCTCCACCCATGGCTATGCCCACGTCTGCCCGCGCCAACGCTGCTGCATCGCTCACCCCGTCCCCCACCATCGCCACTCTCGCTCCTTTTGCCTGCAGAGCTGAGACGAAGTCAGCTTTTCCCTCTGGTTTCACGCCTGCGTACACCTGTGGGAAGAGAATTGAAGGACACGAGAGGATGTGTGAAGGAAGTCAGATGAAGCGGATTCGCCACGTCACTTGCCGCCCCGTGTTTGAAGAAGTGTTTGATGAAGCGGATTTGAAGAAGTGTTTTGAGGTGACTTTTGAGTCGACTCAAAAGTCGAGACGTCTCAAAACACTTCTTCAAACACGAAGTCAGATGAAGCGGATTCGCCACGTCACTTGCCGCCCCCAACCCTCCACCCATGGCTATGCCCGCGTCTGCTCGGGCTAGAGCCGCTGCATCGTTCACCCCATCCCCCACCATCGCCACCCGGGTTCCCTTTGCTTGTAAAGCCGAAACAAAGTCTGCCTTGCCCTCTGGTTTCACGCCCGCGTATACCTGGGAGTAGGGGATGGATGAGGGGAGGACGGGGAGAGGGGATGGGAAAGAGGAGAAGAGGATGGGGAAGAGAGCGAGAGGTGGAATACCACCCCAGTTAGAGGCAGCACTCCCCAGCATCTCACCTCGTTCTCAGGGGTACCCAGGTTATAAACTGAGCTATCACCAGAGCAGCAAGCCTCGATTTGTCTTTTGAGTCGACTCAAAAGCAACCTAAAAAATAGTTTCCCGGTCCTTCCTGTAGCAACACTCGTATCGACGCAGCCGCCCACCTCACAGCATCTCACCTCGTTCGTTCTCAGGAATGACGACTTTGTCGACTTTGCTAAAAGCCAGGGCCGCAGGTCTCTTATCTCTCTCCTGACAGCAGCAGTGTGAAGCCCCATGGCCTGTAGCGCCGCTACAGCCACTAATACAGCTGCTACAGCCGCTACAGCTGCCACATGCAGGGGTGCTAAATGGCTTACCTCGTTTTCCGGGATGCCGACTTTGTGTGCGATTGCAAGGGCAGCCGGCCGCTTGTCCCCCGACAGCATGGCCGTGTGCAGCCCCATGGCCTGTAGCGCCGCTACAGCCGCCGCCGCCTCGTCGCGCACCTTGTCGACCAATGAGATGGCGCCCGCCAGCTGGCCGTCCACCCCCACGTACACTGTGGTCTCCCCTGGAGTGGGGTCACCTGCCATGGCAGGCCTGAGAGTCGGTGATGCGGGGGATGACCCTGCAGGGACGGTGCAGGGACGGTGCAGGGACGGGCGGGAAGGGGAGGGGAAGGGTGGACCATAGGGGGATGAGATGGCGCCTGCCAGTTGCCCGTCCACCCCCACATACACGGTGGTCTCGCCCAGGGTGGGGTCGCGTGGCATGGCAGGCCTGAGGGTGGATGATGCGGGGGATGACCCTGCAGGGACGGAGAGATGAGATGAGATGAGATGAGATGAGATGAGATGAGATGAGATGAGATGAGATGAGATGAGTTGAGATGAGTTGAGATGAGATGAGATGAGATGAGATGAGATGAGATGAGATGAGATGAGATGAGATGAGATGAGATGAGATGAGATGAGATGAGATGAACCTGGTGAGGGGAGCGGGGAGCGGGATGAGATGGAGCCTGCCAGCCTGCCGTCCACCCCCACATATACGGTGGTCTCCCCTGGGGTGGGGTCGCCTGGCACAGCAGGCCTTCCATTCAGTGATGCGGGGGATGCACATTCAACAAGACCTCACCTTCTGCAGCGCTGCTCATCAGATCAGCCTCCTCAAGTTCCACTGGCACATCACAGCCAGTATCTCTCAGGCAATTAGGCATCTTAAATGCAGTAAGATCTTACACCCCACAAGCCAAACAATCTCAGATCTCACCTTCTGCTGCGCTGCTCATCAAGTCAGCCTCTTCCAACTCCACTGGCACATCGCAGCCGTTATCTCTCAGCCAGTCAGGCGTGCCACGTGCAGTAAGATCTTACACCCCACATACTGAACAATCTCAGATCTCACCTTCTGCAGCGCTGCTCATCAAGTCAGCCTCTTCCAACTCCACTGGCACATCGCAGCCGTTATCTCTCGGCCAGTCAGGCGTGCCACGTGCAGTAAGATCTTACACCCCACATACTGAACAATCTCAGATCTCACCTTCTGCAGCGCTGCTCATCAAGTCAGCCTCTTCCAACTCCACTGGCACATCGCAGCCGTTATCTCTCAGCCAGTCAGGCGTGCCACGTGCAGTAAGATCTTACACCCCACATACTGAACAATCTCAGATCTCACCTTCTGCTGCGCTGCTCATCAAGTCAGCCTCTTCCAACTCCACTGGCACATCGCAGCCGTTATCTCTCAGCCAGTCAGGCGTGCCACGTGCAGTAAGATCTTACACCCCACATACTGAACAATCTCAGATCTCACCTTCTGCTGCGCTGCTCATCAAGTCAGCCTCTTCCAACTCCACTGGCACATCGCAGCCGTTATCTCTCAGCCAGTCAGGCGTGCCACGTGCAGTAAGATCTTACACCCCACATACTGAACAATCTCAGATCTCACCTTCTGCTGCGCTGCTCATCAGATCAGCTTCTTCCAACTCCACCGGCACATCACAGCCGTTGTCTCTCAGCCAATCAGGAGTGCCCACCACCACATGCCGCCCGCCCACCACCGCCGCCGCCCCAGCACCCGGCTGCTGGAAAAACGACCCATCCTCCACCCGCGCTCGCCTCGCCTCCTTCCCGGCTGCTTCCACTATCGCCGTCGCCAGGGGATGCGTGGAATTCCGCTCAACTGCCGCCGCCAACACCAGCACCTCCTTCCTCCTCTCTTCTTCTCCTTCTTTCCCCCCTCCTCCTCCCTGTCTCCGAACCCCATGCTCCTTCTCTTCATCGTCAGACCCAGCGCCATGCAAGCGCACGCGGGTGACGGTGGGGCGGCCGAGGGTGAGTGTGCCGGTCTTGTCAAAGAGCACGGTGTGCACGGCAGTGGAGCGCTCCAACACGTCTCCCCCGCGGATCAGCAGCCCCTTGCGCGCTGCTACTGCTGTTCCAACCAACACCGCTGTGGGTGTGGCTAGGCCCAGGGCGCATGGGCAGGCAACAACCTGGCGGGGGAGAGGAAAGGGGCAGGGGATGGGAAGGAGAGGGGGGGGGGAAGTGAAGGGATAGAGGGCGGTCAAGGCCCACACTGACTCTCACCAGCACGGTCAAGGGGCAACAGAGGAGCTGCTCCTCTCACCAACACTCCACAGCAGCCTCAAGTTTTGAGTCGACTCAAAACTCCTCTCACCAACACTACACAGCAGCTTCATTCCACTCACCAGCACGTTGCATGCGAGCGGCAGCGCTAGCAGCATGCTCTGCTCTCCCCAAGGCCAGGCGCAGCGGTGATGGCATGGCAGCAGGGACGAGCCTGGGGCCGTTGATTCACTCTCACAGATCACCAGAACCCCACACGAGCCTCACTCCACTCACCAGCACGTTGCATGCGAGCTGCAGCGCCAGCAGCAGACTGCCTCCAGGGCCGGCAGCAGCGAGGGCAGCAGGGACGAGCTTGGGGACTCACAGATTACCTCTCAACCAATCCATAGGCCAGTCACAAGTGCGCACTCCCCCTCCACTGACCAGCACGTTGCATGCGAGCTGCAGTGCCAGCAGCAGACTGCCTCCAGGGCCAGCAGCGGCGAGGGCAGCCGGGACTAGCTTGGGGCCTTTGAGCCTGTCTCAGAACCGAACCACAGGGGGTATGAATCACCAACACTCCACTCCACTCCCCCTCCACTCACCAGCACGTTGCAGGCTAGCTGCAGCGCCAGGAGAAGACTTCCACCAGGCCCAGCGGCAGCGAGGGCAGCCGGGACGAGCTTGGGTCCGAGGGTGCTCCAGAAGGCGAAGGTGGCTGCTGCTATGCCCATCACCCCGTAGCAGAACTTGCCGGATATCTGGTGGGGGGGGGAGGGGGGAAGGAGGGCGGAGGGGTGTTCAACAGGGGGAAAGTGCAGGGGTTACAGGGCAGGCAGGCAAGGGCACGGCAGAGCAGACAGAGCGGGGCAGCCAGGACGAGCTTGGGGCCGAGGGTGGACCAGAAGGCGAATGTGGCTGCTGCTATGCCCATCACCCCGTAGCAGAACTTGCCTGATACCTGTTGGGGGGGAAATCGGGTGGGGTGGTGGGGGGAGAGTTGTTTGGGGCTACAGAGCAGAGCAGGGCAGGGCAGGGCAGGGCAGGACAGGGCAGGGCAGGGCAGGGCAGGACAGGATGAGGAAACTTGGAGCAAGGGTGGGAGCAGAGAAGAGGGTGAAGGTGGCGGCTGCTATGCCTATCACTCCTCCTCCCCGTGCCTCACAACACAATGTGTGCATCTCTCTGCACGGACCCTCATCTCATCCCATCTCATCCCACTAGAATGATTAGAATCCACTCCACGCACGCACCTGCTATGCTTCTCGTCCCCTCGATTTTTGAGGCGCCTCAAAGACCCTCATCTCATCTCATCCCATCCCACTAGAATGATTAGAATCCACTCCACGCACGCACCTGCTATGCTTCTCGTTCCCTCGATTTTTGAGGCGCCTCAAAGACCCTCATCTCATCTCATCCCATCCCACTAGAATGATTAGAATCCACTCCACGCACGCACCTGCTATGCTTCTCGTCCCCTCGCACACTATGCCCCTCACCTGATCAGCGAATCGTTGAACGGGCGCCTGTCTGCCAACACGGTTTGCTGCTTGCACTGCTGCACCCCGTGCCTGCTCGCCAGCCCCCACTGCCTCTCCGTGTCTCACCTGGTCGGCAAATCGTTGAACGGGTGCCTGGCGGCCCTGAGCCTCCTCCACCATGCGCACTATGTCTGCCAGCACTACATCCCCCCCTTGCCTGCGCTGCTGCTTATCCAGCCTGCTCACCTTCCTCTCCTCGCACTCTTATCCTCTCACGGACTCACCTGCTGTGCCTCTTCTCTTTTCCCCCTACCTGGTCGGCGAATCGCTGAACAGGTGCCTGTCTGCCCTGAGCCTCCTCCACCATGCGCACTATGTCTGCCAACACCGCATCCCCGCCCTGCCTGCTCGCCTGCACCACCATTGCCCCATTGAAATTCACCGTTCCTGCTGTCACCTCGTCCTGACAGGTGTGGGTTTGGGAGTGGGGGGAGAAGGGGAGGGTATATGACTTGGGGCAGACAGTGAGACAGACTGCTGAGAGAGAAAATGTGAAACAAGGGGAGTGTGTGGATTGCGCCAGACAGGGCGATAAGAAGAGGGGTTACATTTTAAAGGATTGGCTAGAAATGCCCGGATATAAAAACAACGGACGGAATAATCCCAGCCTGCTTCAGCACTGGCAGCGGCTCCCCTGTGATGCTGCTCTCGTCCACTGTGCTGCGCTATCTGCACTCCACGTTCAGCATGAGCTGTTTCTCAACGCACACTCCGCACACCCGCACGCACGCACGCACGCACGCACGCACGCACGCACGCACGCACGCACGCACGCACGCACGCACGCACGCACGCACGCGCACACACACACACACACCGATGCCCGTTTACCATACCACCCACTCACCCCAGCCTGCTTCAGCACTGGAAGTGGCTCCCCCGTGATGCTGCTCTCGTCCACTGTGCTGCGCCCACCCGCCACTGTGCCGTCCACTGGTATGCGATCCTGGTGAGCAGGTAGGAGGAGGAGGGGACGGGGGGACAGGAAAATCTTAGTGTCGACCTGCTATGCTGCATAGGTCCTCTCATCCACTGTGCTGCGCCCGCCCGCCACTGTTTTTGAGGCGCCTAAAAAAACTTAGTGTCGACTCAAGGCTCATCCACTATGCTGCGCCCCCAGCCACTGTGCCGTGCATGCGACGCTGATGGATACCAGGGGGTTGGAGGGGGGAATGGGTGATCGGGGATGGGAGGACCTTCAAGTTGACTCGCAATCATCCACTGTGCTGCGCCCTCCCACCACTGTGCCGTGCACGGGGATGCGATTCCATTCCCGATGCATTCAAAGAGGGGCGGTCGGTAGGAATGGGGGGACGATTTCTCTTGTCGACACAAAACACGGCAAGAAGCAAACGGAGCAAAACCCAGAGAGGGCGAAACGAGTTCTGGGGTCGTTAAAAAAAAAGCATGAGAGCACGGAAAAAACTTCGAGGTGGGCAAGCTTGCATCTTTTTTTGAAGTTCCCAAAAGTGACTTGAAAAAACATGAGAGAGCCCCGGGGCAGGAGGCTCATAGAGCAACAGACCCCGGGGCAGACGAGCACTCGGTCGCCCACTTGAATGGCCTCTATTGGCACCACCTCCGTTGCTGCGTCTCTGAAACTGCCACGTGATAAAAGTTGTATTTTGAGACGTCTCAAAATACAACTTTTGAAACTGCTGACTGCTGCTGCTGCCAGAACAAACTTAAAGGCCAAACCCCGAATTACACAACGAAGTCAACGTGGAATTTGCAGGTTCGGGAAACCCCAGGAGGAGGTTCGGTGGGAAAATCGAAAACCAATCGCATAAAAAAACCACTCAAAAATCTGGACCAATCGCGTGAAAGTGGTGACAGTTTCACGCCCGACTCGGTAATTCTGGGTGTGGCCTTTAAGTGCTCACTGTACACTGTACAGAGCAACAACGCGAGGCACACATACAGACCCCGGGGCGGACAAGCACTCGGTCTCCCACTTGGATGGCCTCTATTGGCACCACCTCCGTTGCTGCATCGCTGAAACTGCTGCCCCCACGGATTCAAGTGCAAGCATGAGAAAGCAAAAAGGCAAGGCGAGAGGCATACATACCCCTGGTCGCACTAGCACTCGGTCTCCCACTTGGATGGCCTCTATTGGCACCACCTCCGTCGCTGCATCGCTGAAGCTACTGCTGCGGGATCAAGTGCACACAGAACAGGGCAACAGAACAACAAAGAGAGAGGCGTACATACCCCTGGTCGCACTAGCACTCGGTCGCCCACTTGGATGGCCTCTATTGGCACCACCTCCGTTGCTGCATCGCTGAAACTGCCAGCTGCTGCTGCTGCTGGGGCTGCTGAGGCTGCTGAGGCTGATGCTGAGGCTGTAGCTTCCGATCTTGTTGCAGCAGCAGCAGGCGAGGAGGGTGGGGAGGGCGAGGGCGAGGAGGAGGGAATGATGCGACGGGCTTGAGGGGGCAGCAGGGACAGCAGAGCTGCCATGTCACTGGTGGCCTGGAGGAACAGGGAGTGGGGGGGAGAGGGTAGCAAGGGGAGAGATGGGGGAGAAGGAAGTGAGGGACGGGACGATGCGACGGGCTTGAGGAGGCAAAAGAGATGACAGAGCTGCCATGTCACTGGTGGCCTGGAGGAGCAGGGAGTGGGGGGGAGGGGTGAGGAGAGAGGGGAGAAAGGGGGGAGAGAAGGGAGAAAGGGAGGGGATGATGCGACAGGCTTGCAGAGGCAGCAGGGATAAGAGCGCTGCCGTGTCGCTGGTGGCATGCACTGCAGGACGACTTTTGAGGCGCCTCAAAAGGACCCCCAGCCTGAGACGAGCTGCCACCGGGGTGAACAGGGTCTTCAAGACCAGGGGGGCGCGGGTGGGGGGAGGGAGAAGTTTGAGTGCTTGGCGTGCAGCGGTTTCCTCCAAAAGGAGCCGTCGGTGTCGAAAGAAAACAGACCGGAAAATGGGTAGAAGGAAATCTCCAGGATAAGAGCGCTGCCGTGTCGCTGGTGGCCTGAACTGCAGGAGCCAGAAGAAGTTGGGAGGATAGGGGATAGGGGGAAAGGTTGCACAGGGGGAGAAGAGGGAAACAAGAAGTACGAGCGAAATTGCGGAGAAAATGAGGAGAACAAGTGACAGAATAGGAGGGAGGACCTGGGGTGGATATCTATGTGCGATGTTGAAACGTAGCTTCTTCTGAGCTGGTCTTACACATGCATATATAGAATGTATAAGTTCGCATGCCAAAAAAAAAAAAAAAACAAAAAAAAACAGCAGCAGCAACAACAGTTTGCATCTTTGCCAGGACGCCCTGGCAGGCTTGCCTTACCTTGATCTTGGTCCGCTCTACCAGCGGCTTCCCCAGCAGCACAAACGCCAGCAGCACAACTCCTCTTCGCCTGATCTTACCCTTGTCTTTTTATTCCCCCTCCTTCCCCCTCACCCCCTCCTCACCTTGATCTTGGCCCTCTCTTCCAGTGCCTTCCCCAGCAGCACGAACGCCAGCAGCATGAGTGGCTCCTCAAAGAACGCGGGCCAGCCCTGAGGGGAGAGGGAAGGGGAGAGGGTTGGAGGGGAGAAAAACGGGATTAGTGTGAAATGACTCAGGGGGAAGATAAGAGGCCCTCTCTTCCAGTGCCTTCCCCAGCAGCACGAACGCCAGCAGCATGAGCGGCTCCTCAAAGAACGCCGGCCAGCCCTGAGGGGAGAGGGAAGGGGAGAGGGTTGGAGGGGAGAAATAACGGGATCGGTGTGATATGACTCAGGGGGAAGATAAGAGGCCCTCTCTTCCAGTGCCTTCCCCAGCAGCACGAACGCCAGCAGCATGAGCGGCTCCTCAAAGAACGCGGGCCAGCCCTGGAGGTAGGGGAACGGGGGAGGGTTGGAGGGGAGGGGAGAAATAACGGGATCGGTGTGAAATGACTCAGGGGGAAGATAAGAGGCCCTCTCTTCCAGTGCCTTCCCCAGCAGCACGAACGCCAGCAGCATGAGCGGCTCCTCAAAGAACGCGGGCCAGCCCTGGAGGTAGGGGAACGGGGGAGGGTTGGAGGGGAGGGGAGAAATAACGGGATCGGTGTGAAATGACTCAGGGGGAAGATAAGAGGCCCTCTCTTCCAGTGCCTTCCCCAGCAGCACGAACGCCAGCAGCATGAGAGGCTCCTCAAAGAACGCGGGCCAGCCCTTGTGAGAAAAGGCGAGAGGAGGGAAGGAAGAAGAGAAAGAAACGAAGTGGAACCGGAGAGGGAGAGGGAGGATGAGAAGCTCACCGACGAGCGTGCGTGTCACTGTCACAGCAGAGCAACGGCTGTGGGTGGGTGGCATGGAAGAGAAGAAGGCATGTATGCTATACTATGCAGCCGCACTCACCAGCTTTGGCACAGCGGCGGCAACAGCGCTGACAGCAAAGGAGGAGACGGCACCCAGACTGACTAGGGTGTTCATGTTGGGCGCCCCTCGCCTCAGGCTGCTCCACCCGTCCTGCAGCAACCTGATGCAGTGAGGGGGAGGGGGGGGGAAGGAAGGGGAAGTGGACGGCAGGGCAGTGGGGGGGAGAAGGGGAGGGGGGGGGAAGGAAGGGAAAGTGGACGGCAGGGCAGTGGGGGGGAGAAGGGGAGGGGGGGGGAAGGAAGGGGAAGTGGACGGCAGGGCAGTGGGGGGGAGAAGGGCAGGCGTGTAGGGGGACGTGGCTGACGAGCATGTTAATGTTGGGCGCCCCCCTCCTCAGGCTGCTCCACCCATCCTGCAGCAACCTGAGATAGCATACGGGGCAGGGCAGGGGGAGGGCACGTGAGGAGGAGTAGAGCAAGGATGGGGGAGAAAGGATGGGAGGAAGAGGATGGAGTCAAGGGAAAAGAGGAGAGCAGGGCAGGGGAGGGGAGGGGAGGGGAGGGGAGACGAAATTGCACCCAGCCCCACACTCACTTGCGACCAGTTCCCAGAAGGGCAGTCAGAGAAAGCAGAGCATGCACGAGCGTGGACTGGAGGGCGTGGGTCCAGGCGGGCAGCTTCCAGGCAAGGGGAGGGTGAGAGCAGTGACAGGGAAGAGGACGAGACGAGAGGAGCGCACTCACTTGCGGCCGGGGCCAAGGAGGGCAGTGAGGAAGAGGAGCGCATGCACGGGCGTGGAATGGAGGGCATGAGTCCAGGCGGCAGCTTCCAGGCGAGGGCGGGTGAGAGCAGTGACGGGGAAGACGACGGTGCACCCTATTTTCACACTCACTTGCGACCGGGGCCGAGAAGGGCAGTGAGGGAGAGTAGAGCGTGGACGGGCGTGGAGTGCAGGGCGTGCGTCCAGGCAGGCAGCTTCCAGGCGAGGGAGGATGCCTGCAGCATGTGCGACGCGTGGCCCACCAGGCACGCTGCTGCCAGCGCCCACGCCACCAGGAGCCGACGGCCTGGGAGGGGACAGAATGTGGCGGGGTGGGGGCGCGGGGGGAGGAGTACGGCAAAAATCTGCTCAAATTCACCACTTGCAATGAACCAACTAGTCAGCACTGAGAGGAAAAAAAGCATGCTTATATAAGCATACAAATGGTATGGTATGGTATGGTATGGTATGGTATGGTATGGTATGGTATGGTATGGTATGGGCGGACATACTGTTAGAATATAGCAAGCAACACTCACTAGACATGAGCAACGAGCGAACCGAACACGTTTGTCTCGAACAGTTTTCCTAAATGTTAGTGTTCCCCGTTCGAGTATAGGGTCGAACAGTTTTGAGGCAAGGCCGAACACTAAGGTGTTTGACCCGAACTCGAACAGTTTGCCTTGGGGGGTTCTTTCAGTATAGTCACATTCAGGCAGGGCGAGTGTACTAGAAGCAATGTCACGTTCCCTATAGCCCTACAAGAGATATAGTTAGGCTTGGCGCAGATCTGGTGGATATCCAATTTCACCTTGCTTAACTCCAACCTAAACTGTAATGCCCTTAGTTCCTTTTTTTAACCGTCTCCTACCCTAACCCAACCTTATACCTAACGTATCCAGCCACAAAGTGGAATTTTAACCGTGGGAGGGAATGTGTTAGTTTAAGTGGGTAGGGGGCGGAATGCCATCCTTAGGCTATATCGACGATTTAGCTCATTCTTGAGCTCAATCGTCGCCCTCCCCTTTTAGATTCAACAGCGCGTCAAACTTTGATGCGCAGAAAAATGCACGAACACCTAGGTGTTTGCGACGAACACTATGTGTTCGCGAACACCTAGGTGTTCGTGCATTTTTTTGCACACGAACATTCGAACAGTCGAACGTGTTCGTGACGAACACCAAGGTGTTCGTTACGGACAATTTGGGGCAAAAAAACCATTCGAACACGTTCGAGTCGAACAGTTTCGAGTCGAACCGAACAGGGGTTCGAATTTTTGCTCATGTCTACTCACCACTGTCTTTCAGCCTTTTCATGCGCTCCTCCCTCTTGGACTCAATTGCTGACGCCGCTCTACCAGAGAAGCCGGCAGCAGCACCAGCAGCAGTAGCAGCAGCAGACGGCCTTCCTGCTTCTCCCTCCTCCCCATCTGCTCCTCCTACTGGTGCCCCCACTGTCACCGCCACCTGCCCTTCCTCTGCTGCTGCGCCTCTTGAGCCCTTGGCTGACTCCTCTGGCGAATTGGGATGGGAAAGGAAGGTGCAAGTGAGGGTTAGGTTCAGACACTAGCAGACGGCCCTCCATCCTCCCCCTCCTCCACTCCTCTTTCCTGCACCCCCACTGTCACGGTCACCTGCCCTTCCTCTGCTGCTGCACCTCTCGGGCACTTGGCTGACTCCTCTGGGGGGTTGGGGTGGGAGAGAGAGGTGCAAGAGAGAGTTAGGTTCAGACACTAGCAGACGGTCCTCCCCCGTCCCCCTCTCCCACTCCTCCTCCCGGCGCCCCCACTGTCACCATCACCTGCCCTTCCTTCCTCTGCTGCTGCGCCTCTCGAGCCCTTGGCTGACTCCTCTGGCGAATTGCGGTTACCACGTGGATGATTGTTACACATGTGGGGTCAAAGCAGGTTTGAGAACATAGGGAGAGGAGGTACGAATGGGGCTTACGTCCGGCCCAGGCATTTTGGGATGCACTGACGTGCCTTCAAAGCATTGAGGTGGTTTTTGAGGCGCCTCAGAAATCACAGCAGGTTTGAGAGCATAGGGAGAGGAGAGGTACGGATGGGGCTCAAACATAGGAAGGGATCACCACAGCAGGTCCGGCCCGGGCACTTTGGAGTGCACTGACGTGCCTTCAAAGCACGGACCCGGTGATTTGGCTGAAATATTCAAGGCTGCAAACCCCTGCGAATCTCTCAATGCCCCCGCTCCCACCACCACGCCACGCCCCCCCCCTTCTGCCAGCCCTGCCCCTACACCAAGACCCAACCCAACACGCACCTCTGAGCTTCGACTCGAACCCACACTCGGTCAAATACCCTGCCAACGCCCATCCAACCTCCGCTCGCCTCTGCTCCTGCCACTCCCTCGACGCCCCTGCTCCCCCTTTTGTTGCCCCTGCCCTTACACCACTACCCAACCCAACACGCACCTCTGAGCTTCGACTCGAACCCACACTCTGTCAACTACTCCACCAACGCCCGCCCAACCTCCACCCTTCTCTGCTCCTGCCACTCCATCAGTGCCCCCGCCCCCTTACTTGCTTCCCTGCCATTACAGAAATTCCCCAACACGCACCTCTGAGCTTTGACTCGAACCCACACTCTGTCAACTACCCTGCCAACGCTCGCCCAACCTCCACCCGCCTCTGCTCCTGCCACTCCCTCACTCGCCCCTTTGCTGCCCCTGCCCTTACATAACCACGCACCTCTGAGCTTCGACTCGAATCCACACTCTGTCAGATACTCTGCTAGTGCTCGTCCAACCTCCACCCGCCTCTGCTCCTGCCACTCCCTCCCCCCTTCTGCCGCTCCTGCCCCTCCATCCGCCCACCCGTGGCCCCCAGCAGCATCGTCAGCAGCAGGGGCGGTTGTAGCGGCTGTGGTTGTGGCAGCTGTGGCGGGGGCGGCGGCTGTAGGGACAGCGGATGGTGGCTCACCCCTGGCCAATCGGATGGTGACAAGTGCCGTCTCCATGGGAAGGTTCACGGAAGCAGAAACCACAGGAGGCTGGAGAGAAGGGGGAGAGGATGGGAGGAAAAGGGAGGAAGAATGGAGAGAGGGAGGTGAGGGGAATGGCAGCTTATTAGAGAATCCTAAGAGGCTGGTGGAAGCATGGAAGACGAGCAAGTGGGGGGCCATGGAAGGAAAGGGAAAGGCGGAGGGAATGGGAACGGGGAAAGGGGTGGGGGACGGGACGGGGTGGGAGAAAAGGAAGGGGAAGCTTGTGAAAGCAGTAGTGCTTTAAATGGAGGCAAGCAAGAGGGTGATGCAAATGGCAGCAAGGTCAAGTCACACTATGCTTTGAGACGTCTCAAAAAAAGGTCAAGTCACACTATGCCTGCTGCAATGCCCAAGTCCTGTCTCACTGCACTTGGGCTCAGCTGCACATTCTGTTCTAGCATAGCATCTCCTTCTGAGGCGCCTCAGATGTATGTAGGTGACTCTTGGGCCGCCTAGGAAAGAAAGAAAAGCAATTGAGGCGCCTTAAAGAGAGTGAGTGATGATACAAAAGGCAGAAATGTCTATTCCAAGTTGTGCCTAATGTATAGCCCTGCCCCTCTACACTTGAGCTCAGCTGCACTTTCCTGCACTTGGGCTCAGATGGGACACACTTGAGCATCTTCTTCTCTCCTGCACCTTTTGAGTCGACTCAAAAGTCAACTCGCTAATGCATAGCCCTGCCTCTCTACACTTGGGCTCAGATGGGACACACTTGAGCATCTTCTTCTCTCCTGCACCTTCCAAGATGGCTCCCTCTTTCTCTCACCTGCAATTGAGAACCAGCCTCACCTGTGACTCGAGAATGTTCTTCACGGAAGCAGCACAGCTGCCACACGCCGACGAGGCGGTGAGGCAGCGCGGGCCGATGGTTCCCATTGCGCAGCTGCATAATTCTGGAATCCTCTTCTCACTTGCAATTGAGAACCAGCCTCACCTGTGACTCGAGAATGTTCTTCACGGAAGCAGCACAGCTGCCACACGCCGACGAGGCGGTGAGGCAGCGCGGGCCGATGGTTCCCATTGCGCAGCTGCATAATTCTGGAATCCTCTTCTCACTTGCAATTGAGAACCAGCCTCACCTGTGACTCGAGAATGTTCTTCACGGAAGCAGCACAGCTGCCACACGACATGCCCTGGGGGAATGGAAGAGGGGAGGGAAGGTGAGGGTGGGTGGAAGGAGGAGGGTATGTGGTCAAAGTGTGGGGGGCAGGAGGGGAGGGATGTTGAGGGTGGGTGCATGGGTAGATCTGCAGGACAGGGAAGAGATGGGTGAGTATGGAGGGGGGGAAGAGCATTGCAGGGAAACTGAGAAAGGGGAAAACTCTCAGGCGTAACACAAAGCCTACGAGACATGCCCACTGCACTCCACCGTTCCTTGATTCACCAAGTGCAAATTCGCCTGGAACCACTATGAACTGCTAATTGTGTGAGTATACTATTATGCAAGTCCCCATCACCCTTCATGCCTACGCCCCCCACTCACCCCCACATCCAGCACCACTGTGTCCTGAGCTCCCCCTCCTAGTCTTGACTATGCTGGAATCACTTTTACGAGTTCTCAGAAGTCATTTCAGCTAGGCCCCCTACTCACCCCCACATCAAGCACAACAGTATCTTGAGCTCCCCCTCCCAAACTCGACTCCGCCGCCACGTGCCCACTTGCCGCTTTTGTCCGCATCTGCCTCTCCCCGCCCCAACTCTCCATTCCCCCCCATCCGTCACCCGCGCTTCCCCCGCGCCCCCATGACCCGCCTCCGCCTCCCCCTCCCCCGAATCCCCCCACCCCCCATCCCCCGCCTCCGCCGCCGCCGCTTCCGTCGTGAACCAGCGCTTGGGAAATGCTCCCGAACGGCGGCCGGCCGGCACGGCATTGACACGTGGCAGCGAAGCAACGCGCTGCGGCGGCTCGCGCGGCGCACGCGCACGCGGCGGCGCTGGATGCGGTCAACTTAAGAGAAGACCCGGCGAAGGTTGCAAGTTGGTGACCGAGCGAGAAAGGCGGATTGAGGGGAGCGGAAGCAGCGGCATTGATCGCAGCGGGGATAAGGCTTCTGGGTTGGGAAAGCCAGGAAACAGCGCTATCCGTAGAGGCGGAAAGACGAGACGAAGAGTAATTCGGCGGAAGAAAGACTGATTGTGAGTGTCTAAGGTAGACCGAACGCGCTGAGGTAATTTTCCTGGAAATGGTATGGGCACGTGTGAAGGATGACGTGGCAGTAACGGGGTAGCGATGGCGGTTCCACCTTCCATTGATTGAACCGCGAGCTGCGGATTGTGGTGATTGGCTGATGGAACGAAACGGGGTTACCGCTGAGTAACACCGATACGCCTGAGGGAGCACTTGCGGAAACACCTGGCCGTGCATAGCTGCGTTGCCTGCGTTTCCTGGACTCCTCGCAGTTTCTGAGAAGGTCTTTACAGCAGCAGATGGTGAATTCGTTGCAATGGAACCCGATACTGAATGCAGGCGCGCATGAGCAGCGTGACAGGAAACAGACGAGTTCATCCCGCGCTTGACGGACCAGCGCTCTGAATCTCTGGACTAGATTGCAAAACGATCTCGCCTCTAGTCTAGACCTCGGAACCAGGAGGAACCTCCGAATTCCCCTACCGGAACCAGGTCTCACAATCCTCCTGAGGAGAAGGTCGACGAAGCGATTCTTGGGAGAAATTGATGGATGAAATGACGGCCAATGCAGTGAACGTTGTGAGAGGAAGGAAAGTCAGAGGATCCCAAGGTCACAACGTACTGCTGGATCCAGCAATACATTTCCACCAGTTTGGGAAGGTGTGAGAGGCGGGAATGGCGGGAAATAGAGATGTCAGGAAAGATTCAGATTCGTTCTGAGGAGGTACAGAGTGGTGGTCAACAGGTGATCTCGAGGAGTTGGGGGAACGAAACGTACACAGGCGATTGATGTCGTGAAATGAAACTGCTGAGACGTACGAGCATCATCAAGCTGGCCAGCCTGACAGCTTCGTGTGGTACGACATTCAGCGTACGGTTTTTCAAATCCCTGATGTCCAATCAAATTGGTGTACACGCGTCAATGGATGAGGCAGAACACGGCCAATGTGGCCTTACGCTCACGTGGCATGCGGTTCGATGCTTCCTGAAATGGGCACAGCCAAGGGATTAGTGAAAACTGCGTGTTCGCGATATAAGCGGAGCTATATTCACTCCTTTCCTAGCGATAATACGGATAGTCCCAATTTTCAAGTTTCGCTGCCACCATTGGTGTACATAATGTTGTGCACTGTAAGAGTTTCTTAGACCAGTCATCTTGGTTCTGAACCTGCTACCTGTTGCAGATAACAGAGAGCCTCTTTGTTTAGTTGGCATAGATTGCAACATGTGTGAAGAAACATCCAAACACTCCCCTGCTTTTCAACCTAAACACACAAAAACATTGAACCATATATCCATTTAGGCCTCCTCGTCCTCCACCACCTTGGGGCCAAGACCCTTGAAGCCCTCAGCAGGGAGATCAGCCACGGTGACAATGGAGTAGAACTCCTCAGTGGCGTCCTCATCCTCGTTGCGCCGCCGAGCAATGCGCACGCGCACACGGCGGGGAACATTGCGCACACCGCGTGACCATACTTGCTTGTTGAGCTTCACATCCACACGCACATCCTTGGTGTTCATCGTCTTCGCAGCAAACTTCCGGATCTCCTTGATGGCCTTGGGAGCCTTTTTCTTGAATGTACTGAGGGAGAAGGGATAGAGGAATAAGAGGGATGGGAAATGATGAATTAAGGGAAGCTTGGTAGAATTATTGGTAAACAAGCTCTTCATCACACACAAAGAGAACGAAATGGTGAAAAACGTTGCGCAGCCAGCCAGCCATGTCCATTTCTCATACAGGACGGGAGCGAAACAAATATGAGCAGAACGGCAAGAACTGGCACACGGGCATGGAGACGGACTCCAAACCACGCTACAACGCTTAAAATGCGCGCAGTCAATGATGAAACGCAATCTCTAAAACATCGATGTCAAAAACAATGAAGGCTGCACGATAGAGCTAGAACGGGAGTACTATGTCCAGCAACTATGACGGCAAGCTAGACGAGGTCACATCAGCACGCAAAAGATGCACCTCCCTCCCTCAGACTATCTCCCTGATAAGGATAATTCAATCCTGCGTAAAGGGTACTTCGCCAAGCCATGAAAGTCGACGGCTTCGTGATCGCAACAGAGGTCGCTGTTTCACCATGCTCCTGTGCGGTTAGGCTTGCTTTATCTACGTCGTTTTGGCGTTCATTCGAGCGCCTCTAAAACAACGGATACCGAACCTAGGGCGCACAAATGGTCATCGAAGGTTTTAGGGTAGCGATCTCTAAACGGAACCCAGAATGCATCTATGTAGATTGCAGCGCAAGAATCTGAACTATCTCAACGATGTGTAACGAGCAGCAACTAGACTTAAAACTAGTCTTAATACTAGCCGACCCTCCTGCCGTCTCGCGCAATAGAACGTGCACCACTATAACCGCAACTGCATCAAAGTACAATAAGATAAGAGGAAACGAAACGGCGTCCAGAAGCAGCAGACGAGCTGATAGACTGAGCGAAGTGCAAGATAGACAAAATCGCACCAGCCATGGCAGCGCTTGTGGAGGTTGATGGTGTACTCGCGAGTGACGATCTCGTCCTTGCGCACCTTCTTCTCAACCATCTTTGCGTATCTGATGGGTCGACAAGGGAAACCTAATTGGCGAGCCTAAGGAGGTTCGCGGAGCTACTGCGGCTGCTGCAGAGCTGTTAGGGCAGAAAGGGGAAATCACGTGAAACAGAGGGAATTTGTGAGTGGGTAGGGGACAGGGGAGAGCGAGAGGGGGCGAGCGAGAAAGGCTTCGGAGGGAAGGGGGTTTGACCCATCTATCCAACGGTTGGGATCGCTTGAGGCCTTCGCTCTGTATCAAATTGCTTACGACTTAACATTTTTCCCTAGTACGTGGGTTTATCGAACCTACCTGAAAAGGATACAACTCTGCACTTGCGAGCTCCATCAATGTTCCATCTGGACATTCTATTATAAAGGATTCAGCTTGTATCGGCTAACTCCAGACGAACCATCCAGCGAAATGACTTTCCTGGCACTGCCACCTCAGCAGTGCAGGTGACTCGGACACGGCCTGTGTGGAGCGACCACGCGGACCTCCGTGAGCCAACCGCGTCTTTCCTCCCTCACCACAGACATCACCATCTCATCACCCACTTGACTGACCGTCAGCCAGAAACTATTCGTTCGTGAACAGTCAAATTCCGCTCCATCCCTGTATGTTGAATCCATAACCTTGAGAATACCTATTTCATTCCCTGATTTTATCCCATCAAGGAAGTTTTGAGTACTACAGTTCCTCTTGCTCGATTCCTAGAGACATCAGCAGGCTCTCCTGGTGTTCAGGCCAGCACGTACATAGCCCTTCGAAGGGCGAACTGACAAATATCTGAGAAATGGCTGCCTTGGCTACGTGCACCTCGTGCTCGCTGTCGAGCCTCTCCGTCGCTGCTGGAACTGCCAGCCTCAGACAACTTCAACAACCAGCAGCCGTTCCTGTGTTGCCAGCTCGGCGATCAGTGACTGTGCGAGCAGCCAAACTTCCTGCTGGGGTATGTGCGCTTTCTTCTGTCAATAATTACCAGTTCCGTCATGTAGACAGAAGGAACGATACAAGTAGGTTTGTTGCGTCTCTCCATTGAAGTGACTCTTGCTGATTCTCAAAATTCTCTCCATCGTAGCCGGGACTTGACGTCACGTGTGCGCTGCCGAATCAACCTGGCAAACGGGTCATCGGCGAAATTTTGCAGTGACTGTCGTCACACGATAGCTCAAGTTCATCGTTGCACAAAAACGTCGAAGGGAATAAATTCATCACATTTCAGTCAGTCCATGGCGTTTCATCCGTCCTGTAGACAATCCTTCATCCATCTCTGTGTCTTCCGTTTGAGGCGCATCAGCTTCTCGAGTCATTTGGCTAAATGCCTTAGCACAAAAGTCTCTACAGAAGGTAGAGAAAGTTAAATTTACCGTTTTTATCATTCCGTGTCATCCCCGTTCTCGCAGATCCCGTCGCCAAAAGTGGAGCCCAACATCCCAAAGCCATTCTGGGGATTCACCGAGAACGCGGAGTCGTGGAACTCGCGAGCCGCTATGATTGGGCTGTTCGGCGTCATCATCTTGGAAGCGGTGAGTTGCAACTTCTAAATTGCCGCATGAACTTGTCCCAACACGTAAGCTTGGCTTCAGGATGTGCTGTTCATTCACTTCTGGAAAGGCGATTTGCAATGCTAAACGGAGAGGTTTCAGTATGTACGGTTGCGCTGGTCATGGGATTGTCTGAGTAATTTGAGTGTGAAACGGACGGCTGGCACTAGAATGGGAATGCGGATGATAAGCACCATGTCATATGGCTCATTACATATCTGCCGTGGGAATTTTGGAGTTGGATGCCTCAACTCTCAAGATTGTCCAAGTATTTCAGTTTCTGAAGACTCATCATCCATTTTTATGGGCTACAGACTTCGTCCATTTTGCATCCATTCTAATTGCATTCTTGTCCTCTATGCTTTTGCTGCAGGTCGCTGGCAGAGGAATTCTTGAGATGATTGGTGTGGAAATTGGTAACGGGTTGGACCTTCCTTTCTGAGGAATCTTGTTGTCATAAAATAGCCTGCGCTTGTTCCCCTATGAGTAGAAAGCTACAACATATGATTCGTCACACATCTGATGTGCGCACATACTGCTTCTGTAATTGGTACACTTCCTCATTCCCTTCTTCCAGCTTCCTCATTATGAGAGGCAAGGAACACGAAGAGGCCGAACGAAACTGATGTCCAAATAGGTTCATCCTTCCTTATTTCAGCGTAGGAACGGAGAGTCAAACTGTAACAACTTAGGGTACATTCTTGCCTCGTGTCTGACATCAGGTCATCCGCCCTTAGTCTCTGATTCGCCTCTTCCCAAGTTGATTTGCCCCTATTTCGAGCCACTTCGGGTTTTCCGAGCCTCCAAGGGCGGATGACCTGATGTCAGACACGAGGCAAGAATGTACCCTTATTCTGCTCTGGTACAGTGGAGACACCGGCAATCATTCAGCAAAACAAGGTGAATGTGCAGAAAACCCTCTTTGTGAAGAGCACTGAGCACAGGGGTTCAAATCCAATAACTATTTTTAGTACCACTGCATGAAGCACTGTGCACAGGAATTCAAATCCAACCCTTTCTTCTCCATCCTCAAAACATCTTCCTGCTGCAGCAGAGTACAACAGAAGCTGTGCATTCAACCAAATGCTGGAACAACTGCCAACCGCTGCCATGCAGCACATCTAGTCAACAAGACAAGAGCCTGCGACTGCAGTGCAGCACATCTAGTCCGCGAATGACGTGCAGCGCATCTAGTCGAAGAGGCTGAAGCCCATGTCATCGTCAGACTCCTCCTTCTCCTCCTCTGCCGGCTTGGTGACTTCTGCGTCGACTCAAAAGTCACCTCGAAAGCAGTTCAGTGCAGTGCATCTAGTCGAAGAGGCTGAAGCCCATGTCATCGTCAGACTCCTCCTTCTCCTCCTCTGCCGGCTTGGCCTCCTCCTTGGCCGCCTCCGCTGCTGCTGCCGGCGCTGCCGCCACCGCTGCCACCATGAACTTGGAAGGATCCTGGAAGCGGGGATTCGGGGATGGATGGAATGGGAGAAGCAGAGAATGCAGAGGGGGAAGTGATTGTTGATAGCAGGATTGAATGACAAATGTATGTAGTACATATACCGCTGGCCGACAAGGTCAAGGAGATGACCTTGTCGGCCAGCGGGGAGGTGTAATCATCCAGAGCGAGCGCGACGGGAACGACACGATTTGACAAACACGTGCGGCACAGCGACGAGCGTCGAGCAAAAGGGGGCATGAGTACTCAGCGAGGAACGCAAGGGAGAGGACTCACCGCGAGGATCTCCTTGACCTTGTCAGCCAGGGGGAAGGTATAGTCATCCAAAGCGAGCGCAATGGCGATGACGTTCTTGTACGAGTTGGCAAACACGTGCGGCACAGCGGCAATCGTGGGGTAGTCAGCGCCCAGGGAGATGGCGGCGACGTTGGCCACACCCGAGGCGAAGTGGCCCAGCAGATCGTCCTCTGACATGTCCAGGACGGAGGGGTGGAAGGTGGACCCATCGTCAAACACCTGAAAACGAAGGGCACAGAGGAAGAATAGTGGGAAGGAGAGAGGGGAGGATGGGAGAGTATATTGAGGGGAAGATGAGAGTGAGTGTGTGGGGCCACGGCTGGCAGCAGGCGGCGAGCTCAAACGCAAGTCCACAGGGACCCATCACACCCATGACCTCACCTGGTACAAGAAAGGGCGGATGCCTAGCTTCGTTCGTACGCAGCGCGGCCGCTGGTGTGGCAGGACAAGGCACGAATCGGAGAATCTACTGTGGCAGGGGAAGCGCTCGCACCGCAAAGGTACTCACGCGGAGTAAGGTGCCTCACCTGGTCCGCAACCACACCGTACGAGAAGGGGCGCTTATAATCACATGCTACAATCATTCCCCCGTTACAAGGTCTCACCTGGTCCACAACCAGCCCGTACGAGAACGGGCGGATGCCCAGCTTCGCCAGCAGCGCGGCCTCGGACGAGCCGACCTTCTCGCCCGCCCTAATCAGCTCCACGGGCGCGACAATCTCGACCGTTCCCTTGTTAATCTTGGTCGGGATGTTGAGCACCTGGGGATTGGGGAAGGGGGGGGAGGGGAGGAAAGAGGTGGGGGGATGGGGGAGAGTTAGCACCTTCTCGCCGCCCTAATCAGCTCGACGGGGGCGACAATCTCGACCGTTCCCTTGTTAATCTGGTCGGGATGTTGAGCACCTAAAGAGCGAAGGGGGTAGGGATGACAGGAGGAAAGGGACGATGGAATAGGGGAAGGTAACAAGGGGGATCGCCTTGGAATCCAGGCGACTATCATTGAGGACCCGTGAGTTTGAAGCATTTCCAAAATTTCAGAATTGCGTTTCATTTTCAGAACTGGAAACCCTAAACACAGAAGCAAACAGAATTTGTACAGCAAAAGCTGGCAAAGATCCGCGCCTCCATTGTTGCGATCCCACGGACCGGATCCCACGGGCCGCAACAATGCCAAGCCACTGCGCCATGGGTTCACGGCTTTTGCAATCTCACCTGGAAGAAGTTAGTCTGCGAGGGATCCAGTCCCGTGTTACCAGGTGGCACCACCACGTCGATGGGCGCAACCAGACCCACACGCGCAGGCGCGCCGACCTGATTGGCGGAAGGAGTTGAGGCAAGGGATAGGACAAAATAGGTAGGTTAGGGCAAAGTTTTGAAAAAAATAAGAGGTTCAGGGCAGAGTGAAAACAGTTCAATCACCCACATCCACACAACGACATAATGGATACATATACACTTGAAGATTCCGAATCCCAATGCGTCATTACTCGCGTGACTTGAGACTCCTACTATCTAGTACTTAGCAACCGTTTTGGACTCGCTTACCCACCTTCCAGACCAAACCCTCCCCGATCCCAACCCCAACCGCCGCAACGATGGCCTTCCCAGGTTACCCTGACCCCCTACCAACCATAACCAATCAGAACCGCTCCGAATCCCATCGAAACTACCGTTGTACATCCCAACTAAAACCGATCGAAACGACTCTTGGGATTGTTGAGAAGCACCTCGTACTGACTGCCTGTAACCGATCAGAACCGCTCTGAACCCCATCGCAACACACCTTGTACTTGGCGACCTCCTCGCGGACCTCCTTGAGGTCGCCCTTGGTGAAGATGAGCCCCACGTTGCCCTGAGATGACACGGTACGGTTGGGGGGAAGAGATGACACGGTAAGGATGGGGTGAAGAGGTGAGAAAACGGTAGGGATGACGAGAAAACAGACACCGCTCGAAGTACATGCGGATGGTACGCTTGACACAGACTCAAATAAAGAGTCTGCAATGTATTTAACTCCAGAAGCGGCAGCACGCCATTCTAAGAGGTGATCTTCGTGCGCTCGCAGTACATGCGAATCGTGCGCTCGCAGTACATGCGAATCGTGCGCTTGAGCAGCGTGTTCTCTTGCTCAAAAGCACAATCACTGCGAGACAAACTATAACTATACTCACCACGAGCAGCGGGAGAAGGCCGTTAAACGACTTTGCCAGTGTGCTCGCAGTACATGCGGATGGTGCGCTTGAGCAGCGAGGTCTCTTGCGAGCACGATCTCTGCGGAACAAACTAAAAGAAAATCACCATTATCATACTCACCACGAGCAGCGGGAGAAGGTTGTTCCACGAGGTATGGCCGGTGCGCTCGCAGTACATGCGGATGGTGCGCTTGAGCAGCGTGTTCTTGCCTATGAGCACCACCGAGTCGGGGCGCAGCCCGGCGCGGATGTTCTGCATCTGTTTCGACCCCACGTTGTCCGCCTTGCAGATCAACGCCTTGGAGAACTCCTCCCGCCAAAATCAGGGTTTCGGGCGCCAGGGGACAAGGGGATGAGGGGGCTACACTCACCACGAGCAGCGGCATCAGGTTGTTCCAAGAGGTATGGCCGGTGCGCTCGCAGTACATGCGGATGGTGCGCTTGAGCAGCGTGTTCTTGCCCATCAGCACGACGGAGTCGGGGCGCAGCCCGGCGCGGATGTTCTGCATCTGCTTCGACCCCACGTTGTCCGCCTTGCAGATCAGCGCCTTGGAGAACTCCTCCAGCATCAGCGACACCTTCTTGTCGTACGCCTGCTTCTTCTCCGCCTTAGTTCCCTTGAAACCCATTGCTGCTAGCTTGCTTTACTTTTGCTTACTTACGGGCTAAAAAAAAACCGCTTGTTTTAATACAAAATCTAGCGAATAAAAGGAGGTATGTACGGGACCTGAGAAGCCCAGAAAGGCCCAAGTCGCGCCGGAGCGGCCGACAAGGTGGGTAGCTGGACGGAGCTACCGCTTTAACCAGACAACGAGGTCGCGACGCCGGGAGGCGGGGAGCAGCGAAAAGCAGAAAGCTAAGGAGCGAAAAAGAGGGGGAGATTAGTTATGGGGGTGGGTATATGGGGACCGAACCATAGAGGATCAGAGGGAACTCGGTTTTTTGCGAAACGGGTTTAGCGAAATGAAGAATGTCAACGAGGGATGTCGCATCATGCGGGGAAGGGTTGGGAATTCTATTGAGTCTGTTTACGACATGTTTCGCTGAGACAGGGGATCATGAATCCCCCAAATGTGGTTATCCACCGAGCCCTTCTTCCCTCCCAACAGCTGGGATCCCCACCAGGGAGTTACCATCCTACTTCGTGAATGGTAACTCCGAAATCCGCGAAAACGTTCGCCCGCTATTCTAAACCCCACGCAGCTCGCATTTTGCACGCTGCGCCTTCGTCGACAGGGTGGGTGGGAACGGCCATTTCACTGCTCCACCCCTCACCACACCCTCCCAGCCAGCCCCGTCAAAAAGTGGAACCCAAGCAGCACATATCGAAATAGAAATCCGCATAACAGCCGTTCGACTCGTCGGCTACTCCCATTCTTCGCTGCGTGACTTACTCCGATCCGATCGCCACTCCGTTCTCTCTCCGTCGTCGCTTTCGTCGTCGCTCGCTCGTTCGCAGCGATGGGTCGCAAGAAGAAGTTCGTGGACAAGAAGAGCGCGGCGTCGTTCACGCTCATGTACCGCGAATCGAACGACCCCGATGCGCCCGGTGAGCGCGTCTTCGTGCGCACAGACCCCGGCAGCAACCACGTTCCGGGATTCTCGGACGACTACCAGCCGCCGATCCCGGAAAACGCGGAGGATTATAGCGGCGAGGAATGGGAGGAGGAGGATGAGGAGGAGGAGGAGGAGGGGGAGGAGGAGGAAGGGGAGGGGAGAAGCGTCGCCGGAAGCAGGAGGTCCCGAGCGCAGTCGCAGGCTGTCGCACGCGCGACTGATGGCGACGACGCGGCGTCGGTCGCAGGCCGGTCGCACGCGAGCACGAGGCGCGGTGGGGGGAGGGGGCGCGACTTATGGGCGGGCCTGGGGTTGGGCGGGCCGCCCGGGTGGGATGGGGGGAGCGTGATGGGAGGAGGAGGAAGCATGGCCGGCGGGCAGGGCAAGAAAAAACTCACCGAGAGCGCCCGGCGCGAAATTGTCGAATTAGGGTTACCCGACGACGGTTACGACTACACGCAGCACCTCCGGGTGATCGGACAGACGAGGACGTTCGCGTCGTTCGTTCCCGCCGAGGCGCCCGCGGCCGCGCTGCCCGACGACGTGAAGGTGCGATTGTTTTTCTCGGATTATCTACACGCATTAACGTCGGTTAGTGTACACCTGGTATCCACGTGTTTCGACCTTTGAGGCGCCTCAAAAGTCGCGCTGCCCGACGACGTGAAGGTGTGATTGTTGTATTCGTGACGGCAGCTGCTGTCCGCTGTTGCCATCCGCCATGCGCCCCCCCCCCCCCTCCCACAACCCCCCCTTTTCCCTCCCCTGTCAGCTTCGAATCCCCACGTGCTGCACTACACCACCCCCGCTCTTATAAGCATACTAAATATCCATACCCTTCATTGATATGCATCCGCCCACCGCAGATTTATAAGGCCACGCGCCTTACCGTGCGGCCCGACACGTCAGCTGCCACGACAGCAGCCGCCGACGCGCCGGTTGCTGACCTGGAGGTCGTGGCTAAGATCTCATCCGTCATCAAGGAGATTCGGCCGAAGCGGGGATTCACAGCCGCCGCGCCGCCCGCCCGCTCAGCTCAAAGCGCGGCGGCGGCTTCCGCGGGAGCTCAAGCGGGGGAATCCGCGGGCGGGGAAGGCAGTGCAAACTACCTAGGCGTTTCAGGGCTCGATCCGGAAGTTTTAGCGCTGCTAGAAGGGGACGGCGGAGCGGGGGAAGTGGGGGCGGGGGAGGAGGGGGAAGATGTTTTTGGGGAGCTAGAAGATGACTTTGTGCTGCTGGCGACGGCGGGGGGGGAGGAGGAGGAGGAGGCGGCGGAGGCGGATGAGGCGGAAGATGGGGGGAACGAGGTAGCGCGGGAAGGGGAGGGGGAGGAGTTGACGGAAGAGGCGGCGGGCGGGGGAGCGGCAGTGGATGCGGTCGTTGCGCCAGGCGCGGAAAGCCTTGCAAGCGAGGTTGAGGGTTCGGGGTTTAAGGGTGAAAGCGGAAAGCTTGGCGGGGAAGCGGCGGCGGGCGCGGAGGCGCAGCGGAGGGAGGCGGCGGCGGGCGGGGAGGAGGCGCGGCGGAGGGCGGAAGAGGAGGCTAAGAGCCGCGCCCAGGCGGAGGAGAATCTGAGAGCGCTGGAAGAGCAAGTGATGCTGGTGAGTGGTGCTTGGTCATGGTGAGATGTGCTGAGTGGTGCTGAGTGGTGCTGAGAGGAGGAATTCGTGCTTGGTCGCGCTCAAGTTGAGAGTGTTTTAAACCCGTTCATAAGAGAATCTTACATCACCCAGACAGAGGAGAATTTTCCCTAAACCCTTAAACCCTTGTCGTCTCCTTCCCGTCATTCCTTGACCCTGCTGCCTCTCACTCACTCCTCCAGCTGGCTGAGCGGGAATACGCCGATGCTGACGTGGACGACTTCTCTGATGACGAGGACGGAGGTCACCGGGGCGGCGGGGGGGCGGCGGGATCTGCGGCAGGGCATGCGGATATTTCCATGTTCAGTAACGTGCTGGACGACTTCCTGGAAGCTTCCCGGCGGGAGAGCCTGCTGGAGCTGCGGAAGGGGGGCGCGGTTGTGAGGATGGGGAAGGGGGAGGGCTGGGGGAAGGGGGAGAGCGGGGGGAAGGGGAAGGGCGAGGGTAAGGGGGAGGGTGGGGGATCAAAGGAGGGAGAAACGAAGGGAAGTGAGGGAAAAGAGGGAGAGGAGGGCGAAGAGGATGGAGAAGAAGAGATAGTGGCTGTTCCCATTGCTCCTGGTGAGGTAGAGATGGGTGGGAAGGCAGGGGACACGAAAGAGGATGAAGAGGAGGAAGAAGAGGAGGAGGAGGAGGAAGAGGAGGAGGAATATATTTCGGAGGAGGAGGAGGAGGAGAGGGAGAGGGGCAAGTGGGACTGCGAGTCGATAGTCTCTACCTACTCTAACCTTGATAACCACCCTGCACGAATCTCGGCGCCTTTAAATCCCCGCAGAAAGGGGAGCAGGGCGGGAGAGGCGGCGGCAGGAGGAGGGGGAGGTGTAGGGGGAGGTGGTGGGAGGATTGGGGTGGAGGAGATAAGGCTGAAGGGGAAAGCGCAGTTGCCTGCTGGTTTTGTGCCGGGGAGAGTGGGGAGAGAGGGGAGGGAGGGGGAGGATGGGAGAGGGAGTGGCAAGGGGGGTGGGTTGCAGGGGATTGGGGAGGAGGGGGAAGGGGCGGGGGAGGGAGGGGGTGTTGTGTTTGTACGGCCGAGAGGGAAGGACAAGGAGACTCCTGAAGAGAAGAAAGCTCGCAAGGTAGGGGGTGCTGCTGTGTAAGGTTCATGGGGTATGGTGTGTGGGAAGGAATGATGAGGGCCCAGTGCCCAGTGCCCAGTGCCCAGTTCCCAGTGCCCAGTGCCCAGTGCCCAGTACCCAGTACCCAGTACCCAGTGCCCAGTGCCCAGTGCCCAGTGCCCAGTGCCCAGTGCCCAGTGCCCAGTGCCCAGTACCCAGTGCCCAGTGCCCAGTGCCCAGTACCCAGTACCCAGTACCCAGTGCCCAGTGCCCAGTGCCCAGTACCCAGTACCCAGTACCCAGTCCCCAGTGCCCAGTGCCCAGTGCTGCCCAGTGCCCAGTACCCAGTACCCAGTGCCCAGTGCCCAGTACCCAGTACCCAGTACCCAGTGCCCAGTGCCCAGTGCCCAGTACCCAGTGCCCAGTGCCCAGTACCCAGTCCCCAGTACCCAGTGCCCAGTGCCCAGTGCCCAGTACCCAGTACCCAGTGCTGCCCAGTGCCCAGTACCCAGTACCCAGTGCCCAGTGCCCAGTACCCAGTACCCAGTGCCCAGTACCCAGTACCCAGTGCCCAGTACCCAGTGCCCAGTGGTGCTTTCACCCTATGCGTCTCCTCTTTCTTCTCCCCCCCACGCCCCCCTCACTTTTAACACCCCTCTCTTCACACTCCCTCTTTCCACCACGATCAACCTCTCTGCGTCTCACTTTTAAGACATCTCAACACCTTAAGCAACCCCTTTCTTTTCACCACAAGCAACCGCTCTGTGTTGCCTCTTGCTTCTCACTCATCCTCTTTCCACCGCACTCAACCTCTCTCTGTTTCACTTCTGCAGGAGGCAGTGAAGAATCAGAAGCGGGCGGCGAGGGAGGCAAAGAAACAGACAAAAGAGTTGTACAAAGTGGAGGGCAAGAGGGCTCAAAAGGGGGCGGCATCCACTGTTGCACAAGGAATCCATCTATTGTAGCATCGTGTCAAGAGAAAAGGCTTTTTGGAGTGAAATGGCACTACAAATACAAGTGGAGAAAGTGTGGTACACATCATTTTGGTAGCATATTGGTTTTTCCATACTGCAACAGTTCAGGTTTAGCTCAAGTGTACCATATCTGTTTGCACGTATTAATGAAGCACCAAGTGTTACACGACATGTACAGAATAATTGGAACCTATAGTGTTAACCTCAGCTGCCTGCATCTCCTCCATGTCACAACGACCGAACCAACGGCTGGATTTCCTTGATAGCGCGCGCACACTCTGATATGATGAGCAGCAGCTGAGGGCATGACCGCACGGAGGGGAGATGGGAGGAAAGGGAAAAGTTTGAATAAGTTTGAATGACCTAAAATCTCTCCTTGATAGCGCGCGCACACTCCGATATGATGACCAGCAGCTGCGGGCATGAGAGCAAGGCGGGAAGATGGAGGGGAGATGGGCAGAAGATGGGAAGGTCAAGGTTGGAGATTTTGAGTGACATGTGATGGCCACATGTGCGCACTGCACACTCTGAAATGGTACACACCTGCTAAGGCATGAGAGGGGGAGGGGAGGGGGGTGATGGGGGAGATGGGGGGAATGGGGACGTCTGAGCGGATTTGATAGGCACGAGGCAGGTGAAGGCACGAGGCAGGTGAAGGCACGAGGCAGGTGAAGGCACGAGGCAGGTGAAGGCAAGAGGCAGGGGAGATGGGGGAAATGGGGGTGCCTTCGTCTGAGCGGATTTGATAGCGTTCCCCCCAAAGCGTCCCTGATGATGACTAGCAGGGGAAGGCACGAGGGCACCAGGGGAGAGATGGGGAAGACAGGACAGGGGAAGGGGCTTTCAGTGGCCTCAACACTCTCCTTGATAGCACGTGCACACTGCACACTCTGATGTGGTGGCCAGGCCAGCAGGCGAGGGCACGAGGGAGAAGAAGGCGAGGGCGAGGGCACGGAGACTGTCATGGGGTGACTTTTGAGTCGACTCAAAAGTCACTCTCCTTGATAGCACGTGCACAGTGCACACTCTGATGTGGTGGCTAGCAGGCGAGGACACGAGAGGGAGAAGAAGGCGAGGGCACGGGGATGGTCATGGGCTCTCTCTCGGGGCAAAGAGGGCTTTGACTGACATTTTTCTTTCTTCGCCCTTCTTCTAGGCGAGGCCTTAAGGGGCCTAGAAGGGTCGCAGGCCGAAAGGTGTCGGTTGACTGACTACTTGCCGACTCAGCAGGCCCACCTGGTGACTCAGCACACCGACCTGATGCGTCTGCTGTAAGTCGGAGGCGGAATCCAGAGCTCGTTGAGCTCTCTGCATGGAATAGAGGCACGTCATGTGAGAAGGGAGTGCAAAGGGGTGAAAAGGGGTGAAAAGGGATAGGAGGAGGAGGAGAAGGGATTGAGATGCGCTCGCAGGTCTCTGAATGGAACAGAGGCAGGTCATATGCTTGGAGAAACGAGGGATAGAAACCGCCGGAGGTGATTTCTAAGTCAACTCAAGAAACACCTTCTGCTCTCTGAAAGGCACCGGGTCATGTCATGTGAATGCGAGAATGAGGATTTGACGCGATAGAGAAAAGGTGAAGAACAGTAGAATGGTGATTGGAGCGAGGGAGGGAGGGGTGCAGTGTGATGAAAAAGGGGAGTGAGTGTGAGTGGAAACAGCAGCATTCGACTGTGAGTGATGAAGAGCAATCGTCACGAGCGCTCACTGCGTGTGTGTGGGATGGGAAGCAGCCCTGCGTGCGTGTGAATTGGTTGTGAAGCAGCCCAGGAGGCAACACGACGAGACGAGCTCACCTGCAGTTGCGTGACAACGGCCCGCAGAGCGCCAATAAGGGCGTCGTTAGCTGCTGCGTTCAACGCACTCATAGACGCGTCCCGTGGGGAGGAAGATGTGTCCGGTTTGTGGGGCAATGTGCCGGGGGCAGGCAGAGAGGCGGGGTGCGAAGTTGAGGGTGGCAGGAGGGGAGCGACAGGGCAACTCGCCGTTACTCCGGCAGCCGAGGGAACGGCAGTGGCAGCTGCTGCTGCTGCTGCCGTGCCAGGCGTTGCAGCAGGTACTGTGCCGATGGGCAGCAAATCTTGTCTTTGCTGACCTCCAGTCGTCCTCTCTAATGGCGTCCCTGATACAAGCCCATCCACGTATGCCCTCTCCACCCCTCCTTCTCTCTGACCTCTGCTCTTTTCCCTCTCTGCTTCTTCCTCCTTCTCCCAGCCTGTCGCACCTTCCTCGGTCCTTCCTCCCTGCTGCTGCTGAGCTGGCTCTTGTGGCGCTGCTGACGTCAGTTGGGGCGGGGCATCAGCCTCCTCTATGACGGGCAGATCACAAACGACGCACCGTTTCTCTCCCGCCCTGATGGTTTCACAGCCCGGGAGAGGGTTTAAGAGGAAGTGATATGAGGGGTTTGGGGTTGAAAAGGGTTTAGGGCCTTAGAGCGCTCGGGGTTGGGAGAAGGGGAAAACAAGGGAATGGGAGGTGGAGGTGGGAAATGTGGGGGAATGGACGCGGAGGGAATCGGTAAGATGAACGAGCGGGGAGATTGTAACAGATTGAAATATTACATTATGAAAATCACGGTCTTTGCAAATCACGCGCGCGAAGCTTCAAATTTACGGGGTGGCGTATAGCGAGGACAGAGCGGCACCTGCTCCGGAGGATGGGGTTGAAGCACACGGGGCAGTGCATGGCGAGCATCGCCCAGCCCTGCAGCAGCTTCTCGCTCATCTCGTTCCCCGTCGACTTCCTCTGCGGTCCCGCGCCCGCGGTGCCTGTGCCGTTCATCGTGGCGTTCGAATATAGTACGCCTTTTTTGTTCGAGAGACGAGGAAGACTGGCGGCGAATGTGACGATGAGACAAGGTGAAATTATGAATTTCAGACGTAATAAGCGGCGAAATTCTCGAAATTGGAGTGGAGTGGTGTGTGGTGTTGTCGAGGAGTCGAGTTATCGCCGTTGAGCTCATCGCAACACGCACATGAGGCTTGAATGCCGTTCTATTTGCTACACTGTCAGGTAAATACTTTACACTATTTCATCAATATATATGGATTTTTTTTACAATCTGCCCACCCCAATTATTGTGACCCCCCTTCCTCCCTCCCACAGCTGTGTGTTGCGGAACCCACGGGATGGCGGATGTCACGCCGTCCAACCGAGACGGGCGAAATGCGTTCGAAGTTTGAACCGTCCGCCCTCGAGCCGAACTCTGCCCTGTGACTGGTCCGCGTTGGAGTCAAGCTCCTTTGTCTCCGCCCGCAGGGGTAGGTGTGGCTAGCGCTGGTGGCGGAGCCAACGAAGAAGTACGATTTGAACGCGTCAGTGCGGAAATTCTATTTTCTTTTGACGTTCTGTATTTGTGGGTCTGTTGCGCGCTGCAAAAACTCGGTTTGCATTATTGCAGTGTACAATCGTGTGTGCTGTGGTCCGATAGGAGAAAAAGAATCCGCATGGAGGATCGCAGCCGTTGAACAAACCGCTTCTGACCACATATTTTGTGTTCTTCCCCTGAGCCCACTTACCCAACCTCAGCCCTTGACTCTTCTGGTTGTGGCTGGAGGGGGAACGAAATCCGCATCAAGCGCAGCGAAATTCAACCAATCCCGCTACACAGGATGCTCAGCTGTTGCACGCACATTTGGTCATCTCATATTCGACAGCCTGCCCAATTGCATTTGGTACCAGCCAGTTGCACGCACGATACAAGCCCTCATTTTGATCTCAGCCGTTGAACACCCACCTTATCACGCTGGCATCCGTCCGTTAGTGAGATATTTTGAGACGCTGGTTACACCTGCCCACTACTGTCCCGATTTTGCCCGTGGCGAAGGTTGGCGAGTTAGGCGAAATGCTTGTTGCTCACTAATCACCCAAATGAGGAGAAAAGTTGTGGGTATCTAGCGGGCATCCTGTGTAGTTAATGCCGAAGTCGCGCTCCACGCGGAGCCCAGACCCCGCGGCATTCCCCAGGCAAAGCAGATTGCTTTGCCCCCACTTCGGCAGGCAGCTCCATGCGTGCGCAAACGAGCGCATGCACCATGCACGAGGGTTTTCCCCGCCATAATCGAGCTGATGTGGGGGGTGGCGTGGTGTGGGCGGGGGAGGGGAAGGAAATCCCAGTCAGCAGAAGCACACCTCGCATTGCGGATCGCGCGCGCGGCGGAGCAAATTCGCCCCTCCTCGCATTCGGCAAGCATTGCGCCTATCCCTCCGCCAGCAATATGATCGTGTTCCATTCCATCCCAGCCTGAACAAACCATGCATAACCGTACTCTACTCCCTCTCATGGTATTCATCACCTCAATAATTTCATCCACATCCCCATGCTCGCCCAACCTTTCTCTCATCCATTCTCTAGGTAGTCCTACGAGCTTTCTCCGTGAATGCCGCTCGTCAGACGCCCATCGCGTTCCACATGGACGAATCTCCCTTCATGGAAAGGCTCTGGGAACTAGCGTCTTGCTTTCCTCTCTACGCCACCTCGCATTCACCAGACTAACGCGTTCCCATCATCCTGCGGGTACTAAAGACTGCTCTCCGTTCAATTCTAGAGCAAGGGTTTCGTCCCATCGATCCATCCCAGATTCGGCTTTCCACCGTCAGCTCATATTTTTAGAGCAGAGCAGTCTAGTCTATCTACCAAAGGCTCTTCTCTTTAAAACACCTTCGCTCTTAGCAATCACCAGCTCTAAATTGCTCCTACTACAGCTGCTGCCAAACAGATATAAGAGGTTCTCTCAGAGATTAATTAGTTCCAATGGCGCCTGCACAGCTATCCTCCTCCTTCACATCATCTCAAGAGCCGCCGCGCTCCATCATCACCACCTCCACGTCATCACCCAGCCGCGCGAATCTCTGCGCGCGGCAGCACGCAATCGTCTTCTCCGTCACCTACGGCGGCCGCACCGTCAGCATCTGCGTCGCGTGCGCGCTCCTCGACTTCCTCGTCAAGTTCCTCTTCTTCATCCCGCGCTTCATCCTCGTTCTCGCCAGCTTCGGCGTGCCGCTGCTTCTGCTCCCAGTCGGATCGCTCATCGATCTCACCTCCCCGCCGATGCTCGTCGCGCAAGCGATCGCTCTTGTTTGGTACACGTGTTACCTCCCCGGCCTGCAGACGATACAGGCGAAGCGCGAGAGCTTCAACCGCAAGCGCCGCATGCTGCAGGCGGTAGAGGCGCGGAGAACGCGCAGCAGCAGCGATGCTGGGGATTTGCGAAAATCTCGCACGGAGATGGTAACCAGTTCGGCTACCAAGTCGTGTGCAGCAACCGAGATGGGACAATCGACATGTTGCGAAGACGAGGTGGTTACCAGAAGAAGCATCGCGCAAAGCTTTGGCGAAAATCTACAGTCCATGCGAAGACTCGCCTGCGAGAAGGCGACGTTCGCTTCGCAAGGCGTGCGAAGCGGCCTCAGTTCTGCAAGAATGGCCGTCACTCGCTCGTGCTGGAAACTGATGGTGTCCGCAAGAGTAACGGTAACAACTACAGTAACGACTGTAACGAGCTCTGTAGCAGCTACAGTCGTTGCTACAGCTGTCCGCGCTGCCGTGACTATCAAGGCTCTTCTCTTCCTCTGCGTTCAAATCCTGGCCGTCGTCGCTCGTTTGTTCGTGTGGATGCTTGCGTCAGCATGGGGTCTCCTTGTATCGCGGATGCAAATCCAGAGGCATTTAACCGCCGATTCCGCTTCCACTTCCATTTTGGATTCCGCTTTTGCGGAAGGAACGGGGATTGTGTGCGCGCGGGAGGCGGGAGAAAGGACGCGGAAGCGCGGCGGGAAGGGGAAGAAGGGAGCGCGGCTTGGCAAGGGAGGCCGCGGCAGCGGCGGGAAAGCTGAATTCGAAGCGGAGGAGCTCAGCGGATGTGATAATAACGAAGAGAGGGAGGAGAACGAAACGATTGAGCAGAGCAACGCGGCTGAGTCGCAGAGTGACGTGGCAACGCAGCCGACGGCGGAAAATCCGGAAGTTATGGAGGTTCCGGAGCTAATTGACGGCTTGCTTGCAGAGAAGGAAACTTCCGAGAAAGAGCGCTCGCGGAAGAGGGCTTTCAGGAAACAACGACGGGCGAGGCGTGAGCGTGCCACGTCAGACGCGCGCCAGGGAGAATCCGCGTCGGATGTCGAAGCCACGTCTGTGCAAGCTGACGTGGAACTGCCACACCAGAATATGACCGTGACTGATCGGAAGACTGAGGAGCAGCAGCTGGCGCAGTTGACTCAGTTGACCCAGTTGACCAAATTGTCTCCACCTGAGCTGTCGCAGTTGATTGATCAACTCATGCTCGTGGCGGCAGGAAACGAGGCTGCTGGAAGCGAGGGTGACAGTGGCGAGAGTGACTATACTTCCAAGCCTGCAGCCCGCCAATCCCGCCAGTCCAAGCCTTCTTCTGATACCAGCGAGGCCAACGGGTGGGAGAGCAGCAGCAGCAGCTGCAGCGGCGGCGGCGGCGGCGGCAGCGGAAGTGACAGCAGCAGCAACGCAGTTAGCAGGAGCAGCAGCAGTGGTGGCAGCAGCAGCAGCAGGAGTAACGGTGCCACTTCATCCTTTGCTTCATCCCTCTCATCCCCTTCCGCCCCTCCCGTTGTTTCCAGCTCTTTCCCCACCTCCACACCCTCCCTTCCCCCTCTCTCCCCATCCCCTTCCTCGCTCTCCCCCTCCCTTTCCTACACTCTCCCCTCACCTGTTTTCTCTGCGGGTAAGACTCTTGCGAGCCCTGTTGCCCCCGTGCACGTGCAGTCATTCCAGCATCAATGGCAGCAGCAGCACCAGCAGATCCAGCAGCATTACCACAATCAGCCAGAGCAGCAGCAGCACCAGCAGCAGCACCAGCAGCAGCAGCACCAGCAGCAGCACCAGCAGCAGCCGCAGCAGCAGCAGCGAGCAAGCGGGGGTGCAGCAGCAGCCCAGTGGGAGATGTGGGGCACATCTCACCTCAACACCAACCACCCTCTCCTGCAGCAGCAGCAGCAGCAGCAGCAGCAGCAGCAGGGGGGCGTGCAGCAGGAGGGCAACACTGAGAGTGGCGAGACAAGGACAACTAATCTTTGCTGGAGCCCGGACGACAAGCCATGGCTGCCGTGGCTCCCCTCCCCCACGGCCCTCTCCCCGTCTCTTAAAGCCCCCGGAGCCCTCCCCAATAAGTGGTCCCCCACCCCTCTCTCCCCTCCCACTCAAGCCCCAGGGATGCCTTTCATGCTCCCACAGGGCTCCTCCTCTTTGGGCTCTTTCTCCAACTCTGCGGTTGAATCCGCTATTTCGGGGTTGGAATGGCTGGAGAGGGATGCTGACGTCACCCTCCCTCCGCCTGCTGTGCCTGCCCACGTGGCGTATGCTGCTGCTGGTGCCACTGGCAGCACTCTTTGTCAGGTGCTGCCGCAGTCTCCTGTAATCCCTCAAGCTGGTTTTCTCTCCAGCACCTCTCATCCCTTCCACTTTGACAACAGCGGGAAACTTGGAGGACGATCTGTGGTGGGACGGCAGCAGCAGCAGCAGCAGCAGCGCTGTGCAGTTGCTAGTCTGTTGCCGGGCTCTACGTTTGAGGGGAATGGTGAAAAGCCAGAGCTATCATCTCGTGGGAATTATTCCCTCCTCGGTTCTGGGTTTGCGGACAGCTTGGCATCGGAACATGTGATGTACACCAGAGAAGCGATAGAGGAGTGGATGGAGTAGATAGAACGGCTGGTTTGTGGATTCCATGTTCTCTGTACTATGATTTGTTTGTGTGTGTACTTGTATTCAAATAATTGCCTACTGGCAACACAGCTTCCTTGCAAGATTGAGTGTCAATCTAGAAACTACACCAGAATTTGTTGCCTGTGAAAACAAATGACTTCTCAGATGAGGTGGATAAAGCATTTATGTAGCAGTGGTAGCTGTCCGGCCGGGTATATCTTAGGGTACATGGTCTGGTCACCATAAATATTTTGCAGCTGTCTGTATGTATGTATGGCAAGGATGACAACTAGCAGGTCAATACAACATGGCGAAGCAAGACAATCTCTCACCGGTCAGTACACCTTGGCGGCCACGTACTGTATTGGGCATTGATGTAATATCTACGACTGGTTCCACATTTGCAAAGGCTACTACTATCTAAACTGGTGTAAAAGGTCAATCCAGGTACAACCAGAAGCCATATTACATTAGATACAGCATTAAAGATTTCAGCAACAGATATACTGAACCTGCTGCAATACAGAAGCATTATTGATCTAAACCTTCCCAAAAGAAACTGCTCGAAATGCAAATCCATCATTAACTTACTATCACGCATAACCTTCCAAAAAAGCTCACTACCTTACACCAACTCAAACCTCCGCGGCCTTCGCAGCGCCAGTTTCGGGCGGACCAAACAGCTGCACGCCCTGCCCGTCCTGCCCCTCGGCATTGTACGCGGAACCCCCGTGCTTGGTCAGATCCATCCCCGCAATCTCCTCATCGGGGGGAACGCGCAGCAGGTTGAGCGAGTGCAGAATGAAAAAGAGCGCGCCCATGAGCACCGACACCCACGCGAACACGCAGACTATCTCGAGGCACTGGCAGCCCAGAAGTTTCCAGCCTCCGCCGTAGAAGAGGCCGTAGGGGGTGGTGTCGGGCTTGGCGTATGCCTGCATCAGGAACTCCTTGTTGGCCAACAGACCTGCGGGGCAACACGAGAGGTCGGGGAATTGGGGAGTTGTATATTAGGACAGCACAAAGGAGAGAAGAGGCGGAGGGAGGGAGCGGGATGGGGAGAAAAGAAAAGGCAAAGGAGAGGGGGAAAAGGGGGATGGAGGAAAGGAGGGGGGAGAAAAGCAGGGGAGGAGAGGGGGGGAGGAGAGGGGGGGAGGGGGAAAGGGGGGGGGGAAGAGGGGGGAGGAAGAGGGGGAAGGGGGGGAAGAAGAAGCGTACTAACAAGTGAAAGAGAGGGCGGAAGGAGCGGGGTGGAGGAGAGGGGGAGGAGGCTGAAGGCACTGCAGCAGAATGAGCAATCATGGACCTTCATCGAGAGCTGGATCCTCATGGAGAGCAAGCTGAGCAGAATGAGCTCGAGGGGAGGAGGGGCACAGAGCGAGTCCAATGGATCGAGAGCGTACCAACAAAGAAGAGGCCCCACGCGCCACAGCCAAAGTGAAGCTGCGTGGCTTCCAGGGGATCGTCGAACTGGATCTTCATGGAGAGCATGTTGAGCAGAATGAGCGTCCAGCTGGCGCCGAAGCCGCAGAGGATGGCGGCCCAGGGCTCCACCACGGAGCACCCCGCCGTGATGGCCGCGAACCCGCCCAGCAGCCCGTTGCACACATCTGTCACGTGCCAGCAGCCCTGCGGGTGGGAAATCACGAGGGAAATATTCAAGACAGGAAACGCAAGGGTGAGAGGAGAGAACCATCAGTCAAGCGCCAGAAACCCTACTCGAGCGACAACAAGGTGAGGGGGGGACGCAAGATATAACCAGCACCCGTATTGGTTTTATGTGAGGGGGAAACCCAATATTAATCACCGTTTTTTTTTTTTTTTGCACGTTGCTGGAATTAGAAAAGCAACTACTGCAGCAACTTGGAGGCGCTTACAGCGAGGAGTCTCTTGGCGATGAGCGTGTTGACGGCAGCCATGCAGCCGGAGAGAGTGGTGGTGACGGCGGTGCGGCCCACCCACGACCAGTTACCCAGCACGTCAGTCCACGGGATGGTGATGCGCAGGAACGACCCGGGGTTGAAACCGTACCATCCGAACCTGCCAGGATGACACCGTACCGTTGCAGTCACAGCACAGGCATAAAGTGAGACAGGAGCAGCAGCAAAAAAAAACAAAAAAACAGCCAGACCCATGCATATTATATCTATTTACAAGCAGTCAAGGGCACATAAGTGAGCGTAGGGACTCACCAAAGGAGGAACGAGCCGAGCACAACGAGCGTGGCCGAGTGGCCCTTCATCTCGAGCGGGCGGCCGCCCTTGTCAAAGCGGCCGAGACGCGGGCCCTCGATGAGCGCGCCCCACATCCCCGCGACGCCGCCCACCATGTGCACCACGCCGCTGCCCGCGAAGTCGATGGCGCCCACGTCGAGGAAGAGGTTGTTCGTGTTGAACGCTGACAGCCACCCGTTCTAAGACCAGAGGAAGGGGTATAATGGAACACACCAAACGCGCGGAGATAAAACAGCACGAAATATTGGTGAGTTACGGCGCCAAGGAGGGTTAACGACACGCGTTGGTGAGTTAGAAGGAATGAAAATATGCAGGCTTTGGAGGGACAGAGGAGAGCAGGACTCCTGACTAAATAAGACTCGTACCGTGGCCCAGATCCAATGCGCGACGACGGGGTAGACGAAGCCGGTCAGGAACGTGGAGCATACGAGGTACATTCTCAGGCGACTCAAAGTCAGCGGGCAGCGGGAGCGGGCGGCGGGGAGGGGGGATTCATACCGTGGCCCAGATCCAGTGCGCGACTACGGGGTAGACGAAGCCGGTCAGGAAGGTCGAGTACACGAGGTACGCCGTGAATTGCGTGCGCTCCGCGATGGACCCCGACGTGATGCCCGCGCACGCGATGGCGAAGGCCCACTGGAACATCCAGAAGCTGAAATCGTAGATGTAGTTGATGCCAGGCGCGTCGAACGACGTGTACACCGGCAGGCCCGACATGGCGAAGTAGTTGGCTCCGATAAACGCGTTACTGCGAGGGGGCAGGAGGAACGAGGAACGGAGGGGAGAGTTTGTTAACGAATCGGGACTTCAAATGACAAGGGACGATACCGTGGAGAGATCAGCAAAAGGACGGCAAATGCGCCGTTTGAAAGACAAAACCAATGTGCACTTCTGACAATACTGGTGTCGGAAACTGCTAGATACCTGGTTCCTCCTTGGCCGAAAGCGAAGGCGAATCCGAAAATGTAGAAGGAGAGGCCTCCGACGCAGGCATCGAGCACGTTGGTGAGCATGATGTTCATCGTGTTCTTCGCGCGCACCGTTCCCGCGCACAGCATTGCGAAACCAATCTGCGAAACGACAAAACCATTGGAAAAGAGTTCAAAGTAAGTCCATTGTAGAGTTCAGGTTTAAATGTAAACAAGACAGCCAGAAAGAAATCGGGGAGTCGAGGAAGGTAGAAACGAAAGACAGCAGGCACCTTGCCATTAGGTCGTAGGGATTAGGTAACGTCGTGACTTACTTGCATGGCGAAGACGAGGTAGGCGGAGAAGAGGAGGTACGTGTTGTCGACGGCAAGCTGCGTCCATTGGAACTGCGCCGCGATGAGATCGAGCTTGCTGCAGAAGAAGCTCGCGAAGTCCGCCTCGCCGACAGTCATGTTCGGGAACGTCGCGGACAGCATGGCCGTGTCATTCTCGCTGCACATGAAACTGTACACGGAATTGTACAGCCCGAGAGTGGAGGTTGTAACCTCCGAGTAAGTCGCCATGGCGGCTGCACTGACAGCGCCAAGGACACACGCAGAAGACGGAGAAACACTCTTGACGTGCCTCGTTTACAAGACGATCTGCAATGATAGCTGCTCCAGAACAACCGAGCTACGATGAAAATGAATACTAAAGATTCCAGCTTTGAGACTATATCTTAGCTCAGCCCCGTGTCCACTAGGCACAACCCGTGTCCAAACCGAAAAGGCTTCCGAACCACGCTTCTAGATGTAAAAGAAGGTACCGAGCCAGGGAGTTCGTTACGGGCCGAACCAGAGCCACTAGCTCATGCCAAAAAATGGTTCGCCGAAGCTCATCCACAAGAGCAAACGAAACATGATTGGTTCGGTACCAAACGGGAACATGTCGAGCCTGTCATTTTGGGTAACTCTCGGGGGAACGTGAGCGCGCGAAGGCCGTAGGTTGGCCGACGATGACGGGAATAGTCGCAGATGGTTGAAGACAGGACGTATGCGAATGTACTCGGTGAGCGCGACGCGGTCGAACCAGCGCCGACGAGTTTGACGGCGTCGATGGAGTGATTTTGGAGGCCCGGCGTGCGATCCACGGTCAAATGAAATTCCATGCCAGAAACGGCGACGTTTTTTGACGAATAGAATCGAACCTTTCAACCACGAGGGTATTCTGAGAGGCTAGCTTGTGCTAGCATGTGACCACGTGGACAATGAAGTGCAACATCCGCCACGGGCTCACGAACACAGACCAGGTGGTTGCACCAAATCAAGAAAGCGTGGCGGCGGCTGGGGTGGGTGAGGTGGGGTGGTGGGGGTGGGGGGGGGGGGAGGAGGGAACGCTGGGGGAAAGGTGGCTTGAGAGGTGCTGGGAGGGTGGGGGGAGGAGAGAGTAGTAAAGGGGGTGGGGGGAGGGCGTCACTCACGCGTGAGTCAAATTGCTGCTGTCCACTGGCTAACTGGACTGCAGAGAGCCCAAATCGCTTGTCTGTTGCAGCCAAGCATATGTTTTTTATCTACCAATCGAAGGAGAGGAGACTGCCACGTGTGCAATAGTGTGTTCAGAGTGCCAAGCTGGCACGACATGTGTCGGGAGCTCAAATCCACCAATGAAATGGAAGGCAATCAGTCACTCTGTAACTTGCAACGTACACTCCATACTAGACATCACGCCTTCGTTTCCAACTAAACTGCTTAAGAATCAATTTTAGGTATATTATTTTGTATGCCTGTTTCAGACTCCCTTTCCCTATCCAACATGCCTTATCATGTACCTTCCCAGCAACGCTCCGTTGTATCCACACATGTCAAATTCTCTATTTGCTGGCGAACAGCACCCATGTGTTGCCTTTCCCTCCCCCCTGCACCCTTGCTGTACAAAACTTACCTCTGCTCCAACCCTTCTTGGGGCTTTGGTTAGAGCGGCACACAGACTAGAAAATGTAGTCCACAACTCCTACTTTGTCCATCAAGCACTAAGCCCTTCCCAAAGTATGCCCTCAATGTTTCCATCCCCAACAGGCAGCTCCAATAGCTGGCTGGCTCCACTTCCTCCCCCTTAGCAACTTTCTCAACACATAGATGCATCGAGCACACAGTTCTCTATCCAGACCACGTTCATGTGATTCAAATATCTCAACACAGGTGGGCACGAGTGCCAAAACATGGAGAATAGTCCAGTGTAGAGGTATGGGCATTCCACCCTGCCAACTCATAACCTAGGTATCTAATCTATAACTTCTTTCCTGCCAATGACGGTTCGCGAAGCATATTCGCATACATCATATCCACCCACGCGTCTGGCACACCCGGCAAGCACCAATGCGTGCAGTCCCCTGAAAAAGGGGACTCGCCGTTGCCAGCTGGCGATCCAGGACCGGTCGAAGGCCTCCTCTTGAACCAGGGTCCCTGATGCGCATCAGGCCGCATCGCGCTCAGGCTGGTAACCTGGAGGAACCGTAACGTCGAACCCATCAGTGCAGTTTTCTGCGTTGTCATGTACGCTTCGGACGTGGGAAGCGATAACGAGTAATCCTTTATGGCGAGCTGTTCGGACATCGGTTTTACCGCTCCGCATGCGCCAACCCAGGAAGGTTTCCCCCCGGCTGAAGCACCCTGGTACACTCCGTTTTGCGGGGTGCCCGCGCCGCCGTGGTGGGGCGAGAACGAAATAAAATACGGCACGCCGCCGTAGTTGGAAGTTTTTAGGTACGAGCCGAGCGTATTGAGAGCCCACGCGTGCGCATCGAGATTCGAGAGGTTCTTCGGGGAGTTATTCACGAAAAAGACGTTTGGCTGCTTGCGGCGCGGGACGTTCTGCTGCCACCAGACGCCCGACGCGAAAACCGCCATGGCGTATTCTGGAAGGATCTTCGCGACCGTCGGATGCATCTTGTCCACGTGGACGTCGTAGCCGTGTCCGCCCTTCGCGTCCGCGGTCTGGGCGCCGCGCGTGATGGCGTAGACGAGGTAGGGCGAGAAGAGGTGCTCGATGGAAATGCCCATGCGGGGAAAGTGCACGCCTTTAACGTTGAACACGCCCCCCGTGTTGCGCTGGTAGGGCTGGGGAAAGGGAAGGGGAAGACGGGAGGCGGAACGGGGGATTGGGGTGAACTTTAGATAGGAGAAGGAAAGGTAATGTGGGGGCGGGCGGAGGGGTGAGAGGGGGGGAAGTGGGGGGGAAGGAGGAGAGAGTGGGAGAGTTGGATACACGTGGGAGGGTTGGGAGGGAGTGAATGGCGAATGGGGTCGGTAAGTGGAGAATATGGCGAGCGCGTTTTTCCATTCAAATGCGAAAACTGCCCTGGCGCATAAGGCATGCCTCACCTGGCCCTTGAAGCCGCCGATGTGGATGGCGCAGAGCAGCGCCTCGTAGAAATTGGACATCATCGAGTCGCCCACCAGCAGCACTTTCTGCGCCGAGCGCGACGGAGACGGGGGGAGAGCAGGGGAAAAAGGGGGACATCGGGGGGAATGGGGGGTTAGTGGGGGTGTGGGAGGAGCGCAGCGCCTCGTAGAAGTTGGACATCGTCGAGTCGCCCACCAGCAGCACTGTCTGCGCCACGAGTGACAGGAGGGGGGAGTTGAGGGGGAGAAGGGAGAGGAAGGAGGGAGGGGGGCGCGGGTAGGTACGGGGAGAAAGTGGATGAGACAAATGACGGAAGTGATAGGTGTGAGAGGTGGGCAGTGGCGATTCGAGATATACTTAATAAAAAGGAGAGGAACCCATTAGAACCCGCATCGCACCTTCTGCTTGAGCATGTACTTAAAGCCCGAGGGGCTGAAGTATGAGTACATGCACTGCTTGGGCTGCCAGCGGTACCACTGGAACCGCATGTCCGCGCGCCCGTTGCGCTCGCACGCGAAATCCGACCGCACGTAAGGGCACGAGTTGGGCTTCCCCGGAAGTGACGTATACCGCGGAAATCCTCTGGTCCCCTTCCGCCACTCCCCGGTCGTGAAGTCGCATTTCGCGTTCCGGACTGGAGGGGGAAAGGGATGGCGGAGTTGGCGGCGGGTGAGGCGGGGTTATGGGGATTGGGAGTGCGTTGTGCGAGAGTAAAGAGTTGTGCAAGCACGGCACCAGTCTTCGAAATGCATAACTTTTCTCACGTACTAACTACATTTCCTCCAGTAACAAGCTGATGATGACTCCGGATGACGTGTTGAGGACTGGCTGACCTTGAGGCGCTAGTGCTGCTCCCGGAACGGCGAGCTGCGCGAACAAGATGACCGTTGAGTCGACTCAAAAGTCGCCTCATACAATGCTGACGATGACGTGTCAACGATGACTGACCTTGAGACGTTACTGCTGCTCCTGCAACGTTGAGCTGCGCGAACACTCCCACGACCGCGATGACGGCGATGACGATGGACATCGCTACTGAGTAACCCCGTTTCGTGCCCGCTAATGCAATATTTCGGTGCTCGTCAAAAGCTCCCATCTTCGACCGTATGCGTGCACTGATTACACACAGATCCAAAACTGTGGGTTTTGCCGAACAAATCAACGCAGTTCTCCAGCAGAGGAGGCCTTCTGTTATCCCTGTGAAGGCTGCTGAAAGAGCATGCCTCCTTCTGTAAAGCGAACAGGAATGGGCGAGAGAGGCGGGACGCCGCTAGCAGCGTCGAAGGAATCTACTGGGTATGGCGACTGAGATTCGCCGAGTGTTCTGGATAGCTGCTGAGTCCTGACTAGAGCGTGGCAGCCGGGAGGGTTGCTAAAGCAACGACTGTATTGAAACTAGGGTTAAGGTTCCAAGGGGAGGCCAGAGTGATGCCTTCGGGTTCCTCTGTCCTCGGGTCGGCTTTTTGGTTTCCCACTAGTATCGCGCGAGGTTGCTTGAGGGTTGAGTAATTTAGGGCCTTGACTAAGCTCGATGACTCACACGCAGCGGCGACATGAATCTGGTGGCTGTGGTTGAATGAAATCGCCAACAACGGCGGTGGGCGAGGATCAGATTCAACCCTAGCGCGCAATGCGGCGCCTCAAAAGGAGTCGCGGATCGGGTTGGAAGGGGATGTGGGGCCGAAGGTCGAATTCTGGGGCTCTAGTCGACAGTGTTGTTATCGGGCACGAATTTCCAAAAGAAGTTCACCGACACCAAGATTGACCAACAAATGGAAAGTAGGTGTCCACAGGCTTGAATATTTTGTAGCAGCGGAAGGATGAGTGAGTTTAGTGCGGGATGGCGGAGCCAGCTCAACCGGGCTGGGGTGGTTCGTGCAGACTTGCAATCCACATGTTTGTCGGTTGAAAGGCTGCAGCTTTCGACTGGACAGTGGAGGACATTCCACCATGGCGATTGGGGGAACGGGATGGCAGGTGAAGAACTGTGTTTCCGTCATTCATCCATTCCCGTTTCCTAGTTCAACATTTCGAGCCGCGGATACGAGCCGCGAATTGACTGCACATTGCTCCTTGTGCAGAAATGCACAGCGAAGCTCGTGCATGGCGGTGCGAGTGATGCTTGCGAAACCCGTCGTCGGTTCGAGCGCGAAGAGTCTGCCGCGCAAACGCGAGATTGCTGGGTGGAAAAAAAACGTGGCTGGGTCAGAGTCGAAAGGGTGCTGTGGTGAAGACCAATTTCAGATACAATTACTCACCTGGTAGCAATCCCTGGTACTTCATCATATCGGGTATTTTACCAGGGGGTTTTATAATTAAAGCTCGCGTCTCATATTTCTACTATCCAACCAAGTGTTAAACGGTTGGAATTTGGTAACAGCAAAGTTTGTCGCAAAGCACACCAAAGCAAGGGGTGGTTTGGGAAAGTTGGCTGTCGCACACTTCCCGTGCACACCAAGCGTTTACAACTTCCAAAAATATGAGACTCTGAAACTCAACATTGACAGAAGGGGGGACCGAACCTGTCCCCCTTGGCTCGTTTTCCACCCAAACCAACCCACCCTGGTTTGTTTTGGCCTCGACTGTTTTGGTAGTTCGCTGTGATTTTTCACCCACTCGTCAAATATTTCGTTTTCGTTACCCAATCACAGTCGGGCAAACCCAACCAAGTGTTAAACGGTTGGAAATATGAGACGCGAGCTTTAAGCTTTCACATTCACGCGCTTGGGGTCTTAACCTCAGCCCCGACTGAACTTCACACAAACGCATGCACTTACGCGCCTTAGCACATTAAGTATACCGGTAACCTTGTCTAGCTAGCGTGTCGTCCGGGTTAAGAAATGAAAACGTTGCTTCAATTGCATTAATTTGGCAATAAACTGGATAAACATTACACACTTTTCCCCAAGACAGAAACTCATACTGGATCCAAATAGTATCAGAAGTACAAGCAGTTTGTAACAACTGAAACAGCGAACGGTTCAAGCAGCAGGCGGGTCAGAAAGTAGAAAACCACTCCCAACCCAATCGAGATGGGCAGCGCAGGTAACGCCCGCTTCTGTAACGCCAAAAGCACAAGTGTAGCGCCCAGCCCTGCAATTATCGCAAGGTAACACGCATACACTGTCATCAAATCGTACATGGCAGCCCTCCCCACCAGAACACCATAGAAGATAAAATCTCCCATTCCAAGCTTGATGGCGCTTGGGAGGTCCGGGCCGAAGCTGCTGCTCGGCTCCAGTCTCGGGCTCGGCAGATAGTGAATATCATCTGGGTCGTCAACGGCATAAGCATGCACCTCTTGGTTCAGTTGCAAGCCGATCCTGCCAGGCTCGGCATTCTGCCCTCTGCCGTGGCTGCTTGTAGCAGCAGCGGTCGTCGATGCACCTGCAGCTGTGGTAACAGCGGCTCTGGCAGCTGCAATGGCAGCAGCAGCAGCAGCAAAACGAGAAGAACCATCACCACCACCATCATCAGCACCAGCTTGCACAACACCAGCATTAGCGCCCACAGCACCACCAAAAGCAGAAGCAGCACCAGTAGAAGCACCAGCGACAGCAGCAGCAGCAGCAGCAGAAGCAGCACCAGCAGAGGCACAAGCACCTTGTTCTGGATCCTCTACATGAACTGAAGACAAGTCAGCCGACCACCCTCCGCTGACCCCACGATCCACACTGCCCCCCCACCCACCAGAACCAAGCAAGCTATGCGGGCGACTGCTACCCTCAGCAACGGAGTGTGGAAACCCATCTGCTCTGCCTGGCACCGCTCCGCACCCCACTGCACCCCCACTCACCTCAAACCCTCTCATCTGCCCGTCCACACCAGGCAAACCGTCCATTCCAACACTCTGCCCTTCAATCCCCGCAATCTGCCCCTCAAGACCCGCTCTCATCCGAATGCCGCCACTCACTGCCCCCATGCTCCACTCCGGTCCAAGCGATACCGCCCGGGAGATTGTCCCGCCTCGCCACCGCTCCCGCTCTCTCTCCCTCTCTCTCTCGCGTAGGTGCTGGCTGGCAACCTCTCTGAGCCGTGCTATTTCTCGCTCCACCTCCTCCTCCCCTCTCACTGATGTCTCCTCTCCACCCACCAACGAACCTGCAGCTGCTGCTGTTGCTCCCGTTGCTCCTACTGCTCCTCCTCCTCCTCCCCCTCCTCCTCCTCCGCCTGCTGCTGCTGCTCCTGCTGCTCCTGCTGCTTCTGCTTCTGCTCCTGCCCCACCCTCCCGTTCCTGCACTCCCAACATCCCCCCTCCTTCCCTACTCCCCCTCACCTCCACACGCTCCCCATGAGCCAAACTCACTCGAACCACAGGCGCCACTGCTTCCTCCTCCCCACTCCCCCCCACTCCCCCCACGCCCCCTCCTCTCCCTCTCCCTCCCCCTTCCACCAACCCGCCCTGCTTGGGAGACGGCATGGAGAGCGTTCGACCCACTCTCCCAATCCTAGAGCTACCAGCTCGCCCGCTCTCGCCTCCCCGCCGCCCTCTGCTGCTGCCCGAGCGGCTCCCGCTACCTGACTGCTGATCCACCGACCCGTTATAAGGCACCTCGTTAAGCAGCACTCCGCTTCCCCCGCGATTCAAGCCTGCTGCATGCTCGCTCCACTCACCACTCCTCCTCTGCTGCCCCTCCCCTCCTCTCTCTACTCCACTTCTCCCTCCTCCTGCACCCTCTGGTGGGATCCCCATACCTTGACTTAACAACGGCATCCCTTCACTCTCTCCCTCCTCTCTCTCATCTTCGCCTTCTACCCCCCTCCCCCTCCTCCCCTCCCCTCTCTCACCTCCCGGCCTCTCATCCTGCCGTTGAGCTCCTGTGAGGCGCAGAGCAGAAGTGGCAGCAGCGGCTGCAGCAGAAGCAACAAAGGCACTCAGTTGTCCAGCAAAGGTCCTTTCACCACCACCACTAGCAGCACCACTAGCACCACCACTAGCAGCACCAGTAGCAGCACCAATCGCACCACCAGCAACGCTGCTCTGCTGCTGCAACCGCCGCTCGAATTGGCCTCGCACGCGCGTTCTCCTTGACCCACCAGCACCGCTCCCCACCGCACCACCCGTCATCCCATCCCCCCCACTTCCCCCTCCTCCATCCGCCACATGTCCCAGGGCGGTGTTAGGGACGAGAGTGCTACCAGCTGTGCTGTTTGTAGCCCGAAATGTGGTGCCGGATGGAGAGGGGTTGGATGCGGTGGAAGGCGACAGCGAGGGCGGGAAGGAGGACGAGGAGGAGGTGGTGGAGAGGGAGGAGAGTGGGGGATGGCCGGGGCGAGTTGGCATGGAGGGATGAGAGTGTGGCGGGAGAGGGAGAGAGGGACCGGAGTGGAGTGAGGGACCTGAGTGGAGCGAGTGACCGGAGGGTAAAGGGCGAGTGGGAGTAAGAAGGCGAGGAGGAGGACGGAGAGGAGGAGGGGCGAAGGGCATGGGTGGAGGCCTGGCTTCGTAGATGAGTGCTGGTATGTCCTCGTCTCGCTCCATGGCTATGTCTAGTAGGAGCTTCAGCGGACCCACTGGGGGATGAGGACAAGGGGACAAAGGGAGGGGAGCAACAAAGGGGAAGGCTGAACCAAACCAGCTTCGTGGATGAGTGCTGGGATGCCCTCGTCCCGCTCCATGGCTCTGTCTAGGAGGAGCTTGAGGGGGCCCACTGGGGGACGAGAAGAGGGGGGAGGGAAGGGAAAACAGCACCGCAGATGAGTGCTGGGATGTCCTCGTCCCGCTCCATGGCTTTGTCTAGAAGCAGCTTGAGCGGGCCAACTAAAGTATGAAAGGAAGGGGAGAGGGAAGGGGAGAGGGAAGGGGAGAGGGAAGGGGAGAGGGAAGGGGAGAGGGGAGGGGAGAGGGAAGGGGAGAGGGAAGGGGAGAGGGAAGGGGAGAGGGAAGGGGAGAGGGAAGGGGAGAGGGAAGGGGAGAGGGAAGGGGAGAGGGAAGGGGAGAGGGAAGGGGAGAGGGAAGGGGAGAGGGAAGGGGAGAGGGAAGGGGAGAGGGAAGGGGAGAGGGAAGGGGAGAGGGAAGGGGAGAGGGAAGGGGAGAGGGAAGGGGAGAGGGAAGGGGAGAGGGAAGGTGAGAGGGAAGGGGAGAGGGAAGGGGAGAGGGAAGGGGAGAGGGAAGGGGAGAGGGAAGGGGAGAGGGAAGGGGAGGGGGAAGGGGAGAGGGAAGGGGAGAGGGAAGGTGAGAGGGAAGGGGAGAGGGAAGGGGAGAGGGAAGGGGAGAGGGAAGGGGAGAGGGAAGGGGAGAGGGAAGGGGAGAGGGAAGGGGAGGGACCGAGGTTCGGGAATGGATAGAACAATGTAAGTAAACGAGTGCTAGGGTGTATGTCCACGTCTCGCTCCATGGCTATGCCTAGAAGAGGTAGGGTGGGGGTGGGGGGGGAAGAACAGGGTTCCGGGAGCGGAAACCGGCTTTGCAAATGAGAGCTGATACTTGGGGAGTTCTGAGACGTGTAGAAAAGAGTGAGTGCCTGGGGTGGGAGGTGCACGCATATACCTGGTGTGAGAACAGCATAGAGGTCGCAGAGTGACATGGCGATGAGCACCATCCACTTGCTTGCTCCACTCAGGCAGGCTGGAGAAGCAGACGGCGCTGGGGTTGGGGCTGTTAGAAATGGACTGTCAACACTTTGTGTACTATATTCTATATCTTGTAGGTTATTTGTAGGTTGGGTGTAGATTGTAATCCCAACCCTATCTGGTTGGGATTCCCTCGTAATCCCGCAAATATGCCAACTCACCATTGAAGATTTGCTAGGATTCCCATCCCATCATTTCCCTAGCTTTGCTCAACCCAACCTTGTTTGTACTTAAGGCCTAGTGCCTTCTCTACTAATTAATCAGTTCAAACTCCTTTTCTATCAGGGGCTGCCTGGGGTTGGAGAGGCACGAACCTGTAGGGTTCTGAGGCGTCTGTGGAGTCCTGGGACCAAACCTGGCGTGCGAACGGCGTAGAGATCGTAGAGAGACATGGCGATGAGCACCATCCACGTGGTCCACTCGGGCACGCTGGAGAACCAAAAGGCGACGATCGGCTTGCCTGGGGTAGGTCACATACCCAGGGAGTAGTGAGACGTCGAGAAAGAGTGTCTGAGATGGGAGAGGCGCGTACCTGGCGTGAGGACGGCATAGAGGTCGTAGAGTGACATGGCGATGAGCACCATCCACGTGGTCCATTCTGGTAGGCTGGAGAACCAGAAGGCGACGATGGCGCCGACGGCAACGAGGTAGGATTGAGTGAGGAAGATGGGCATTCGGCAGAAGAAGACTGCCAGCACGCCCACCACTGACAGGTTGTACAGGAGGAGAGAGAAGGTGATTATGTCTATTGGGATGGAGAAGCGCTGGTGGGGTGGGGGAAGCGGGAGGATGGGAGAGAGAGGATGGGAGTTGAGCCAGACACACAACTGGACGCTAACAAAGAGCAAGAACGATAGGAAGCAGGAGAGTAGGATGCGGACCACTAGCAGGAGAGTAGGATGCGGACCACTAGCAGATAGAGGCGTCTCACCTGAATGAGTTGCACTGCCAGTGTGCCGCCCAGTCCAGCAAATATGACAAAGCCAGAGAAGCCCATGTAGCCCCAGATGCAGCGCGCACACCCACAGTAGAACAGCCCCACCAGCACCGCCCCATGTAGCCCCACCCCACCAGCACAATCCTATGTAGCCCCACATGCACCGTGCGACACGCACACCCACATCACCAGTAATTGAAGGGGACGATCAGCAGCTTCTCTCACCTGAATGAGCTGCACTGCCAGTGTGCCGCCCAGCCCGGCAAAGATGACGAATCCCGAGAAGCCCATGTAGCCCCAGATGCAGCGTGCACACCCGCAGTAGAACAGCCCCAGCAGCCCATACCCACCAGCACAAACCCATCCATGCAGCCCCACATGCAGCTTCTGACCTGAATGAGTTGCACCGCCAGAGTGCCGCCCAGCCCGGCAAAGATAACGAAGCCAGAGAAGCCCATGTAGCCCCAGATGCAGCGCGCACAGCCGCAGTAGAACAGCCCCACGAGCACGAACGTGGCTACTGTCACCAGCGCCACCATCGCCGCCGCATTCAGCAAGGCCCCCCACAGCCGCTGCCAGGGCGCATCCGTGCTGGTGTGGGGTTGGGGGGTGGGCGGACGGAGAGGAGGGGAGAACGAGAGAGAGAGCATGGGGTGACGTCGTGGGGGGAGGGGGGGGGGGAGTGCAAGAGGAGAGCAGGGGGGTGCCGGGGGGAGCTGGCCCACAGTAGTAGAACAGAACAGCCCCACGAGCACGAACGTGGCTGCTGTCACCAGCACCACCGTCGCTGCTGCGTTCAGCAGCGCGCCCCACAGCAGCTGCCAGGGCGCATCCGTGCTGGTAGGGGGGGAGGGGGAGAATGAGGGAGAAGAGAAGCGCGGGCGATTGGTTGTCATCATTGGACCCACCAGCCCCAGCAGCCCCACGCATTCGGCAGGGCTCCCCACAGGGTGGTGATAGGAGAGCCTGGGCGGGTTGGTTCGCAGTATTTTTGAGACGTCTAAAAAATACACTTTTATCACAGGGCTCCCCACAGGGTGGTGATAGGAGAGCCTGGGCGGGTTGGTTCGCAGTAGAACGGCCCCCCAGGCTCTCCTCTCCCCCCAGCCAGCAAGAACGTGGCTGCTGTCACCATCGCTGCTGCATTCAGCAGAGCACCCCACAGCCGCTGCCAGGGCGCATCCGTGGTGGTGGGGGAGGAGGAGGTGGGTGATGTGACGGAGAGAGGAGCGCATGGGGGTGATTGGTTCTCACCTGACTGACCGGCCCTACCAGCAGCACCATCCCCATGGGCCAGGGCCAGCACGCGCAGCAGCACACGGCGCGTGGCATTGTAACGAGGTGACTTTGGACTCGAGTCAAGAGAGTCACCTCATACCATCATAAGCAGCAGCTTGGAGGTTGAAGGGTTGAAGGGTTGAATTGAAGGCCAGCGCAGCGCCAGCACGCGCGCGCAGCACACGTCCCCTGCTTTCACAACAACGACGAATTCCCTCGTCGCGACATATTCTCCGCAAGCAACATGAGAAGAGACGCGTGTATGCTTTCTCTATAATGTTTCCCCAGTAATGGTTCCCTCTAAGGTTCCTCATAACGGTTCTACATGCGACGCGCGTACCTCTCTCTCTTCCTGATAAACGAGCGTCGCAATGGTAGGCGTCGTGACAGAGGCGCCGTGCGGGGTGAGTGCGAGCACGAGTGCGACGACGAGCAGCATGCAGATGGACACGGGCGTCACGATCGCCACTATCTCCTGAAGCGAGTTGACTTTTAAGTCGACTCAGGAGTCATATGCGTCAACTTAAAAGGCGCAGACGGACGCGGGCGTCACGACACGACCACAAGTACAACATGAAGCAACGTGCGTACCTCTCTTCTTGGTACACCAGCGTCGCAATGGTAGGCGTTGTGACGGAGGCGCCGTGCGGGGTGAGCGCGAGCACGAGCGCGACGACGAGCAGCATGCAGATGGACACGGGCGTCACGATCGCCACTATCTCCTGCCCCAGCGTCTCCAGCAACCCGCCCTCCTCGCCGGACCTCTCGCCGAACCTCCCTCCGGACCTCTCGCCGGACCTCTCGCCGGGCCTCTCGCCGAGCCTCGCGGTTCCGCTATCTCTGTTGCCGTGAGCCGGAACGTAGTCGTGTCGCCTGACTTCTCGCCGTGCTTGCGAGAGAGGTGGACGATCCCTGGTGTCGCACGTGCGATCTCTGCTGTCGCATGGGCGGTCGCTGGCGTCGCCGGGAATTCGCGGGCCTGTCAGCGGCTCCGTCTCGAGCGACTCCTCCTCTTGGCGCGAAAGCAGCGACTGCGACGCGCATTCCGAATCGGAGATCTCAATCTCGTGACGTGGACTTCCCTGATTGGCCTCGGCAATCTCATGACGTGGATTAGAACGGGAGCGGCTCGCAGAGGATGAGGGGTCCGTCCCTGCAGACGACAATGTTGTTGCTGCTGCTGATGTCGATGCTGATGTTGCTATTCCCCTTCCTCCCCCTCCTTCTGCTCCTGCTCCTGCTCCTGCTAATGCTGCTGCTTGACTCGTCCTCGCTGCCTCGGGATCATCCGGCGGTGTTGACCCCCCCATCACAAAGGCTCTGTGCTGGCCTCTCTACCCTTCAGGAACAGCCAATCGACCGCTCGTCCTGTTCTGCGGGTTCATCCACGCTCTACAATCGCGCAGCCACGGGTCCTCGATATCCACGTGGCTCGCGGCGAAGAAGCTCTAGGCTATCTGGGATGCGTCTCCGGAAGAAAATAGACACTCCTAACAAGCTGGAGCCTACTAGGTCAACCTGCTATTCAGACTTAGGCCTCGGCCTACATGGCTGGAAATGACCAGACGACTTGGCGGAGATCCCTAGGTTTCAATTTGGAAGGGCAAATTTCAGGGCTGGGAGATGCCACAGGTCTGTGGCGGTGGCGAACGTCGAACTTCGGTTCGTTCACAGGGAGTACTCTTGCGAAATGCAAGCGTATGTTACAATAGGTTTTCTAATCTACAAGTTATGTTCCTATAGAAAAGTGCCACCGCATCCATGCAAATGTCTACAAGGATCCAATCCAAGCTTTTATTGTATGATACGACTTCCTGATGTACATCAACCTACAAATGCAGATGCAGCAGGCTCTACAAACCCTACAAATTCGTTCCCCTACCCAAGATAGGCGTATTTTCTGGACGCTCAACTTCATGCTAGCTTGGGAAGAACATAGCGGATGAAAAGGTAAATCGCTGGGGCTGTGAAGATGTAGCTATCTGTGCGGTCCAAAATGCCTCCATGTCCCGGAATGAGAGAGCCGGCATCTTTCACTCCGGCCTGGCGCTTGAGAGCCGACTCAAACAGATCACCAAAGAGAGACGCAGCGAAGACAATTACACCGAGCACCGCCGCACTGCAGAATGGGAGAAAGTGATTGTGAACATTGTGTTCCAAAAAGGGGAATGGGAGAGGGTGCAGGAGAGCTTGAGTGATCACGAAAAAAAGAAGACACATTGCAAAACGATTAGCACTTTAGCAGTATGCATTTGGCAAATTCAAATTGTGAACAGAAACCAACCATCCATGAGAAAGCGGGACAGCACCTGACAGGTGTGGCAGGCCAGCTGAAGGCACAGGAGAGGAGGACAGCAACAGAGACTAAAAAGTATAGTCTTGAGGCGCCTCAAAACTAGTGGCATACAATACAGGCATGACAGCACGAAGACAGCACCTGATAGGTGTGGAAGGCCAGCTGAAGGCACGGGAGAGGAGGACGGACACAGAGACTGAAGAGGCCAGCCCGAACAACGCCCCTTCGGCCGTCTTCTTGGGGCTCAGCTCTGCCGAATTAGCAGTGACGGAGAAGTGGTGGGGTGGGGGGATACACATGGCACATGAGGGATGAGGGAGCACGAAGGACAGCAGGAGTGAGTGGCGATGGCTGACAAATGTGGGATGGTGGGATGTGGGATAGGCGGTACCATGTGCGATAAGACAAAAGCCAAGGTGGGGCCATGTGCAGATGCAGGGTGAAGATGAATGTGGGGTAACGAGGGAGATGAGAGCAGGGCGACAGGCGGACGACAGGTTCGCAATTTCTCTCACCAATGATGGAACGATGTTGAGGAAACCAACATTATTTGTGAGTCATTTGAAGCAATTGTTTCATCAGTCCAAAGACTGGCTTTACACCCACCCTCACTCACTCACAATCACACTCACACCCACCGATGAGAGGCGTCTTGCCAAAGGTCTTGCCGCCCAGATACGCCCCCGTGTCGGCAGCAATGACCCCCGCAAAGCCCATGAAGATGGCAACCAACCCCGTCGTCCACAGCGCCGGCCCTCCCAGCAGCGCAGGCCACACCCGCGCCACTGGCGACGACGTGGTGGCTGTAGTCGCCAGCCCACACCGCAGCTGGAATGGCGGGGGGAATGCCGGGGAAGAGAGGGGAGGGAGGCAAGAGTTAAGGGGGAGGGGCACGAGAGAGGAGGGCACAAGCCCTCCCAGCAGGGCGGGCCACACCCGCGCCACTGCGGACGACGTGGTGGCTGTAGTCGCCAGCCCACACCGCAGCTGGAATGGCGGGGGGAATGCCGGGGAAGAGAGGGGAGGGAGGCAAGAGGCACAAGAGAGGAGGGCACAAGCCCTCCCAGCAGGGCCGGCCACAGCCACGCCACTGGTGACAACGTCGTGGTTGTAGTCACCAGTCCACTCCACACAGCAGCTGGAATGGAAACGTGGTGAGGGAGGGAAGGGGAAAAGTGGGGAGAGGGAGGCAACATTCAAAGGGGGGGAGGTACAAACAAGCGAGAAGGGCACAACATAAGCCCTGCAATCCGCCGAGTGGGCCACAGCCGCGCCACTGGGACGTCGTTGTGACTGTAGTCGCCAGACTACACCATAGCTGGAATGGTGGGAGAAGGGGGAAAGTGGGGGAAGAGGGGGGAAGTGGGGAGAGGAAGGCAAGATATTAAGGGGGAAGGGTACAAACAAGCGAGGAGGGCACTACACAAGCCCCGCAACTCGCAGGACGGGCCACAGCCGCGCCACTGGCGACGCCGTCGTGGCTGTAGTCGCCAGTCCACACCGCAGCGAACTGGCTCCAGCGAGGGCGCCTGTGCTGAGTCAGCAGCATGGGTTTTGAGGCGCCTCAAAAGAAGTACGGTAATAGCTCACCGTGACCCAGAAGCTAGGAAGGAAGCCGCAGTAGAAAAGGCCGCAGATGTAGCCTGTGAACTGGCTCCAGCGAGGCCGCTTGGGCTGAGTCAGCAGCATGGCCAGCAGCAGCCCGCCCGCGAATTTCGCTCCCGGAGTCAAAAGCCCACCATTCACCCTGCCATGAAAGATGGGAGCGGAGGAACAAGAGAGCTGAGATAAACGACAGGTTTTGGCTGATAAGTTTCTTTGACATTTCAGAGGCAGTTCACGAGAATGGTCGCCAGGAGGCAAATCAGGAGCTCACCGAACCGTTGGACTTGCCAATCGCTGTTAACCAAGGGAAGGGAAGCTTCAACTTATTTTTTTTCTGGATGCGTACTGGGACCAGTTTTCCGTATTCACGAATGATTATTTTCGTCAGAGACGAGTGTCTCGCGCATTCAAAAACCCAGAATCACGCGGAAGTAATGATACGCACATGGCAACTCATAGAGTAAGCAAATGATCACGTGCGGAGAGCACGCCGCGCCTGGTAAGCTTACGTGGTGTTGGTGGAAGAACCGTTCGTTCCCCAATCCCTTGCCACCGTAGCTTGAATCATAACAACGTAAAGATTGTAAACCCCTATGAACCCGACCCTTGACTCCCTTCCCCGCCCCATCGACACCCCCCTTTCCAAAACCTAAACGCTCAGAACCCCTCTCTCCAACCAATTTCCGATTCCTTCACATCTGTGACTCGTGCTTGTGCAACGCAGCCGGCAATTCAGCCCCGATATTCAAAAACAACTCCGCATCATTTTTCAGCCCTAAGTCACAACAAGCGGCTCGAGAGGTCTGTTTACCGTGTGAATTGCACAGCGATCGCAATACGAAAATCTTACATGGCAATGAGCGGCATGATGGCGCAGCCGATGCAGCCAATGTAAACCGACAGCCGCGAAGGAACGGCCACGTTGTTCAGCTTGGCCCGGGCGTCAATCAGGTTAAAATACTCCGCAGTACCGAGCAGAACCACTCCCGTCAGAAGAACCGTGAACAGCCAGCTCCCCATCAACAGTCCGCCGAAAGCTAGCACTCCAGCCAGCGAGCCAAACTTCACCCGCCGCCAGAATTTTCCCTGAGCCACTTGCTCCTTCTGCTTCTGATCCTGCTGCTCCTGCTGCTGCGGTTGTGGTTGCAACTGCTCCTGCTGCGTTTGCGCTTGGGATGGAGCAGCACTGTCAGACGCAGTTGAAGAATTGCCTGTATCGGACGAAGCCCCCCCGATGCTGCTGCTGGAGGCACTCTGATCAGAGAATTGCGACCTGAAATTAAGCTGCGAAGAGCTGATTCTGCCAGATGCCCCGTGCGCGTCTGAGGCAGAAGTTACACCTCGCAGCGATCGCCTTTTCAGAGTACTAGTGGATGTGTTTGTGTCCATCTGCCTAAGCGTCAATCTGTGTAAGCTTCCCAATGTTGCTGATTCGCTTGTGAGGTGGTGGTAACGCGAGGAACATACTGAACTGGAAGAAGAATTGTTGCGTTTATTCACGCATGCTAGTGGACGAACCGATGAAAAGTATTTAACGTAATTAGATTCAACATGGCTATCACAAAACGTTGCGTTCCCGCTAACATGAAAGAGAGGTGTTCCGAGGATTGATCGACATAACCCTAAGCCCGTCGGCATGTTGTTTGTCACTTGCTCTGGTCTTGTATTTCCCGAATGAAGGAGTTACGAAAGGGCTATTTCTTGACTACGAAAGGGCTATATCTCGACCAGTGAATACCAAGAGCTCAGCCACCAAGTGAAGATGAAGTCCGATCCAAATACACAACCATGCAAAAAAAGGCTCTAGAAGGCCGTGTAACTTGGTTGATTCACAAACACCAATGAGCCTGGATGTGACTGCAGAGCAAAGCTCCAACCACATCAGAAATAGGCGGGTGTGAAGCTGAAGGGGGGTTTTGCAGCTTGCTGGTTGGTGGATCAGTCTCACGACGAATGGAGAGGCACAACGACAGAGGAGATGGGCGTGTTTACTCGTAGAAGTTGGGCTCTGGGTAACCATGTGTTCCATGTTGGATGGGAGGGGACCACTCATATATCTCGTTCCTATCCAATTTCGTATGACTGACGTGGATAGGTTCAACCTGGGGCTTGGTGGGTTGTCGATTTGGCAAAGCTGTGTCATCGCAACGTCACACTGGGCGAAAAGGTAGTTGCATATTTTTTGTCACCTGAGCTTCGCTGGATGCAGCCCATCCACATTTCTTATGCAGACTTTCTTTTTAGGATTTAACTTTGCAGAATATCTTTAGCGCGGCATTTTGAGGTGCGTGTTATAGCGGGAGATGCTGACGTGTGAACTTTTGGGAGATCGCAACTCAACTGCCACCGCGTCTGACAGACGGCCAAAAGGAGCGCCGATGTCAGCCATTCCCACGGTGGACAATTGTGTGCTGCAAAGTGGTAGACGTTGCCACATAAGCAGAAAACCTCCCACCTCAGAACGATCGGCGCTACCAGAGATTGCCACATAAGAGTACTTTTCGATCACACATGGGAGGACCTGCTTAGTTGGCGCTGTAGACTGGATAACGGCCAGCTCGAACCTATCCACCAACAACCACACGAACCCTGATCGTGGCACAGAACTCTCGTCCTTCGCTAGCCTTCACGGAACCAGGTATAACACCCAGAGATCTCATTGTTTCAGCAATCAGCTTTCACACCAAGTTCTTCATCTCCTTTTCCTCCCAGAAAAGGAAAATGGCTTCCATCACCTCGTCTGCCGTTGTTGCCCCAGTTGCCTTCAAGGCAACTGTGGAGGCCTCCGCTGCCTCCTCCGAGTCCGTGTCCTTCTCCGGCCTGAAGGCTGGTGTCGCCACCCCCAATGGCTTCGCCGCCAAGACTGTCTCCAACGGCAGCCGTGTGTCGTGCATGAAGGTCAGTGCTTCAATCCCATTCCCCAGTATATGTCGAGTGATCGGTTAAGTTGGTTCACTTTACGCGTTGTTTTGGTATCATTCGATGTAGTGCTCACATGGTTTTCGAAATGTGCAGGTGTGGAACCCCATTGGCAACCCCCGGTTCGAGACCCTGTCCTACCTTCCCGCTCTCACCGACGACATGATCGTCAAGGAGATCCGGTACATGCTCAAGAACAACTGGGTCCCCGCTATTGAGTTCGACGCCAGCGGTGTTGTGTACAGGGAAAACAACAGCGGCCCCGGCTACTATGATGGCCGCTACTGGACGATGTGGAAGCTGCCCCTCTTCGGCTGCACTGACGCGTCCCAGGTGCTCAGGGAGATCAACGAGTGCAAGTCTTCCTACCCTGGTTGCTTCATCCGTGTTCTTGGCTTCGACAACGTGAAGCAGGTCCAGTGCATGTCCTTCATTGTGCACAAGCCCTAAACGGCTGCAATTATTTGTCGACGTAGCTTATTAATATAAATACTTAGCTTTGCTACGACTATGCACCTGAAAAGGCTGATCAGCCTGGAACATGAGGCAAAAATTCCGATTTGTTTGGACTTACACCATGTTCAGACGGCAACATAGGTTGAGTTGACTGCATGCTACCTTTATTCGTCTGAATTTCCAGGCCTACAGTCTTACTCCAGCGCGTGGAGACGGTAAATTAACTACCGCATGGAGAGGTCTTGGTTCTTACCGGGAGAGGGTTTGTCATGGTAGGTTAACTACCGCATCTTTTCAGACTGTGTACCGTCAGGTACGTTAACTACCGCATGTGACTATTGTGTGTTCGTTTGGACATCACTTGTTGACCCGTGTTCTAATAGAAAACCAAACGTGGCTCACCATCCAAGGTAGCAAAACACTCATTTTCACACATGCCATCTTCTACACTGTCTATTAGTCCTCTGCTACTGTTGTCCCATTTGTTTTCAAAGAAGCCTGGAGGCCTCTGCTACGTCCTCTAGCTCCGTGTCCGTCTCCGGACCGAAAAATGACTTCGTCACGTCATTTTTCCTAATGGCTTCGTCACGTCAACATAATAGTCTCCAACTACAGCCGGGTTCCTGCATAACTACTTTTGTTGAACATTCATAACATACATTTAGAGAATCTTGTTTTTTTTCATCTACCAGCAATTACATAAACCATCTGGAGTAGGCAATGTCTTTGTCCAATTTCAACATCAAGCTCAGTGACCTGATGGAATCAAGTTTAAAGCTACCGGTAGGTAGGAACAGCACAACATTGGTAAGCACGCGTGATGGGCATGTTGGAAAACGAAAGCCGTTTGAAATGAGGGACGCGGTAGGTGTAGGGAAATGACATTGAGCCCACTAAACTCATGTTGTGGCTTAATACTCCACAACAGGAGTTTAGTGCGGTTCGACGATGAAAATATATACGGTACAAAAAGCTAAGCGATTAAAACATTTAGTTTTTCACTCATTGCAGACCTGATGGTTAGCCGAGCCGTAGTTACAGTTTTGTTACCATGGGTCAATGTGCCACCCTGTTTCAACACCACCTGGGGCAGGTGGTCACCCTCAACAAACCACCTGGACCCCAACGGACGAGCCACTCACATCAACTGTAACGGGATGCAACGCCCCGTTCCGGGTAACGCACCCAACTTTCAATCAAACGTGGCATCACGCCGACAATACCGCGGGCAGGCACACCCCTGCCTTTTGGGATACCACATCACCAACCAAAGCAGACCAGCCTGGCAGAGATCTCGCGACGAGCCTGATTCCCAAGCTCTCAGATAAAGTTAGTTGAGTCCGAGCCTATTTCTTCACGAATCGGAACTCTCACGCCACGGGTTACAGTTTGGTGAAGCCCCGCACCTCGGATCTCAACAACCAGAAATGCCGAGCCTGTGGATCATTGCCACATAATAATCAGGCAAGAGCTATCGCTGATGCATTCCGCATTTCTCTGAGCTTTTGGAAATCACATTTCTGAAGCCCTCTTCAAGGCACTCTCCTCCAAGATACAAGGGCGCATTCTTGCTTTGCAGTGACATTTCAGTCTCTCTGGTCAAATCTCCAGTTCCTGATTTCCGAATTTCCGAGTTTCCAGCAATGGCTTCCGAAGGCCCTGTTAAGAAAGCCTTTATCACCGGTATCACTGGCCAAGATGGGTCCTACCTGACAGAGTTTCTTCTGTCCAAGGGCTACGAAGTCCACGGTATCATCCGTCGTTCCTCTAACTTCAACACCCAGCGTCTGGACCACATCTACCGCGATCCTCACGTCTCTTCTGCCAAGCTGAGACTCCACTACGGTGATCTGTCCGATGCTACCGCTCTCCGTCACTGGATTGACCAGATCAAGCCTGATGAGGTTTTCAACCTCGGTGCTCAGTCCCACGTCGGCGTTTCTTTCGAGAACCCTGAGTACACCGCCGATGTCGTCGGCACGGGAGCTCTTCGCCTCCTCGAGGCTGTTCGCAACCACATTGAGAACTCCGGACGCTCCGTGAAGTACTACCAGGCCGGATCTTCCGAAATGTTTGGAGCTACACCGCCTCCTCAAGACGAGAATACTCTCTTCCATCCTCGCTCGCCGTACGCTGTCTCCAAGGTCGCTGCTCACTGGTACACGGTGAACTACCGCGAGGCTTACGGCATGTTCGCGTGCAACGGCATTCTCTTCAACCACGAGAGCCCGAGGCGTGGTGAGAACTTCGTGACGAGGAAGATCACCCGCGCTGTCGGTCGCATCAAGGTTGGCCTTCAAAAGAAGGTGTACCTCGGCAACCTCAAGGCTTCTCGTGATTGGGGCTTCGCCGGTGACTACATCAAGGTACGGAGTTTGATATTGTGCTACATAAACTGGATGTCACAGATGCTGGTTTTAATTGTCATCAAAATTCCAGTTCAGTCGTGTTTCCCGCTCCGTCTCTCTCCTCGACCCTCCCGCAATCCCGTCTCGCTTCGTCCCTCCTGCACTCCCGTCTCGCTCCTCACTCATAATCTAATCATCGCAAAGGAAACATTTGGCAAACTCAAGCAACAAAGGAACAAAATGCCATATTTCTAACGACCACAAGTCCTTCCGATTTGTCTCTACAGGGCATGTGGCTGATGCTGCAGCAGGAGCAGGCTGACGACTACGTGCTGGCAACGGAAGAGTCGTTCACCGTCGAGCAATTCCTCATCGAGGCCTTCGGCTACGTCGGCCTGGACTGGAAGGAGCACGTCGAGATTGACCCGCGCTATTTCCGCCCGTCCGAGGTGGACAACCTCCGCGGATCCTCGGCCAAGGCGCGGGAAAAGCTTGGATGGAAGCCCGAGGTGACGTTCAAGCAGCTGGTGGCGATGATGGTGGACTCGGATCTGGATAAGGCCAAGCGGGAGCAGGTGCTTGTAGAGAACGGCTTCTTGGATAGCAACTTCCAGCCCTAGGTCCCTAAGGTTTCGTGGTTTCTCCTGCAGTCTCATACGTCCTGGTCCTTGGGCACTTACGAACCCGTTGGTTGGGTGGTCTTTGTAGAGAGTCTCGGGTGATTATCTTATCCAGGCAATTGTAAGGTTTGCCTGGTAGCAAGCAACTCTGTATTTACTGACAAAGTTTTCATCATGGCAAATGTATTTTTTACTTCTCCAGCCGTTTCTTCAACTTCCATAGGGTGCGTGAGTGGTAGAAAGGGGCTCTAACTGCTAGGGTGGGTGAGTGGGAGTGAAGGGGGCTGAAACCCCTGGGATGGGTGAGTGGGATGGAAGGGGCCTGAAGCCTTAGGGGAAGGGGGCTGAAGCCTGGGTGTGAGGGGCTGAAATTCCCATCGAGGAGAATGGGGCTGAAACCCTTAGGGTGTTGTGTGGTTCAGGCGATCCTGCTCTTTGCTGCTGCGGTATGTACCGGTCGTTGAAATCACCCACTTGACAACCATGAAGCACATTCACGGAGGTTTAAAACTTATGATTCAGACAAATATCGCATCATCCCCACATGTATGCTGGGTACGCCTCCATCTCCTTGGCCACTGTAAGGGACAGCTCCTCAGCCGTTTCATCCTGCCCTCCTGCAAAATTGTATGCTCTGAATGCGAACTGGAAGCAGCGCCAGAGGAGAAACAGGCCTGCCTTGACCCGAGGCACATCATACACGGGAATGCGCCCATCCACCAGCTCCACTGATGCTCTCAGCTTCATGCTCTCCTGCTCTCACAAAACAGCAGAGAGAAGGGGTTCAGGGTTTCATTGATGTGAGGCACATCGTATGCGGGAATGCTCCCATGCACCAGCTCCACTGATGCTCTCGGCTTCATGCTCTCCTGCACACACAAGGCAGTACAGTGGTAAGGGGTTTAGGGTTTAGGTTTTAGACATTTAGGCAACAATTACGTTCCAGCAATCAGCAACAGAAGCTGCATAGAGAAGCACTTCACCCTTTCAATGGCACCACCGCTGTACGGCAGCCTCTGTGCTGCGCCACACCAGAACCGCTCACCTGAGCTGAGAGCTCCAAGAGGCGGGAGGAGAGGCGCACTGCCGCCGCCTTCACCCTCTCGATGGCGCCACCGCTGTATGGCAGCCGCTGCGCTGCAAACTTCTTAGCGTCCTCCTCCCTGCTCCTCTCCACTGCCTCCACCTCCCTGCGCACGCGGTCAAACAGCCGCTCGCACCGATCCAGACACACTCCCACCGCCGCCACTGACGCCGGGGCTGCCACCGCCGCTGCAGCACCAGCACCAGCTGCTGCCCCTCCGTTGCCCATGGGCAACGCAGAATGAAGGTCGTGGGAGAGGGCGGAGAGGCGCGAGTGCAGCGATGCCGACGCACGCAGCAACTCCAGCTTGCTGCTGGGGAAGCCCTCAAATCGTTGTAGCACCTGAGGGAGAGGGAGGGGGGAGGTGGGACGTGGGACGTGGGATGTGTTTTACTTCTGACTGGCTCTAGCAGTGTCAGCAGCACCAGCAGCTCCAGCTTGCTGCTGGGGAAGCCCTCAAAGCGCTGCAGCACCTGAGGGTGGGGGCAGGAGGTGGAAGGTGAGACGTGCTTTACTCCTGCCTAACTCTAGTGTAACGTCTAGCTTGCTCCTGATGTTGCAGGTTGTTTTTGAGAATTCTCAAAAACAACCTACTCCTGCCTGACTCTAGTGTAACGTCTAGCTTGCTCCTGCGGAAGCCTTTATAACGCTACAGCACCTGGGAGAGGGGGAAGCAGGAGGTGGGAGTCAGAAAAACGGGAAATAAAGACACCTGCAAGAGGAAGGAGGACGAAATTGAAAAAGTCCGCAGAAGTGAAAAAGCGCGACAACAATTGAATAATCGTGGCACCTGCAGGTTGTTGGTTACTTGGCTACTCAGCCACTTAATTACTGGTCCACCGATTTACTGATTTACTCGGTTCTTCCTACTGGTACATTGATCTACTCGATGAATTTCTCGGTTACTCAGTTATCCAGTTACCTGACTCCATAGGATTCACTCGGTTACCTGAGTCTCGTCAGTCAAGTCTTGAAGAAGCGACGCTATCTTGGCTCGAAGCGCCACCAGCTCGGCATTTACAATCACTGACTCCTTATGGCTACCACCGCCACCACCGCCGTTGCCAATTTCTCGGATTTTCAAGCACAAAGTCACTCGACTACTTACATACCCCCTTGCTCGAGCAACAACGCATGGGTCTCCTCAGTTACCTGGCTCTGAATGGTTACCCGGTTACCTGAGTCTCATCAGTCAAGTCTTGCAGAAGCGACTCTATCTTGGCCTGAAACGCCACCAGCTCGTCGAAATCGGTGGTCTGGAGGAAGGCCGTCAGCTCAGCCTTTGCCTGTTTTGAGTCAACTCCGAACTTGCTTACCTGAGTCCATTGGGAATTACCTGAGTCTTGTCAGTCAAGTCTTGCAGAAGCGACTCTATCTTGGCTCGAAATGAAACCAGCTCATCGAAATCGGAGGTCTGGAAGGCCTCCAGGTCGGCTTTTGCCTGCCAGATGGCGTCTGCATGCTTCACCACGTCAGCCTCTATCTGCTGGAAATATGCTGAGCTGGAGGATTGAGAACGAGGGCCAAATGCACGAAGGGGTTTGAACGAGAGCGAGTGAGGGAGAGGTTTGACGTTTAGGGCAGGTGGACAGGACAGGGCAGCCCTGTGTCCCCTGTATACAGTGGCCACTGACTTTTGAGTCGACTGAAAAGGTGGACAGGACAACCCTGTGTGTCCCCTGTACACAGTAAGTAGCCACTGTATGCAGAGGACAGGTGGAGAGAGCAATGGAAAACACGGTCAGACTGAATGCAAGATATGACCAAAAACCTGATTGGACAGAAGTCACGAACCCACGGAAGAGTTCTGAGACGTCTCACACACGCACTCACAGACGAGTAAGAAAGCATGCGGTGCAGCAGAGCAGGAAAGCAATGAAGCAAGAAAGCATGCAGTGCAGCAGAGCAGGAAAGCAATGAAGCAAGAAAGCATGCAGTGCAGCAGAGCAGGAAAGCAATGAAGCAAGAAAGCATGCAGTGCAGCAGAGCAGGAAAGCAATGAAGCAAGAAAGCATGCAGTGCAGCAGAGCAACTCACTAGTGATGGATTTCTGTCAATGCCAGAGCAATCGACACCCCGCCCCCTCCCTGCCGACTTTTTGAGTCGACTCAAGAGACATACACAGACGGAGAAGAGCAAGAAAGCAAGAAACAGAGCAGAGCATAGCAGAGCAGAGCAGAGCAACTCACTTCTGATGTATTACTGCCAATGCGAGTGCGATCGACACCCGCCCCCCTCCCTGCGGCCTCCCTCTCATGCGCCCCGCCCCATCTCCTGCAACCCCTCCCCCTCCCCTCCCCTCTCCTCCCCCCACTCCCACACCTCCCCCTCCCCCTCCACCTCCCCCTCCCCGGCCGTCCCCCAATGCCTGTGCGCCCACAATAGCTTGCTCCACCCGACTCTTGAGCCCGCGATACAGATGCCCCATTCGGTTCGACCGCCGCAACCCCCCTTCCCCAACTCCTCCACCGCTGCCCCCTGCCCTCCTCCCTGCGCCTGCCTCCCCCTCCCCCCTTTGCCTTGCCCCTGCAGGCGTCCCTGGGTGGGACCGCTGGGGAGAAGGGGAAGGGGGAGGAGGGGGGCGCGGGGGAGGCGGGGGAGTGGGGAACCGAGGCTCCGAACGTGTGGGAGAGGTCCGGGAGGGAAAAAGAGGCTGGGATGTGGGAGGAGGGGAGGGAGGGAGGAGGTGGGGGACGGCGAGGGGGAGGAGGCGGAGGAGCAGGAGGAGGGGGACGGGGAGGCACAGCGGTAGCTGTAGAAGAAGCTGCAGCAGCAGAACAAGAGTTCTGAGCTTTCCCTGCTGCTGCTCCTGCTCCTGCCCTTTCCTCCTCCTTCTCTTGCTCCTCTAGCTCCTTCTTGGAAGCTTCTGCTGCTGCCACTGCTGCCAGAACAGCTGATCGCGCCCCTCCCTTTCCCCCTGGCCTGGACGTTGCTTGTGTGGGAGGAGGGGGGGCTTTAAGGGAAGGAGGCGGAGGAGGGGGAGGAGGCATGCCTGCTCCTGCTCCTGCTCCTCTCCCCGTCCCTCTTCCTCCTCCTGGTCCTGCTGCTCCTGCTGCTGATGTTGCTGCTTGCGAAGTTGGTGGGGGAGCAGGGGGCAGGGAAGAGAGGAGGGAGGAAGGAGAGGAAGCAGAGAGGGCGAGGTGACCCTGCTTGCCCCATCCCGTCCCTCCTGCTGCTGGTGCTATTGCTCCTGCTGCTGCTGCTGCTGCTGCTGCTGAAACTCTGGCTGCTCTGCTAGTGCTGCTGCCACCCCTGATGCCAGCACCACCAGCACAGGAGGCAGCAGCAGTAGCTGCAGGCGCAGCACAGGAGGCAGCAGCAACGAGAGCAGCAGCAGCAGCAGCATCAGGTCTAGGAGGGATCACAGCACCAGGAGCACCAGCAGCAATGGCAGCAGCAGCGTCGAAACGAGCACTAGCAGCAGCAGCAACCGCAGCGGCAGACACACTCCCAGCCGCCTTCCTTGCTGCTGCCACTGCTGCACTTGCTGTTTCTCCCTTTCTCACTCCTCTCACTACCCCTCCCCCACTCCCCAGTACCCCCATACCGTCCCTCACTCCTCCCCTGCCCCATTCACTGTGCCCTGGTCTCACATTACCTCCTACTCCCACTCGTAAAGACTCATCCTCGTTAGAAGAATGATGGGTTAAAGAAACAACATCGGCCAGTGACATGGAAGCAGAGGGGGAGCTTAGGCTGCGTGTAACGAGAGCAGCACTAGGGGCCGGTTTACCAGCAACAATAATGGCAGCTGATCTCGCAGCAACAGTGGTAGCAGTAGCTGACTTTGCAGCCCAGGACACGGAAAAGACAGGTGGGGGGGGAGTTAAGGGGCCGGGTCGTGCAGATTTGGGTGATGGGAGGGTTAATGGAGGAGGGAAGAACGCAGGAGGGTGGAAAGTCGGGGGTGAGGGAGGGGAGGGAGGAGAGGGAGGAGATGGAGGAGAAGGAAGGGCAATAACAGCACCAGCAGCAGCAGCAGCAGCAGAACGAGCACCAGCACCACCACCACCACCGCCAGCAGCAATAGGAGGAGGAGGAGGAGTGGCAGAGGAAGTGGAAGCAGCAGCAGCGACAGTGGCTTGGAGAAGCGAAGCAGTGTGAGGGGTGGGCGGGCGGACGAAGCTCGGAGGCTCAAACGAATCTGCCCACCCTTCTTCCATCTCCTCATCCCCCCATCCACCCTCCCACTCCCTCTCTCTCATCTCTCCTCCTCTTCTTCTTCTTCCTCCTCCTCCTCCCCATCCACCCCCCCACCCTCCTCCTCCTCCCCTTCTCCTCTCTGCTACCCCATCTCGCCCCCGTTCGGCTCCTACTGCTGCTGCGCCTCCTGCTCCTCCTGCCATGCCTCGGCTGGTTGGGAAGCTGGCTTCCGAGCCTGAGGCCGAGGCTGGCGCAGGCTGGGCCGAGGCTGGGGCGGAGGCTTGGGAGGTGAGGGAGCGGGCGGCCTGCTGTTGAAATAGGTCCATCTTGCGAAGAATGCGCCGACCTGAGGGTGAGGGTGGTGGGCATGTGGTCGGGAAGGGGTTCTGACTTAGGAAAAAAAATCATGCGGGTGGGGGCACAAGGGATGGTGGCACGAGGGGTGGAGGTATGAGAGGTGGAGGCATGAGGATGGGGTACCAACCACTATCCAGAGCTGATGTGGAGTCAAACCAGGAATATCTATTCTTGGTGATATGAGTGTATTTTGGGGACGTCTCAAAAACACTCATACTTTTGAGACGTCTCAAAAACACGCTCATTTCTGAGACGTCTAGAAAACACAGTCATTTTTTAGACGTCTCAAAACACACTCATTTCACGTGGCTATCCAGAGCTCATGTGGAATATTTATGCTTGAAGGGCTTACTGATCACTCAGCTGTGACTAAATTGTCATATGGGAACAGTTTTGTTTGTCAACCTGCTTTACCAAAGAAGTCTGTTTCTAAAGACTTCATCACCCACCCAGCGAGTCGACTCAATAGCCACCTCTGTGACTCTGTTCCGTGACACCTTACAACTCACTCAGTGACTCGAGTGTGAGCGGCCCATCCTCTGATGATGGCGTTACCCCTCCTCCTCCTTTTCCTCCTCCACTGCCTCCTCCTGACAACACCAGCACATCAGCCTCTCCGTCTCTCCCTGCCCTCCTATACTCCCCCCGCGTACCCTTGTAGCTGCTGCTACTGGCCCGGTTGCTGCTGTGACTACTGCTGCTGCTGCTGTTACTCTGCCGAACTGACCTCTTTGAATTCTCAACAGTACCTGCCCCAGCACCGCTGCTCTTCAACCAGCCATGGCCTCTATCACTAACGCCGTCCCTGTTGCTTCGGTTGGAGCGCTGAGAGCGTGGCGTGTGAGGGGGGGTGGTCGAGCGGAGGAGATTAGATGCGGAGCGAGAGGAGGAGAGGAGGGACGTGGAGGAGTGAAAGAGGGGGCGGACGGAAGGGGAGAGGGGGCGGACGGAGGGGGAGAGGGGGTGGCGGAAAGAAGGGGGAGAGAGGGGGCGGGGAAAAGGGCCCCGCGAGCCAGCAACGGAAAGACTCTGCCCACTGTCCTTTTTTCGGGGCGAGGCAGAGAGGACAGCAGAGCGGTGGTGAGCCCATGCGCTTTCCATGCGGCACAGCGTGCTATAGAATGCCTCTAGACGCTCGCCCATGGGCTGCTGCTGCTGCTGCTGCTGCTGTTGCTGGAGACCCATGGGATTGTGGTGCTGCTTCTGCTTCTTCTGCTGCTTCTGCTGCACAGAGTGCGGCAGTGCTGCCCCCTTGTGTGCCTGCAGCTTCTGGTTAGGATCGTGTGAGTGTGCGTTGGGAAGGGCCTCCATTGTGCTCTCCAGAATCTGACAGTTGATCGGCAAAAGAGAAGGGAAGGGGCGGGGGGACTTTTGAGCTGACTCAAGAGTGCGGCAGTGCTGTCCCCGTGCGTGGCTGCAGCTTCTGGTTTGGATCGTGCGAGTGTGCGTTGGGAAGAGCCTCCATTGTGCTCTCTAGAATCTGGATTTGGAGCAGCGGGGGGGGCATCAAGTAGGGTGGGAGAGGGGGAGAGTGCAGAGGGAAGGGAACTAGTGATTGAGTGTGCGTTGGAAGAGCCTCCATTGTGCTCTCTAGAATCTGGAATCCGATCAAGGCGGAGGGAAAGCGGGGGGAGAGAGGGGAGGATGGCCACATGGAATCACTTTGTCTTGTCGTTCCTCGCATCCTAGGAGTCTCAACACTCTTGTAAGCCCGTTCGCTATAGTAACACCCACGTAACAGCACCAATCCCTACACTCACACAAAAATATCAACACCCACCCTCCCCAGTTCAACCCCCATGGCTCACGTCCTGCATGTCAGCGTCGCTCCCTGGTGGTGGCAGGTGCAGCGACGAGTGCAAATCAGCACCCAATGATCACACAGACGCCAAACACATCAGCACCCACACCAACCCGATCCCAAGGGACTCACGTCCTGCATGTCAGCGTCGCTCCCTGGTGGTGGCAGGTGCAGCGACGAGTGCAAATCAGCACCCAATGATCACACAGACGCCAAACACATCAGCACCCACACCAACCCGATCCCAAGGGACTCACGTCCTGCATGTCAGCGTCGCTCCCTGGTGGTGGCAGGTGCAGCGACGAGTGCAAATCAGCACCCAATGATCACACAGACGCCAAACACATCAGCACCCACACCAACCCGATCCCAAGGGACTCACGTCCTGCATGTCAGCGTCGCTCCCTGGCGGTGGCAGGTGCAGCGAGGAGCGCAGGCAGATGAGACGGCTCCTCAGCTCCGCCAGCACCACCAACCCGCCCAGCCACCCCTTCCCCTCCCCCCTTTGCTGCAGTTGAGGAACGGGGGAAGACAGAAAGACAGAGAGAAGACTTTCGAGGCATGTCAAACGGCAGGTGCAGCGAGGAGCGCAGGCAGATGAGACAGCTCTTCAGCTCCTCCAGCACCACCAGCCCGCCCAGCCACCCCTTCCCCTCCCCCCTTTGCTGCACCGGACCGGAGGAACAGGAGAGGGCAGAGGGAGGACAGAGGGAGGAGAGAGGGAGGACAGAGGGAGGAGAGAGGGAGGACAGAGAGGACTTTTGAGGCGTGCCTAAGGGCAGGTGCAGATGAGTTTCCTCCTCAGCTCTGCCAGCACCACCAGCCCGCCCAGCCACCCCTTCCCCTCCTCCCTTTGCTCACCGGAGGGATACGGGAGGAAGGAGGGAGAGAAGTGGCAGGAAGGAAGGAGGAAAATGGGAGGAAAGGGAAAGGTGGCACAAGGAGGGCAGGAGATCCAGATGGGCGGGTGAAAGAGGATGGCATCTAGCTCCCCCCTTTGCCGGCGAGCATGCACATACATCCATGCATGCACATATATCCATGCGTGCACATACATCCATGCATGCACATACATCCATGCATGCACATACATCCATGCACGCACATACATACATCCATGTATGCACATACATCCTTGCGTGCACATACATCCATGTATGCACATACATCCATGTATGCACATACATCCATGCATGCACATACATCCATGCATGCACATACATCCATGCATGCACATACATCCATGTATGCACATACATCCATGCATGCACATACATCCATGCATGCACATACATCCATGCATGCACATACATCCATGCATGCACATACATCCATGCATGCACATACATCCATGCATGCACATACATCCATGTATGCACATACATCCATGCATGCACATACATCCATGTATGCACATACATCCATGCATGCACATACATCCATGCATGCACATACATCCATGCATGCACATACATCCATGCATGCACATACATCCATGCATGCACATACATCCATGTATGCACATACATCCTTGCGTGCACATGCATCCATGTATGCACACGCAGCAGGCATGAAGCAGCACTCACCGATTTCAGTTGGTGCAGGTGGGAGAGGTTGACGTCCAGCCTCTCTTGCAGTGGCAGGGCGTGGGGAGCCACAAGGCACTCTGCATCGGGCCCCAGCAGCTCGTACAGCTGTTGCTCTGCTTCCCTCACGCCCTCCTCCAGCTCTGTGCGCTGCTGCACTGCTTCTCGCACTGCCTGTGATGGGAGTGATAGGGGAAGATTTTGGCAGGGATAGATGGGGGAGGTTGCAAGGAAAGAGCGTGGGGGGCCACGAGGCACTCTGCATCGGGCCCCAGCCCAGCAGGCCGTACAGTTGTTGCTCCGCTTCCCTCACACACTCCTCGAGTTCTGTACGCTGCTGCACTGCCTCCCGCACTGCCTGCCATGGGAGAGAGGAGTTGGAGGGTGGTTGAAGAGAAAGGGAGTGGGGTCAGGCACTCTGCGTCAGGCCCCAACAGCTCGTACAGCTGCTTCTCTGCCTGCCTCACTCCCTCCTCCAGTTCCGTACGCTGCTCCACTGCCTCCCGCACTGCCTGCCATGGGAGAGAGAAAATAAGGTTTTGCATCTCATGGCATGGCGTGGCATGGCACGGCACGGCAAGCGACAACAGGAAATGACACTGTGAACACAAATCCTACGATCGCTGCCAACTACTTTCTTTCTTTATAACGCTTCTTTTGTTGACTCACTTCGGAAGCACACAAGCCATCTCAACTGTAGTGCTTCTTTAGAATCGTCCCAACACATGGGCTGCTACAACTGTCACAGCACACCAACAGTCCACGTCATCACCTTCTCGTAGGCCTTATCCACAGCATCTGCAACGGCCAATCGCAGGTCGTCTGAGCGAATCAGCTTATCCTCTCCTATTTCCTGAATGACACAGAGAGGAGAATCAAAGAGCCAACGCATGAAGGGAGGGGGAAAAAGAGAGAGAAGGGGTTGGTAGGAACACAGGGAAACGAACGAGCAGGAGAAAGGGTAGGACTGAAGGATGTGGGAAGTCAGAGAAGCAGCATGGGGACGAAATTGGTAGGCCACAAACAACAGAGAGAATCTTTCGTCAATAGTTGCAATATCCATGGATTCTTGTCCTCTTCCCTCATGTTCCCTGAGTACACGCTTCCTCCTGCCTCTCATGACTTGTAACGCCATTCCCATGACTTGTAACGCACCTTCCGTGACTTGTAATGTACCTCCCACTACATGTAGCGCTCCTCACATAGCTAGAAACGGACCTCTCACGCCTTGTAACGCTCCTCCCGTGACCAGCAACGCACCTTTTACGCCTTGTAACTCACTTTTTACGACTTGTAACGCACTTCTCGCAACTTGTAACGCAGTTCTCACGACTTGTAACGCACCTCCCAGATGACGTGGAGCTCGGCCTCCCAGTCGCCGCGGCGAAGCGACGAGTCGTCGAGGTTCTTGTGCGCGTTGAAGAGCGTCTTGAGCTTCGGTACCTTGGGCCCGCACTGCCCCGCCCCCGCCTCGCACTTGCACCAGCAGTGACTCATCCTGACCCCAGATTCGCTAGTGACGACGGAGGGCTTGCTACCGACGACAGCAGTGGCTCATCTTGACCGCGGATTTGCTAGTGAGAATCGCAGTGACCCATACTGACCCAGGATTCGCTAGAGAAAGAATCGCAGTTACTCATTTCTATGACCTCTAAGGGTACATTCAAGGAAAAAGGATTCAGTGACGGCTATGGCAGCACGTGGTGAGAGGAGTCGGCGAGAATTCGAATGTCACATGCACCTAACAATGGTCTCATGGCTTGCGTTATTTATTAGAAGTCCTTGTAGTTTCTGCAAACGGAAGCATTTGAGAAGTGAATCACACGATCGTTGTGGTATGATACCATCATTAGGAAGACTAGCAAACACGGTAACTTCAGAGATCAAAACTATTCAAGGTGAGAGGCGTCCCATGCATGGTCACGACTAGGAGCTACTTTTGCTGTGCCGCTCGTTGCAACTCAAGTGCGACCAAGCCATGATCGGACGGCCATGACCGATTGTCAGCGAGGCTGACGGAATGTTATGGAACTTTTGAAAATGAGGTGACAGACTCAAGAGGACCCGAGACGCCATCTGTGATCAGTGCAAGCACCCGAGAAAGCACCTAGCCTGAGTTGCAGAATCTGGGATCCTCGATGTTGCCGAAGCAAGCTCCGTTATGCGTTTTGTCTGCTTCCATGGCCAGTAGCGAAAAGGTGATGCTGTTATCACCATTCTTATTTCAGTAGTGGAGCCTTTGAAGCCAACTCAAATACTGATATCAACACCACATCACAAAAACCCAACACAGTACAAGATAAGCTGACAAAATATCAGCAGCATATACATTGCAACTACTGGATAATTACCACTAAACGAACACTCTACGGCACACGGTCATAGTTTCAGTCTTGAAGTGAACTTAGTCCCTCCAAGCACTGCCAGCTCAGCAGCAACTGAAACCATCATGGCCTCCAGCTCATCCTTCCTATCTGACACAGGGGCCTCCAAGTTGTCCCCCGCAGTCAACGGGGTCAAAGCAGGAGCAGGAGCCTGTGCCAGCCCCTTTTCCCTTGCTGCACCCGCTCTCCAACTATCAGCTGCAGCGGCATCCATATCGTCACTGGTCCCGCTCGTATCTTCACTGGTCCCGCTCGTCCCACTGCTACCACTGCCACTGCACCTCCCACCAATGCTGATGCAACCCTCCTCCTCCGCTCCCACTCCCCCATCTCCCCCTCCCTGCTGCGGCACCGCCCCTCTCCCACCCCCACCCACCCCCTTCCCCCTCTGCCTGGGCACAGTCGCATGGCCCCACGCAGCAATACAAGCCCTCGTAGCCCGCCTCACATCCTCATCCCTCGCCGGCCCCAGCCCACACACAGCCGCCTGGATCACCGGCGGCGAGTCTAAAAACTGGAAATGCCCCGCGTCTCGCAGCACAACCTCCCAGCTGGGGTTACCAGCCTCTTTAAAGAACCAGCGGTAGTTGGAGGCGGCAGGGGCGCAGTCCCCAGGGTAGCCGCCGCCCACGACGAGCGTGGGGAGGGAGAGGGCCAGGCCCTGGTTGGCGGGGTTGGCATCAGCCAGAAGGTGTTCGATGGCACTGTTGCCTGCCCTCATGGCTGCCACTGCTGACGGGTAGCCGGGGGCCAGAGGCGCGTAGACTGCAGGGGTGAAGGTGGGGGGGAAGAGGGGTTGAAAGAGAGTTAGTTGAAGAACCAGAGGTTGGCGGGGTTGGGCTGGGCGAGGAGGTGCTCTATGGCACTGGAGCCTGCCCTCATAGTTGCCACTGCTGAGGGGTACCCGGGGGCCAGATGCGCGTAAACTGCAGGGGGGGGAGGCCCAGGAGGGATAGGGGGAAGGATACAAAGGGAGGGGTGACGGGGTGAGACAGGGCATGGGAAAACGGGTCAATGGCACTGGCGCACGAGCCATGCTCGTGCTGAGGGGAGGGGTACTGGACGACGAGGGTGGGGAGGGAGACAGCCAGGCCTTGGTTGGCGGGGTTGGGCTGGGCAAGGAGATGCTCGATGGCACTGGTGCCTGCATGCATGGCTGCTACTGCACACACATGTGTGATTAATTAACTATGTGCCCTGCACACACATGTGTCTGACGGGTGTGTGCTGGTGCTGGTGCTTGGGAACTCACTTGTGTTATCGACGGGGTCGACGAGGCCGAGGGAGAGCACTCGAGGGTCCATGGCTGCTGCCAGCACGCTCACCTTGGCTGCACATGAGCACACGCATGCATGGATGCACAGGGGATGGGTGGGTGTACGCCATACATACATTAGAAGGAACAGACACACACACATACATGAATGCACACACACACACACAAACAAAGGCAGTTGAGGGTCCATGGCTGCTGCCAGCACGCTCACCTTGGCTGCACACGAGTGCATGCAGAAAGGCAGCAATAGTGACGATCGAGAGTAGAAGGAGAACGAAATACACACTCGGGAGCGAATACACACTTGCATACACGTGAAAGAGAATCACACAGGTGTTCACAGCACAGAAACACAATAGGGAGCGGAGATCTTACCTCCTCTGGAGTGGCCACAGAGGTAGACCCGGGTGTTGTCTGCTATCCTACGAAGCAAGTGACTGCAGAGGGGAGGGGAGCGGGCAACCAGACGACCCATGAGAGCAGCTGCAACATGAGTTTTGCTGGGCCTTTGCTGCTAAGAACCATAAGTGAGTTAACTCAAAAGCCACAGCCGCTGCACCATGTTGGCCTTGAGCTAACAAAACGACAGAAGCCTGGCTGCGGCAGCATGGCATCACAGGAAAGAACCTTAATGAGAAAAGTTCGACAATGATGAGGACGATGGCATGATCAGACTCACCTGGTGCCAGCCCAGTTGATGAGCTGAGTGATGAACCGTGCACAGATGATGTCGTCCAGAGGGCCCATCAGCCCCTCCACCTGCCATGCATGCACCCGTGACTGTGTGAGTCAGTCAGGTCACTTGGCAGTTAAGTCAGTAGCTAAGTTGGTCCGTCGGTCAATTGATTGTTTGGCTGGTTGGTCGGTCAGTCAAATCAGTCAGTCAGTCAGTCAGTCAGGGGTGGTGGCAAGCACTGCATGAAACAGCAGTTGCCACTGCGTGAATCAAATATGCAATACTCACAAGCCTAAGGGTACCTAGTGAGGGACACAGAAAAACAAGAAAAAGGAAAGAAAAACCAAACACGCCCACCGAACGTGGCCCCCCTACCGAACCTTATTGTAGGTGACGACAGCGAAGCCCCAGCTGGCGAGGTGCTGGGCGTAGCTACATTGGAGTAACTTCTGAGAATCCCAAATGCTCCCTGCACCTCGTTGTAGGTACGCACGCCCCCCTACCGTACCTTATTGTAGGTGACTACAGCGAAGCCCCAACTGGCGAGGTGGTGGGCGTAGCTGCGGTACTGCGCGGAGTCCAGCAGGAACCCGCTGCTGAACACTGCCAAGGGGAACTTGTCCTCCTGTGGGGAGCGATGGGGAGCGATGGGGAGCGTGGGAAAGGGCGGGAACATGGAGGAAAAGCGAGGGAGAAGGGCAACGGGAGCAGGAGGGGAAGGCAAGAGGTGGGTGGCAGCGGGAGTGGAAGTGGGTGGAAGCATGGAAACACGGAGTCCAGCAGGAACCCGCTGCTGAACACCGCCAGGGGGAACTTGTCCTCCTGTGGGGGGGTGTAGGGAGCAGGAGAAGGGGGGAGAACGAGGGAACGGGGACGCGGCAGAGGGAGTGGGAGTGGGTGGGAGCATGGAAACACGTAGTCCAGCAGGAACCCGCTGCTGAACACCGCCAGGGGGAACTTGTCCTCCCGTGGGGAGAGGAGCAGCAGCGAAGCAGGGCGGGCAGAAGTGTGGGAGATGATTGTGGCACAGGAGAAGGGATTGGGGGGGACAGTGAGACGGGAAGGAAGGTGTGACGGGGGGCTAAGGGATCACCTCAAGTAAAGAGAGGAGGGGGAAAAGGGGGGGGAGGAGAGAGGGGGAAGGGGGAGAGGAAGGGGGGACATGGAGCACTGCACGGGCATAGGCAAGACGATGAGAGTGAAAAGGGAAGCAGTTGACCGACCTGTAACGAGTATTGAGGCGTCCATGACGTGTGCCGCATCCTCGCTGGGTACGTCACCGTTATCCGCAGCAAGCAGCCCCCTGCTGCGCAATCCGGGAAGCAGGATGCACACGTGTGCTCCTGATGGTACAGATTCTCCACATCGTACGGTCCAAATTCGCTGAATCTCTTCTCCGCAATCAACCTCTCGTGAACAGGCACGAGTCGGGCAGCGGACCCCGCTTCAGACACCCACAGGCCTTGTTTGTCGTCTAGCAGGCTGCTCAACTCCCCAGGAAGAGAGTCAACGTCTGGCTGTAACGGTAACGGTAACGGAGTCGCGTTACCCGAACCCTGGATGGACCATCGCCGGCCTGTGTTACTGCGTAACGGCCGGCCCGCTCTGTCGCCTCCACCTTCTAGAAGAATCCCTGCTCCGGCTAATGTGGCTCCACCAAGTAAGAACCTTCGGGGTATCGCTCGTGAGCTATCCTGCTTAGCATCCGCAGCAGACCTAGCTTCCGCTCCTGAACAGTCACGCGGTAATCGTGAATCTTCCAAGTCTTGTGGGTATTGTTGTGAATCCTGAGACCCCAAGTTGGTGGTAGGAGCGCTCTCTCCTAAGGTGTTGCGGCCTGACTCGTTGCTGCCTTCTGCACGTAGAGAGGAGAAAATGAAGGGTGTGATCGAGTGAAATGCAAAAGCAGGAATGGAGGCTCAAATGACCGACACACAAAACGTCTGAAGTGCCGATTACCTGATGACGTCGAGGAGTCGTTTTCTGAACATCTTAATATTCTGAGAGCGTGAGTGTAGCCTCGAGAGGGAGAGAAGTTTTTATGGAAATATTTTGATTGAGACCTGGACAGAGCGGCGGAGAAGCTGTTTGGCAGCGTGACAAGCTTCTGTGCGATCGCAAAATCCATGACGCAGTGGAATGTCTTCGTTTCTTAATGCGGCGAACGTCGTCGTCAGCAAAGCTCGAGTACGCCAATATATTGAACAGCAGAGGTTTGCAAGGGTCGTTAGAACCTCCTCAAGTAAGAGATCGAGGCCTTGTTCTGTGGCCCCTTAACTCAGAGTTAACTGGGTTCGTGGTGGCTTCATTAACTCAGGCCTTACACGTGTGAACGTTACAATCACACCGTGCCAGCTAACTCAGAGTTAGCTAACTAGGGTCACAAATACGCAAAGTAATAACTCAGGGTACGCTCCGTAGGAAGCTTGTAGGGAATCTTCTTTCACGGGCAAACTAACTCAGAGTTAGTGCTCTCGCTTACTCTAGCTTTTGGGGTGAAACTCAATACACTACTCAGAGCGCGATTCGAGCAGGGTAAACCTAGTGTAACATCAATTTGGTAAAATTTCGGAATCATTCACCCCAAACGATTAATTCCCACCAATCTCATTTCTCAAAATCTTACCATTCCGCCATATTTGTTTTGTTATATGCGATCGGGGCAGTTAGGGCACAACCGGAAAAGTTTTACGATAGAGCTTTCAAGAACCCCCACGCAACTTCCTTAACTCGGAGTTACGAGGGGCCACAGATCACCCACGTGAGTTACTACTCAACATTCACACGAGCGTAATGATGCTTTGTTGGTGATTCACACGAGCCTACACGGCTCGGTAACTCAGAGTTAGCTAACTCTGAGTTAGCGCCACAGAACAAGGCCCGAGAGGCCCCTGTCGCGAAGGTGGTCGGCTTGGGTGCTACACACAGGCACCTCGACACCTTGTTGGCAAGAAAATGCTTGCGCCGTGCTGACTAACGGAAGGACGTGTGGCTCAAACTGGGGCCCTCGTTGACATGGAATAGCCATGGCGGAGCGGTCTGACCATCCGAGGCAGCAGAACACGTGTTTTGACTGTCTCGTGTTTTGATCACCCAACCCAACACTTGAGCTCTGCTCAGCACACCCTGCTTTCTTGAACCCCACGAACGACCTCCACAAGAAACTGGGACGGAATGCACGTCCCGACTGGATTTATACCACCGTTTGTTACACTCCAATATTTCAGGACTGGTTTCTGAAAGGCCAACGGAGTATCCGGTGTTTGCTAACTATCCCAGTTGCGACAGAACTGGCACTTACGACCCCCGGTCCGCGAAACCATCGATTTAGTGCCCCTCCCATTTGTTCTTGGGCGGAATGGCTGATGTCTACCGTTGTGGTTCAAAACTCGAATCCAACCAATCGCAGCACCTCAAATCGAAGTCTCCGACAGCTGATGCAGGACTTCGCACACTTGTGGCATTTTTTCGCCTGCTTTTGTAACCACCCTCACACGAATCCTTTTCCAACCGAACAAATCAAACCAGCCCGTAAAATTGCCCAGACTAGGCTGAGAATCGCTTACGTGGCGGATCCTACCCATATCTGTTCCTGAATGACTGGCTACGGAAGTAGCGGCCACGTCGCAACTCCATCACGGCACATCTCTTCCCCAACCATCCCATGTGCGATGTCCCGCGCTCCACCACCAGCAGCCCCTATCGATCAATGCACCTTCTCCATTGTTGCTTCCTTTCCTTTCCTTTCCCTCTCCCACAGGCCTCAACACACTCCCCAGCATCCCTCCCTCACACACTCCCCCCTTCTATTCGCTCCTCCACTCAATCTCCTCTAGTGACCAGTCCTGTCCCACCTCTGCTTGGTCTAACCTCGCGCATCCCTGCCAGTCCTGCGGTTCGGTTCAATTTCTTAGTCTGGGGGGACTGGGGTTTCTCTTCAAGCAGGAGCAGCAAGCGTCATTTGTTAGCTACGATTCGAGTGACTGCAATAGATGGTTAGTTTGAGCATCGGGTAGCGGAATTGTTGAGTGAGATCTGCTTGCGGGTTTCCTAGTTCTCACTCAACCGCTCCCTATCCGAGTTCTTTTGACTATCAATCGATAAGTAGCTGGTACGCGTTACTCTGAAAGCGGCGTCGCCCTTCCGAGCAGCACCAGGCATCTAGTATTCTGCAGATTCGAAATTCTAGTTCAAATGTCAACAGGCCTTTCCCATGCAGGATTCCGTTGCAGACTCAACCAGAAGAGGTTACCAACAGATACTCAACGCAGGTGTCGCCGACGTGCAGAGACATCATTTAGGTTCTCACCTCTTGAGTACACTTACCCCCACAACTCTCGCCAATGCCTGGATCATCGAAAGCACCTACAACCTACAGTGGTCAGCACTCCAGCCCTTGCCCCGCTGTTGATATCTCGCCTGTTGTCTCGAGAAAGCACTTATAGCTATAATGGATGGATTTTTACTCGTTTCAGGTCTCGGGACTTGGCGAGCCTGCGAAATTCTGTCCCTCGAGGCTTCACATTTCGGACATGACAGGGAGCACACTGGCACTAGCCGTGTCAGAAGACGCTGGTCTCTTACCTCGTGTATATACAGTGACACATGACGACATGACGGCTGACCTATTTTTGACGATTAGTTCAGCCGTTGACGTCAAACAGGTGTGCAACTGCACCCCCCCTCCCTCCTCCCCCCTCCCCCCACCCCCCTCTTCCCCCCTTTTACTTTATCCGCAAATGTCGAATTAAAATCATACACCTTTTTTTTCCTTGGTCAGCTAGATGGATGGTCATCGAAGCTCTTCCGCGACGAAGTCGTAGGGGAGTGGAAAGTACGACAAAAGGCCGAAGACGAGGTCCAATATTCCTTGCATCTTCACTGTCATGTTAGCGGGTCTCATTCATTCCTCGCGCCCCCTGTCATCCGAAGCTGGATATTTGAAAGAGAAATGCCATTGGTGAGCACCATAGTATATTGTTTGATCTGCTGATGAAGCTTGTCGTTTGACGCTCAGTTGACTAACCCTAGCATGTATTGTTGTCTCCGCCAACAGGTTTTGGAGTCCATCATGTTCGCTGAGAAGGCTTTGCTCGCTTCTCATCCAGGTAAGCACTTCACTATATTGTGTGCTTCACTATTGTGTGAACCTACTCATAGATCGTGTGCTTCACCATTGTGTGAACCTACTCATTATCTACTTCGCAACTGGTTGCAGATCTTACCGCCGCAACTGTATGGATCCACTACCACTCCCACTCGCCCAGCTTCGACAGAGCAGATTGCTGGGGTCCTCTGCACAGCAGTGTATCGCGTTCCAGGGATGACGCGACTCTACTAGACGTTTTGGGCATCTGTTTAAGAGACTTGTTTCGCTGGCCATTTGACAGCCCAGACGTTCCAAGTGCTCCCGCTCCAGCCTTACCCGTTCAACCGCAGTACAATCCCATTAGACAGCCCCGACCACAAACGCTGGCTCTTATTTCCAGAAAACACCCAGAGCAAGTGTTTGTTCCGGTAGTTCTGGGTTTCGTCTATGTTTTGAATTGTGTTTTTCTCATGAACGTTCTTGCTGCCACAATGCAGTGAGAACCATTCAATTTGTCAATAGAACCGTGCGGCTGCTGCTGCAATTATGGTGATTACTGAGTCCTTTGTTTCAAGGCCCCATTCCGTTATACTGGTAATAAATTAATACGATGCCAAGAGCTGTTGCCATGTGTGCAAATATTATGTTAGCATATGATACCAGTTGCTTCTTCAGCTGACCAGGTACAAGCTGACCAGTCGTGGTTTTGTTGGTGTAGTATACAGAGCAAGGCATAATAATCTGATGTATGCACTAGCCTGACAAGGTCAGTAGTTAGTTACCATGCATTTACAGTCCATTCTTCGTGGCTCATAATCATGACTCATGAGTCATGACGGCTACACACGGTGGAAAACAGTTTATGTTCCGATGTGCAACAATCAGACTGCAAATAATGTTTAGGAGGAGCATGAGACATGACCTGACCGGTAATCGTGACCTTACCATACCACAGCAAGAGTTGGTGGCCCAAGTCCTTGTTCATAACATCAACTCAACAGGTCTAAAACACACGTTCGTGCAACAGGTCTAACAAGTAGCAATTTCTCCCCCTGATTTCACTGGTTTATTAAAAGCAGCCCACCACACCTCAATAAATGTGCAGCAATAGGTCTATAGTACACTAATTAAACTCCCGAGTCCCCACCCCCAACAAACACCATTCAGTAAACGAAGCCTGCATGGCTAACAGCTGTTTAGGCACAGCAACAGATTTAATTAAAATGCTGCAACTCGGACAAATCCCCACTGGATGACTCTGCTTCAATCAAATCACGGAGCTTGGCGGCCCTGCATTGATAGCATATGGAGAACCATGGGCAGGATTTGAAACAAACATAAGATATACTGTGTGATGATTTAACTTCGTACACAAGCTGCAAGCGAAGCCAGAGACGTACCACAGTCGAATCCAATGAAAGCGAGGGAGCTGCTGCAGCGGGTGCGAGCGCAGAAGTCGAACGCAGTGTCCTCAACGGCTGCCTTGAGAGGTGCAAAGCCCGCCGGACAGGAGCAGGTCGGGGGCGAGCCGTCAGTGGGAGATGTGCAGAGCGCTTCAACGGGGCATGCTGCCGGCACCATGCACTTGCGGGTAACTGGAATGGGGGGAAGGGGAGCAGGGGAGAGCATTTTCAAGTCAAGGGGAAGCTGACCCATCAGGGGAAGCTGTGCAGAGCGCTTCCACGGGGCATGCTGCCGGCACCATGCACTTGCGGGTAACTGGAATGGGGGGAAGTGAGCAACGAGGAGCAGGAGGGAGCAGGGGAGATAATTCAATAGTAGACTGTGCAGGTCGGGGGCGAGCCATCAGTGGGAGATGTGCAGAGCGCATCCACGGGGCATGCTGCCGGCACCATGCACTTGCGGGTAACATGAATGGGGGGAAGGAAGGAGCAGGGAGCAGGAGGGAGGAGCAGGGAGGAGGGAGCAGCAGGTAGCCACAGGGAGCGAAGGAAACCAGGAAGTTGAGGAGTTTGAGAAAATATCAAGATCCTTAATTCCTTAGGGGAGGAACTGGAGCAAGGTTGTAAAAGGTGCGATTGGGATGGGTAGTAGCAGGGGGTGGAGAGAAGACTGAGGAGCTTGATGGGAGATGGAATTTGGTACGTTTGAGTTGTTGGAATGATGATACAAGTGAAGACGGGTTGCACCCACACAAAAGAGGTGGAGATAAGTGTGTGTATTATGCATCCTCAATATGGGAAGATGCTGTGATGGAGAGAGAACATTCACTCGCATCGGTTGATACATCGGCGGACGGAACACAATGGCGAGAGAACATTCACTCGCATCCCAAAGCGAGAACTTCGGTTGGCGAGAGCACAAAGATTGGCGAAAACAATATTCGCGAGAGAATATTTACTCACTCGTGCACGACGGCGAACCAGCCTCGCGAAGGCACGAGCACCCTCCCACGTCCAGCGCGTCTTGGCACACGAGCCGCGTCAAGCACTTCTGCCGCACTCCGAGCTTGCACGTCGCAGCGCCTGAGAATTCACATGGAACAAAGGGGACGAGACGAATTAGAAAACAAGACATTCGTTCAGAAGGGGCAAATGAAAATATTCAAACACACGCCTACGCGAATGTGGGCGTAAACTGCAACGAGAAAAAGTGATCGGTTCACGAAGCAATGGGAGAGGAATGGGGATCAGGGAAGAGGTGCCCGGCAATGGGGTGACGCGGGAAACATGGGAGAGCGTAAACGTAAACTGTAATGCGATGTACGCATCTTGCATGAAGGAAAACAAACAAGTACTCAACAAGCGATGGACCCTGTGAAGTCAGTCAACTGTGTACCTGACGCGCCAAACACATCAGCTGATAGCGAGGATGCAGTCGCTCCTCCACCTCCGCTCCCACTCTTGGACATTGACTTTTTCTTCTTCTTGGGCGGCTTTTTCTTGGGCTTCTTAACAGGAGCCTTCTTAGGGGGAGGCGGACGCGGCGGAGGGGAACGGGGGGGAGGCGGAGAGGCGGCAACTGCGGGCGGCGGTGGCGAACTGGCAGTGGCGGAAGGATCTGGGTCGGCTCCAACGGAAAGGTCCGCGGAAGCTTCTTTGGCGCCTGGCGGGGAGAGAACGCCGGACGCGGAAGGCAGGACGGGAGGAGTCGAGCTGTTAATAACGGGTACAGCGACTGGTGGAGGCGGGCTCGCTATAACGGGCACGGTGACAGGAGGAGGCGGGCTGCTTACAACCGGAACGGCGACTGGTGGAGGCGGGCTGTTTATAACGAGTTCAACTGTCGGAGGATGCGTCCTGCTTGCATCGGTTTGAGCAGGGGGAGGGGGGCAGCTTGTAACGGATTCGACTACTGGGGGAGGCGGGGAGAGAGTGCTCGAGACCGCTAGCGCGAGCGGAGGCAACGGGGGAGGTGGGGAATCCACAGGGGGTGGTGGAGAATACACAGGAGGAGGCGGAGAGCTGACAAGGGGAAGGGGAAGAAGGGGGATGGGAGGTGGCGAGGGAGGGGGAGACGGGGGAGGGGAGGACAGCAGCGGAGGGGGAGACGGGACAAGTGGAGGAGGGGAGGCGACGAGCGGAGGGGGAGAAGCGACAAGTGGAGGCGGGGAGGCGACGCGCGGAGGGGGCGACGCTACAAGTGGAGGCGGGGAAGCGACGAGCGGAGGGGGCGACGCGACAAGTGGAGGCGGGGAAGCGACGAGCGGAGGGGGCGACGCGACAAGTGGAGGCGGGGAAGCGACGAGCGGAGGGGGCGACGCGACAAGTGGAGGCGGGGAAGAAACGAGCGGAGGGGGCGGGGAAGAGGCAAGTGGAGGAGGGGGGGAATTGAGCGGAACGGAAGTGTCGGTGACGGTGCTGGCGGATTGATCTGTCACCATTCCAGTGGTGCCGGGGGGAGACGGAGGAGGAGGGGGACGAGGCGGAGGGGGGGGACGCGGAGGAGGTGGCTTAGGCGGACTGGGCGGCGGCTTCGGCGGCGGAGATGGCGGCGGCGGTTTCGGCGGCGGGCTCGGCGGCTTGGGCGGCGGCGGCGGGGAAGGCGGTTTCGGCGGAGGAGGCGGACTTGGAGGCGGCTTTGGCGGGGGTGATGGCGGCGGCGGCTTCGGCGGGCTGGGCGGATTAGGGGGCGGCGGCGGGGACGGCGGAGGGCGCGGTGGGGGAGGCCTGGGGGGAGGCGGGGACGGCGGCGGTGGCGACGGCGGCGAGCGATTCGCGACGAATTTCTGAACGCAAACCGCGCTGGAGAAAAAGCTCGAACCCGACTCGGTACCCCCGAGCGGCACGAATCCCGTCGTGTCGGTATCTATCGCGCCGTCCGCTGCAAGCGCCATCGCGTATACGCCTTCGGGAAGCGCGAGTAGCGCCAGCGCCGGGCTGCTGGGATACACCGCGAGCTCCCCGCCGTCATATGCGGCGGTGGAGTATTGAAAGGAGCCTAAGTACGCCGCCGAGGCGCATCCTCCTGCCTCCGTGTAGCCAATCGCGTCCATGGTCCCCAAAAAGGTCGCGCCTCGGGACGCCATGAGCGTAGACGTGCCGCCGTAATTCGCGGCGCTGGTAACCAGCACGTTCTTATTCTGCGGATCCACGCCGAGTGATCCGGGCGTGCCTGTCGTCAGCACTGTTGTCGATAGCGGCGGCGGGAGCGCGGTTCCCGCGAGCGGAAGTGCGTACGTGTAGAGAATGTTCGTGTCGTACCGGAGAATGGCTAAGAAGCCGCCGCCGGGAGAACAGACGGCCTGCCGCGCCGCGTACGACGCCGAAAACATCTTAATCGCCGCATTGGCTTGGAAATTCCCAGTCGTCGGATCTATCGGCACAACGACCACCACGTCAGAATCGTCAGCCGTGACGTGGCAGGTGAGCACGAGGAAATCCGAGGGGGAGGCGGCTGGCGAAGAGCAGAACGAAGCGGAAAGACACTGGTAACCCGCTCCGACGAGCTTGCGCGACGAGCCCGTCACCCGGTCTACTGAAACCGCACCCGCCGCTGTCTCCGACCCATCCGCTACCACCAGAAGATTCTCGGAAGGTCCCCCAAGCGCTACAACCGTTCCTGAAAACCCGCCGGGGAGAGCCACGGGCGGTAGCGGCACCGCGCCGTCTAGGGTGTAGTTAATCGCGTTTAGATACGAGCCGCCCGAAGATAAGTAGGCCGTGCCGTCGGTCGCGACGCCGCAGGAAGTGAGCTGCGCGTTAGCGTTGCTGTCGGCTTTGCTGGAATAGCCTATTTCGCGACGCGTTCGGAGATTAATCTCCCATACCTGGGACGTCGTGTCGCCTGTGAGGGGATCGTACACGCCGCCGCCTACTATCGCTACCGGGAGGCCTATTGTCGAGTATTGGCATAGCGCGGGGGACGGAAGAAGGGCGAAGGACATGAAGAGGAGGAGAAGTGGCGCCGCCGTGAGTGACGCCGCGATTGCCGCCGCCGGTCCACGTGGGGATCCCACGTGGCGGCGCGGCGGCAGCCGCACAGCCATTATGTGGCCGTAAGGAAAGGTTCCGTCAGCTAAGTGGGATTCATCCTGATGACGCGGCGGAATGTGCGGCGGAATATGCGGCCAAGGACAATGAGAATGCGTGTCCGAGGTGGGTTATTAGGGAATGAGATTCGACGGGTAGGTAAGGTTGGGGGTCAGGACAGGATGCTCACGCTGCGTCGGTTATGGTGGGAGGCAATGGCGCATGTGGGGAGGGTGGGCTGGCTGGCGGCTTGGCAGAAGAGATTTGTTGTTCAGGGGTTCATCAGTCTTCAGAACTGACTGGACTGAATTGAACAGAAGGCAACGCAACGGGGGCTGGGTGTTGTTTGTGGGGCTGGCGAAATTGGAGTGCGGAACAGTGCGTAGTGGGGTCCTCTTCTACACCGCATCCACAACGCAGTCCTTTGTGTGTGGTGTGGTCCTCCTCTGACCCGACGTGTAGTGTACCGTGTGTAACGACATGGCTGGATGTAACGACGACAATCAGACGTGTTTGAAATTGTCGTGTTGACAACGATAGACTTCTCGTGGCGAGGAAGCGTGATAGAAGAGGAGTGAAGTGGGATTGGGTTGGTAAGTTGGAGGATGTGCCATGATGCGTCGTGGCGAGGAGAGGCGATGGAAATGCAGCAGAGTGAACTTGAGTTGAGAATCTCCTCCACCCCCATCAAGTAATCGAACAAGCAACCATGTCATCGTCGTGCGCATGGAGCGATGAAACGAACGAGTGAAAGGATGAATCGGCGGGCATGCGGGTTCCGTACACCTTGCACCATAACGTGTACCACAGAAACAGTCACGCGTCTGGGTGGGAGATGTTTTGGTTGGGTTGAGGGAAGTGCCTGGGTTTGCAGATGAAACGCATACACGTAGATTGCAATGTAGCAGGACCTCAAGCATGGTGGTGGTGTGGTGTGGTGATGGCGGTGAATCTGCCCCGAATTTGCATGGATCTTCACCTGCCCCTTCCTCGCTCGAATCGCAGATTCCCTTGAAGGCAGTTTGGCTACCCCGGGTGGTTCATTCAGTTGAGACTTTCGAGTGGCTGCAACATGGACGCAGCAACTCCAAATTGTTGGCCAGGATAATAACAAAATGGTTTGGAAGTGTAATCGTGTAGAAGGTGTACACCCTCTTTCTCACCTATCTCACCGGCGGAAGCACTGGCTACAGTGTTTGGACGTAGCGGGCTGGTGAGATAACTCGGTTGCGGGCAAAGTCGCACGAGGGTTTGAAACACGCCTTGGGCCGTAAAAAACCATTAACGTTGAATAACCATCCCAACTGCTTTGAAAACAACAGTACCGTTCCAGAACTTAAAAAATCTTGACTAAACGCCCTGGGTCAAATTGTCACTATAACGCATGTGATAGGACCTTCTTGGGTCCGGTGCGGTCACACTAAGCGTCTTGGTCAGTATAACATATGCCAGTCTATCGAGAATGAGGGTGTACTATCCATTTTGACAACCGTAGTGATATTTCTCTCTTACACCCAAGCTGTCTTTCTCGCCTGGCTACCATTGCCGTTATGAGCCAGCCTGAAAAAATCTGACCTGAAGGCAGAGCGCAGGTGGCTGCCACACTGGCCCTGTGGACGAAGTTCTGTCTTCCAGGTGGGTAGCCAACTCTACCAACTTCTAGGGTGGGCAAACTTGCGCGACGCGACAGACCACGAACTTCTCTCAATCCTATCGACCGATCTCGCACCGCATGTAGGGCGACCGAACCCCCCGCAAATGAATCGACTTACATGCGCTTTTGCGATTGTATCTGCCATTTTTGACGGGTTGGAGTCGGTGTTCCCTCTCGATATCATTGTGTCGCGTGAAGTCGTAACTATTGCTACATTGGTTTGTTTTTTGTTTGCAAGGTTTTCTGTTTCCGGTGGCATTTTTTTCGCCATCTGTCCATCGCGATTTTCTGAAACTTTTAAGGCGCATGAAACTTAAGCTGGGGCTGACAAAAAAAAACCCCTTAAAGGGAGTGACGCAATTCGGGATGCATCAACCCTAAACACAGGAACTGGCAAGGTGTTTAGGGTTGATGCATTTAAAGCGGTGCCTGGCTCGCTAGGGGTTTTAGTTGTTTTTACACCGTTTAAAAAACAAGTCATTAAAATTTGCTAAGACAAGCCTTGTTGGCGCGTCTAGACTGAAGTGACGTAGCAGGTCGCAAAATTTGTCTTTGATGAAAGAAATGAAATCCCGGGCTGTAATCTCGCGATTCTGACTGTAACACAAAAGAGAAGCTTTCGCTGCATGAATATAATGTGGAAGCGCATGTAGGTCGATCCATTTGGATGAGGTTTGGTCGACCTACCTGCGGTGCGAGCCTGGTCGATGGAATTTAGAAAAGTTTGTGGTCTGTCGCGTCGCGCAATTTTGCCTCTAGGGTGCGACGAATCTGTACTCGCATTGACAGACTCAATTTCCTATGTAATATGCATTACGATTAGAAGTAGAAACAGTCATACCTCACAATCTTACTTTGTGACTGCGTAACTCCTTTTACACGAATGACCGGTAAAATATTTCCGCAAGGAGTCTCGTCGTAATCAACCGACCAGTAAAATTACTCGAGCACTCTCCTATAGCGTACAAAGCCTGGCATTATTCCCCCCAAATGACAACGCCAAACCTGCGACCGAACCAATCGCAAGGCAGCCACAGCAGGTCTATCCTCTCCCGACCAATTTACCTGCCAAGCTCCTCGGTGTTACCCAGTGTCCGAACCAACCTGCCAGCAAGTTCGCGCCCTCTGTGACCAGTGAAGTTCAGTGGAGTGAATTTAATTTTGGTCAACTGCATTCAGGTATTTGACTAGTGTTCTTCCCGCGCAAGAGGCGCGACCATTAACCTTGCTCGGGGTTACGTTCAATTCCCTGATCGTAGGAAGGATTGATTGACGCGTGTTCCAACGATTTCGTGCAAGTCCTGCTCCTGCATTTGCGCGCGACAAGTATGTCAGGCTCGAAGAAGCTCATAAATGACCCGTCAGGTGCGAAACTGTAGCTCCACGCCATCTCGTCTCGCTTACGCGATTTATATTTTCCCGCTTTGCGAAACTCTCTAAAACGGCCAGTTTTCAGGCGTAGGTTCTGTATGCGTTGGCATTTATGTTCAAGTAAAACGCCTTGAAGCTCGTATGTGCATGCGAATAAGACTCGCTGTGAGTCGTCAGAGAAATACAAACTTCAGCTGCACTGGCTGAGCTCACTTCCGCCTTGCTGCATGTTCATGGGTCTAAATAATTCAGAATTTCTCCAATTCCGGGTGTAATTGCCGCGCAGATGTGGTCCTCGAGATGATCGAGGGCTTGGTGGAGACCTACCCCAACCTACAGTACCTCGACGGCTTCCCTGACGTGAGTTGCTTCTCTCAGGCGCCTCAAAGTTGTAAGGGTTTAAGTGGATTTTTGGAAAACAACCTAGAGATACCGTTTGGGACCTAAATGGCTTCCTGGACGTTTGTCTGGATGGCTTTCGTGACGTGGAGTGGAGGTCCATCATAATGAGCGGGACAATTCTTTGTGCAAGAACATCTGTGTTCTGATTCCATCTTGATTTTTCAACTTTGAATATGCTGACTCATAATGAGTACCCGTCAACTAGCGATCTGTCCCGCTTAGCAACAGGGAGTGGCTCAAGTCTCTGGCTATACAAAGCAAGAGGATATTCTCAAAATCCCAGCGTGCGTCAGCTGCAGAAAATTATGAAATGTTCCTGGCGAAATCAATGCAGGTGAAGGTGGTGCTGCGAGCTGACGTCAGCAGAGGGACGTACGGGAAGGTGGCAATCATTTCGGGCGGCGGGAGCGGGCACGAGCCAGCACACGCAGGGTTCGTGGGGAAGGGCATGCTCACTGCCGCGGTGTGTGGGGATGTCTTCGCCTCGCCTTCAGTCAACGCTGTCCTCATGGTATGGTATGGTATGGTATGGTATGGTATGGTATGGTATGGTATCGTATGGTATCGTATGGTATGTATGGTAGTAATTATTTGGCTCGAGTCAGCTCATGCAGGGTTCGTGGGGAAGGGCATGCTCACCGCCGCCGTGTGTGGGGATGTATTCGCCTCGCCTTCTCATGGTGGGTGAGCATCGCATATGGTGAGTGAGAAGAATAAATGAATGTCGGCAAATGGTGAAGGGTGAAGCTGATTGACTCCGGAGGAGAAGGGTGAAGCTCACAGTCTCTCTCGAATTGACATGCATTGAGTCGACTCAAAACACAAAAGGGTGAAGCTCACAGTCTCTCTCGAATTGACATGCATTGAGTCGACTCAAAACGTGTTTTGAGTCGACTAAAAACACAAAAGGGTGAAGCTCACAGTCTCTCTCGAATTGACATGCATTGAGTCGACTCAAAACACAAAAGGGTGAAGCTCACAGTCTCTTTCGAATTGACATGCATTGAGTCGACTCAAAACACAAAAGGGTGAAGCTCACAGTCTCTCTCGAATTGACATGCATTGAGTCGACTGAAAACGTGTTTTGAGTCGACTCGAAACACAAAAGGGTGAAGCTCACAGTCTCTCTCGAATTGACATGCATTGAGTCGACTCAAAACACAAAAGGGTGAAGCTCACAGTCTCTCTCGAATTGACATGCATTGAGTCGACTCAAAACACAAAAGGGTGAAGCTCACAGTCTCTCTCGAATTGACATGCATTGAGTCGACTCAAAACACAAAAGGGTGAAGCTCACAGTCTCTCTCGAATTGACATGCATTGAGTCGACTCAAAACGTGTTTTGAGTCGACTCGAAACACAAAAGGGTGAAGCTCACAGTCTCTCTCGAATTGACATGCATTGAGTCGACTCAAAACACAAAAGGGTGAAGCTCACAATCTCTCTTGAATTGACATGCATTGAGTCGACTCAAAACGTGTTTTGAGTCGACTCAAAACACAAAAGGGTGAAGCTCACAGTCTCTCTCGAATTGTCATGCAGTAGATTTACAAGCCACGCCGCTGGCGTATTGTTGGACGACGCCGAGAGAGAGGAGGATTCGCTGGATCTATTTAAATTCGTTGCATCTGCTGAGCACTGTGTCAAACATACGACCCACTCAAGTCACCAGGAACCCCGTTAATTCGTCAGTACAGTCTCCCACCAAACAAACACCCCCTCCCCGCTCCCCCTTCCCCCCCCCCCCTTCACCCCCCACCCAAAGCCCCATTTCAACTTCCAGAAAAATGGTAGGCACACCCTGGTGCCTTTTGAGACGTCTCAAAAGTAGGCTCACCCTGGTGCATATGCATGCATGCACCATGTTCAGGTGCTTGCTCGCTTGTTTGTTGTTCGTGTGCATGTCTCAAGACACCCCTGTGCTTGGGGTTCCTTCCTTGTGCATGCAGGCCATTCGGGCAGTGACTGGGCTTGCTGGCTGCCTCTTGATCGTCAAGGTGTGTCATATGGCAGCAAGGGTTATAGGCAAATATGTAATGCATCGCATTTCACCTTCTATCTGCTGCTGTGCCAACCAAGTCTTCACGACCTGACGTAAAAGTTAGGTTTCCGAACAAGCCCAGAAGCCCCATATTCTCAGCTGCTGCTGTAAATTGAATTCAAGGTGTCCGTCGCCCCCTTACTTGCCCTCCATGCTCCGAGAGGTACAGTTCATTATGAACAGCAGGTTCCTCATTATTTCCCCAGAAGGACAAGATAAATGCTCACTAAGCTCTCGAGGAAGATGAAGTTCTCCTACCATCAGGTTCCTCAAGAGTAGTACAGTGTAGACAGCGGTTGCTTCAACTGTTTGACGCTTCAAGAAGAGTTCAGTTCAGTATAGCCACTAAATTCTCGTGTCTTCCTGTAGTGGTTTGGCTGGTGAGTTGACTCCAAGACATGTCTTCTCATCACCATCGCATCACTTTCCCCCCTCTTTCCGCCCTTCCTTTTTGGCCAGAGCTACACAGGCGATCGGCTCAACTTCGGGTTAGCAGCAGAGCAGGCCAAGGAGGAGGGCTTCAAAGTCGACGTAAGTCAGTCAGTCCTCTTGTGTGAGCCTCCTCGTCTTCACACATCGTGAACTGCACTGCCCTATCTCCAGGGGTTTAAGATCTCTGGACGGCTATACTTCACGATTCAACCCACCAATTGGAGATTTCACGATTCTCTCATTGGGACTGCCCCCGATTCCCTCCCCATCCATTCCTTGCTCATTTCCGATGTACTTAAGAGCCTTGAGCTCATTTCGTAATGTATCAGTTTAAGCTCAAGTTCTTACACTTCACAATTCGTAACCCTCCCTGGGAGTCCCTGCTTCAGACCCTTCAGCTGGCCGCCTCCTCTCACCGCTCTTCCCCCTCACGTCCATTCCTGAGTCTCTCCCCTAGTGCTTGTATGTGAGTTGCTGCTTCAGGTGGTGGTGGTGGGAAAACAAGGTTACGATGCCAATTTAGTTCTTTCATGGGCTGATTATCTCCCATCGATCCCCACTTCCCTGATGGCCTTGCGTCCAAACTCCGACCCCCCTGCTTGTACGCCCGCCCGGCTGCCCTGACTGATTGTCAGATGGTGGTGGTGGGGGACGACTGTGCGCTGCCACCTCCCAGGGGCATTGCCGGGAGGAGAGGGCTCGCTGGGACGGTCTTTGTACACAAGGTGGGTGGGTGTGCTTCTGTATTGCCCATCAATGCTTTGCATCTGAATTGCTACCAATCCGAAGATGGTGGTGGTGGGGGACGACTGTGCGCTGCCACCTCCCAGGGGCATTGCCGGGAGAAGAGGCCTTGCGGGAACGGTTTTTGTTCACAAATTAGGTGGAAAAAAGAAGAAGAAAAAAGAAGAAACAAGGTTCTTCTTCACACAAGGGTCAGGTTGGTTTCCTTCTTCCCCCTGTATACCAATTTATTTCCCCCCGCCGCACACCACATTCAATCCCCGAAGACCAGATCTTGTCTCCAAATCTCTGTCCCCCACCTGACGTCCCTTCCGCCTCCTTCCCTCCCTTCCTCCCACTGCAGGTGGCAGGAGCAGCCGCAGAGGAGGGCAAGTCACTCGCTGACGTGGCAGCAGAGGCTCGCCAGGTGGCAGGTGGGTACTGGCTGGACTAGGATTCACTGCGGGTCAGACATGAGAGAATGCTGGTTCCAAGAAAGGGCCCTTTCTTTTCTTTTCTCCCTGCGTCGGCTTTGCTCAGACTTTGTCACCATACCACCCCCAATCCCCTCCCCCCCTCCTTCCCCTCCCCCCCCTCCCTCCCGCTCCTCCTTGCACTGCTGACTTCGCCCATACCACAGGGCTGGTGGGCACCATGGGGGTGGGTCTCTCCGTGTGCACCGTGCCGGGGGGCTTCCCCTCCGATCGGCTCCCGGCCACCAAGATGGAGCTGGGGCTGGGCATTGTGAGTGGGTTGGGCATGGGGTGAATGGGTGAGGATGGGGTGAGTGGGGGTTATGGGGCGAAATGGGGTGAGTGGGGGGGAATGGGGCGAGCGACTGGGGTGCCATGGGTTGAGTAGGGGGGTATGGGGCTGGGTGTATACACGCGTCCATGTTGTCTCTATGTCTGAATTTCTCTGACCTACCATGCAACCACCCACCCACCATTGCATGCAGCACGGTGAGCCAGGAGCAGCGGTGGTGGACTGGACATGCAGCCGGTGGACGTGATGGGTTACCACTCTGTGATTACATGTACATTCATCCTTCCCCACCTTGCCATCCCCCACCCACCCATGCAGCACGGGGAGCCAGGAGCAGCAGTGGTGGACATGCAGCCGGTGCATGTGCCGGGTCACCCCTCTGTGATTATGTGCCTGTGTGATTGTGCCATCCCTCACCCACCCACCCCTCCATGCATGCGTGCAGCACGGGGAGCCAGGAGCAGCAGTGGTGGACATGCAGCCGGTGGACGTCGTCGTGTCGCACATGCTCAAAACAATCAACAACCCCGTGAGTCTAGCTCTAAAATATCTTCAACAACAACAACAAGAAAACAATTAAAGCGTCCGTCTGATATCAAATTAAGCGTCGGGCTCAAAACCATAAACAACCCTGCAAGTCATTTTCCAATCAAGTGCCTGAGAGCACCAAAGCCGCTTTCGAGAATTCTCGAAGCCGCTTCTTCAAGCAATTGCCCGAAACCATCAAATCAAAATTAGCCGCATCAGTGGCTCATGGGCTCCCAGTTGTCATGGAGAAAGAGGGAGGGTTCCTTACAGTGTCTGCCTTGTCTCTCCTCTTTCTCCCCTTCCATTCCTCCCACTCCCAATCCTCACTCATCCCGTTATCCTTCCATTCTTTCTCCTCCCATTCCCTTCCTTCCCTCATTCTTCCCCCCCTCATTGCTCCCAGGACACAGGCTACATGCCTCTCGAGCTTGGGAGCAGGGTAGCGCCCCGTCCTTGTCACTCCTGTTTCTCCCATTCCCTCCCCTCACCTTTTGCTCTCAGGAGACGGGCTACATGCCTCTCAAGCTCGGCAGCAGAGTAGCTCTCATGGTGAACAGGTATGGTGAATGAACAGGTATTGTAAACAGGTATGGTGAACATGTATGGTGGTCTTGGTGAACTGTTTTAAAGATTTTCCCCTCCCTTCACCACCTCCCCTCCACCCTCTGTAGCTTGTGTGCACCTTCAGCCATGATAGTTTTCTCCTGCGCTCCCATTTCCTCTGCTCAACCTTCTTTTTTCGCCTCTCCCCCACCTTCCCCCGTCCCTGCCTCCCTCCCTTCCACTACCCAATACCAGCCTGGGCGCAACACCAGCCATGGAGGTTATGATTGCGGCAGGCAAGGCTGTAGCACAGCCACTCCCCCCCTCCCCTTCCCCCCCTTTCCCCTACCATCCTCTCCCCCCTCTCCATTCCCCCAGCCTGGGCACAACACCAGCCATGGAGGTCATGAGTGCGGCTGGCAAGGCTGTGGCGCAGCCACTCCCCCTTTTCCCCATCCGAGAGTGCCCTTCCCCCCACCCCTCCCCTCCTTTCTCCCGCCATCCCCTCCCGTTTCCCCCCTCCCCTCCCCCAGCCTGGGCGCAACACCAGCCATGGAGGTTATGATTGCGGCAGGCAAGGCTGTAGCGCAACTACAGGTGAGGATGATGCAAATAGTGCCGCAACAGCTACCACCACTCACTCGCTCTGTCTGTGACTCTCTCTGTCCGCGTCTGCATAGCATCTCTCTGCACTCCTCTTCACCGCTACTCACGCCCATGTACACATCTCAACTGCTCTGCACCCCTCTGCATCCCTCTGCACGCCTCTCTGCTTGCCCCCGTGTGCACCATGGCAGGTGGAGCATGGGCTGGCAGTGGAGCGAGTGTATGCAGGCCACTTACTCTGTCTGTGTCTCTCTGCACCCCGCTGCACCCCTCTGCACCACTGTGTACACCATGGCATGGCAGGTGGAGCATGGGCTGGCAGTGGAGCGAGTGTATGCGGGCCATTTCATGACTTCCCTCGACATGTCAGGTGACAGGCTCTCCACACACAACCACACACAGCCACTGGTGCTGTCAGGTGCTGGTGCTGTCAGGTGGTGTCAGGTGCTGTCAAATTTTGTCAGGTGACAGGCTCCACACACACAGGCACCTGAAAGACTGTCACACATTCGTTGGCTTGGTTTGTCTCTGCTTGTCTTAAATGTCAGATTGCCATCCTCATTGTAACCTACATCAATCCTATAAGCTTAGGTTAGAGATAGCCACCCAAACTTAGTTTGGGTGTAGAACTAGGGCTAACCCTAGTTGGGGGTTGGAACTCAAACCTTGGCCCCCAAGGTTGGGTTGGGAATTATTGGTCCCCCCAATAATGTTGAAGCACTTGGTCAACATTATTGGTCCCCCCAATAATCCCTCAACCCAACTTATTAGTGGGGGCCAATAATGTTGGCTTGGTTCCAACCAACCCACCCCCCTTTAGCACTACTATGTATACCCCCATCTATCCTAATCAACTCAATGGTTCTTCCTCACATTTTATCACATGGTAATCAGAGCAACAACGGTTAACACCGTCTCTCGATTCTAAGGACCACATCTAAACGCGTGCCATATCACGCCCCTCCTCACGCGACACTACGTCGCCCTTTGCGCCTAGTGCGCCTATACGCCGTCACGGCCCCCCTCCCCCCTCCCCTTGCGCCAAATTTCAGCGCCCTCCTCTCACGGCCCTCCACTACCCTCCCCCTCACAAACGCGCTGACCGTCCGAACAGCCACGTCGACCATCGGAACGGCCAGCGCAACCGTCGGATCGACCATCTCGACCGTCGGGACGGCCACATTGACCGTCGGGACGGCCACGTCGACCGTCGGAACGGCCAGAGCGACCGTCGGGACGGCCACGTCGACCGTCGGAACGGCCAACGCGACCGTCGGGACGGTTAACGCGATCGACGGGACGACCACGTCGACCATCAAGACGGCTAGCGCGACCGTCAGCACGACCGCGCCAACCGTTCGAACGGTCAGCACGACCGTCGCGACGGTCATGACGACCGTCGTGACCTAATTCGCGATCGCAGACGGTCGCCACTGCCACGACGAACGGAGCCGTCCGTCGTAACCTAAAACGGGCGGACGACGCGGGCGCGAGCGAACGACGCACCTGTGTGCGACAGCGCATCCGCGGACGGACGAGCACCCGCGGGCGACGAGGCACATCCGCGGACGGACGTGCACCCGCGGGCGACGAGGCACATCCGCGGACGGACGCGCACCCGCGGGCGACATGGCGCATCCGCGGACGGACGCGCACTTGCGGGCGACGAGGCGCATCCGCGGACGGACGCGCACCCGCGGGCGACGAGGCGCATCCGCGGACGGACGCGCACCCGCGGGCGACGAGGCGCATCCGCGGACGGACGCGCACCCGCGGGCGACTAGGCGCATCCGCGGACGGACACGCACCCGCGGGCGACGAGGCGCATCCGCGGACGGACGCGCACCCGCGGGCGACGAGGCGCATCCGCGGACGGACGCCCACCCGCGGGCGACGAGGTGCATCCGCGGACGAACGCGCACCCGCGGGCGACGAGGCGCATCCGCGGACCGACGCACACTCGCGGGCCACGAGGCGCAGCCGCGAACGAACGCGCACCCGTGGGCGAACAGGCGCATCCGCGGACGGACACACACGCGCAATCGGCAAGGCGCAACCACGGGCGACACAACCGCAGCTGCGGGTAACCCGGCGCCGCCGCACGCAACGTGACCGCACCACCCTTCCAGGTGGTGTCGTCCCTCCTCCCCTCCCCCTTTTTTGACCGCACCCGCCCTCCAGTCGGTGTCGTCACCCCCTCCCCCCCTCCTCCCCCTCATGGCGGACGACTCTACTCCCATTGAGCTCGGAGCTATCGACAAGCTCGAGCTCCTTCATGATACCACCGCTGTGAACTGGGCGTCGTTCGAGGATACACTCCACACCCACCTTGGCTCTGTCATCATCCAAGACTACTGTCTCCTTGACATAGTCCTTGAAACTTCTAATGGCCTTCCACCCGTTCTCCCTCCTCCTCTTGCTCCCCCTCCCCCCGATGCCCCTCCACTTCCAGAACCTATTGACCCCCCCCCCAATCCTCCAGTTCATGATGATCACCCGGATCGCTGAGCGGCCAACTTGAACAACTACAATAAGCTACGTGACACCTACACCATCCAGCGTGAAGCACACCGTGTTGCGGAGGAAGCACATGCTGTCGCCGCTGCACGTATCCTCCAGTACGAAAAAGATGAGAAGGATCATGCTGAGGAGCTTCGCAAACTTCACAAGGATGTCGCAGCGTGGCGTGTTGCGAATCGCCGCGCACTCGCCATCATCTTCTCCTGCATCCCCTCACACCTCAAACGCGACCTCCGTCCCACCTCCTCCTCTGGCCTCTGGAAAACCCTCTCTACTTAGTATGATCGATAGGATCTTCGCTCCCTCCTTGCCCTCTTTCGCAAGTTCCAAGACACCACCCTTGACTCCTCTCCCACTGCTGCTGCCTACACCCGCCGCCTCATTGATACTGCACAACACCTCAACGATCGGGGCATTGTCATCTCTGAGTCTCTCCTTACTGCACGCATTCTCGACTGCCTCCCCCCCACATATGACACATACCGCATCACCTTCACCTCCCGCTATCGCCGCCCTCCTCCTGTGGCTGACACCATCGAGTGGCTTCTTGACAGCGAAGCCGACCTTCAACGTGACTCCACCACTATCAATGCAGTTCAGACTCGCAAAGCCCCCACAGGCAACCAGAACAGCGGCGGAGGTGGCGGCCACGGCGGTATTAGCAGTGGTGGAGGAGGACGTGGAGGTGGGCGAGGAGGAGGACGTGGTGGTGGCCGAGGTGGTGGGCGTGGCGGACACCCCTCACCTTCGGGCACCCTCCCCCCGTGTCAGTACATCATTCGCTATGGCTCCAACAAAGGTCAGCCATGCTCACAGACCACTCATACCATTGACACGTGCTTCAAAGCCCTCACTGACGAATGGTTTGACCGTGGCAATGTTGGCACCCCACCTCGCTGGAACACTGTTTTCCCACGCCCCTCTCCCCATGACATCCGCACTCTTCCCGCCTATCAACCCTCCACCCCCAACCTCCACAATGTCCTCACTCAACATCTCCCATCTCACATCCTCCAGCAAGTCCAGCATCTTCTCCCCTCATCCACCCCCACTCCCACTCCTCCTCCACCCACACCTCCGCCTCAAGCCCCTCCCCCGCACTACCCTCCACCCTATGCTGGCTGGCCTTACCCTCCTTACCCACCTCCTGGATATAGTCATGGACCTATTGGACCTGCTGCTAATCTTGCTGAACAGCCCTCCTCCTCCTCCAACCCTCCTGGCTTTACTCCGTTCCCCTCTGCTGGATTCATAGGACATGTTAGCACTGCTCCTGTTGATTCTCTGTATGCCCATGCTATTAATGAGTCTCTCTTCCAGTACTCCGCCTTTTCCTCCTCCTCTTCATGCCTTGAGTTTATCCTTGACAGTGGAGCAACACACACTGTTCTGCGCGATGCAGGCACACTGGTACCCCTCCCCACTCCCTCCACTATCCACAGAGCTGACTCCAGCTTCACCATCACAAGTCGACACACCTCCACCCTCCCCTGTCCCATCTTCCCCTCAGGTACAGTCACAGGTCTATACATCCCCTCCCTACGCAACAATATGGTAGCACTGTGTGACCTCACCAGGTTCGGTATCACCGCCCTCTTCCCCGGTCATGCACGCCACTGCGACCTCTTTCACACCACCACTGGCCGCTTCATCTGTCGCATTCCCCTCTGCCCTCGCACAAACCTGTACACGTACCGCACCCCTCGCACCTCCATTCACCACCTCATCGCCCCCACCTCACCCCTTCCCCTCCCCTCACCTCCCCTCCCCCTTCCCTCCCCTCCTCCCATCCCCTCCCCCATCCCCTCCCCCCCCTCCCCTCCCCTCCTCCCCCCCCCCCCCCCCCTCCCCCACCTCCTCCTGTCACTGTCGTGACCTCACCCACCCCGCAGTTCTCCTTCACCATAGGTTGGGTCATCCCAACTTTGCCACCCTCCGTCAAACTGTCTCCACCCAACTCCTCGACGGACTCCCCCTCACCCTTCCCTCTCTCCCCCCATCACCCTCCCCTCCCTGCTCAGTATGCGTTGAAAGCAAACTGAAACAGACCCCCCACAAGAGTCATCCCTCCTTTTCTCCCAAGCCTCTTGATCTCGTCCACATGGACCTCTGGGGCCCCAACCCTTCCCCCACCAGGCAAGGTCATAAATACCTGCTCATCCTGGTGGATGACCACAGCCGCTACTCCTCCGTCTCCCTCCTTCGCACGAAGGCGGAGGCCCCGGCTGCTATTATTGCTTGGGCTGAACAAGCACGCACCCATTTCAAACGCCCTGTCTCCCGCTTCCACTCTGATGGCGGTGGTGAGTTCCTTAACGACATGCTCTCATCCTACTGCACCACTCGTGGCATTATTCACACCTACACCCTACCTCATTCCCCTCAGCAGAATGGCGTGGCGGAAAGTAGGGTCCGTGAGGTCATCAAGACTGCTCGGTGCCTCATGGTCCATGCCTCCTGCCCGCCCTCTCTCTGGGGCTATGCCATCCTCCACGCTGCCATCCTCACTAACTTGTACCCTCATCCCTCCCGGCCCACCACCACTCCCACCGCACTGTGGACATCCAAAAAGCCCGACATCACCCCCCTGCGCGTGTGGGGTTCCATGGCGTATGTTCTCATACACCCTGTCGACCGCTCACGCAAAGCTGGGAAGCTAGCCTCCCGCACTCTCCCCTGCATTTTCCTTGGTCACAACACCTCCTCCCCGGACTATCTCTTCCTCCATCCCCCCTCAGGTCGCCTCATTCGTAGTCGGGATGTGGAATTCGATGAAGCCCACCCGTACTACACCTCCCCCAAAGCCCCTAACCCCCTCCCTCTAACCACCCGTCCCTTCCTCTGGACTGACACCATTCCCCCCCCACCCCCTCTCCCCTCCCCTTCCCTTCTCCCCCCCCCCACCATTGTCCCCCCTGCACCCCCACCCCCTCCCCCCTCTCCCCCCGCCTCATCAGGAGACATCCTTGACCCCGTCCACCCTCCCTCCCCACCCGCTGCCCCTCCCCCTCCCTCCCCACCCGCTGCCCCTCCCCCTCCCTCCCCACCCGCTGCCTCTCCCCCCCCTCCTTCCCCTCCCTCCCTCCATGCACAACATCCCCCACCTCCCCCCTCCCCACGCCCTCCCCCACTCACTCCACCTCCATCCTCCCGGCCCCTACTTCCCACTCCCCCTCTCATACTCCGCCACTACCCTCACACCCGCTCCACGGTCCCCATTCTTGGTACCCCCAGGTCCACCCCCCCCTCCCTCCAGTCTCTCACATCCATCCCCCTTCTCCGCCACCATAGCACCTCCCCTCCCCCCCGCACCAGCACCTCAGGTTCTCTCAGCAGTCGCGCTCCCGTCTCCCTGCCCCTCACGGCAACTCTGCGAAGCCGAGCTGCAATGCAGCTGTCTCCCCGCCCCGACCCTCAGCGCAGCAGAGCACCAGTGCAGCTGTGTCCCCGCATCGGCCCGACCCTCCAGCGCAGCTGTCTTGCAACTCCCCCGCCTCCTCTTCCTCCTCCTCTCACTCCGGACCTCTCTGAAGACTCTCACGACGAGCTTCTGTTCCTCCACCTCCTCTCACCCACCATCGCCCCCGTCGTCCGCACAATGGCTGGCACTACTGTCCTTCTCTTCTCCACCACCCCCACCATCTACGAACCCACCACCTAAGAGCAAGCACTTGCCTGTTTTGATGCACCTCTCTGGATCGAGGCCATGGTCAAGGAGAGCAACGCCTTCATCAGCAACCGCTCGTTTCTCGACGTTCCTCGTCCCTCTAAGCACAACGTGGTCAAAGGAAGGTGGCTTTTCCGAGTAAAACTACTCCCTGGCGACGCTCCGGTCTACAAGGCTCGATATGTGGCAAAAGGCTTCACACAAACCTATGGCTCATACTTCTTCGAGACCTACTCACCCACCGCCACTCCACCGGTCATTCGCGTGTTTTTGGACTTTGTTGGCAGACGTGGGATGATTCTTCACTCCATGGACGTCACCACCGCCTTTCTACAAGGCGACCTTCATGAGCTCATTTTTCTGGAACGTCCCAAAGGTTTCCACGCTCCTCACGACCCTACCACTGTTTGGAAGCTGCTACGCCCTGTCTACGGGCTCAAACAAGCACCTCGGGAATGGCACGCCAAACTCTCCTCCACCCTTCGCGCACTTGGCTTTCGCCCCTCCCGTGCCGCCTCCTGCCTCTTCCTGCGCCTCACCCCATCACCCTTCTTCATCCTCGTCTACGTCGACGACATGCTGCTGGCCGCTGACACAGCTGCTGAACTCCAGGAGGTCAAGGATGAGCTGCAGAAACGCCTTGCCTGCAAAGACCTGGGGGAGGTTCGCAACTACCTCGGCATGGAGATCACTCGCAACCTCACTGCCAAGACCATCACCCTCTCTCAGTCTTTTTACATCGAGAAGATTCTTGAGAGGTTTGGCATGAAAACCTGCAAACCCATCCCCACACCACTTGCATTCGGGCATCGGCTCTCCCCTCCCACCACTCCCGTCACCTCCCCTCACCCCTATGCAGAACTTGTTGGGGCCCTGATGTACGCCATGGTCTGCACTCGTCCCGACCTTGCATACCCAGTCAGTGTTCTGGCGCAGTTCGTTGGCACCGGCAGGCATGGTGAAGAGCATTGGAAGGCGGCCATGCGTGTTCTTCGCTACCTTCAGGGCACGAAGGACCACGTCCTCACTCTGGGTGGTGTGAACCCGCCCATTCTTCAAGGCTTCAGCGACTCATCTTGGGCCGACGCACAGCCCGACCGTCGCAGCTCTCAAGGATATGGCTTCACACTCGGGGGCGGCCTCATCAGTTGGCGCTCCACCCGCTCCTCCTCCGTTGCCCTCTCATCCTGCGAAGCCGAACTGTACGCGGTCACGATGGCGGCTCAAGAAGCACGTTGGCTCAGCTATCTGCTCACCGACCTTGGCTCTCCACAGCCCCGCCCCACCCTGTGGTGTGACAACGACAGTACCATCCACCTCACCAAGGAAGCAGTCTTTCATGGTCGCTCTAAACACATCGAGCTTCGCTACTACTTTGTTCGCGACCTTGTCCAAGATGGTCACATCACCGTTCGCAAAATCGCCTCCTCCGACAACCTCGCCGATCTCTTCACCAAGGCTCTCCACCGCTCTGACCACTCTGCGCTTCTGCGTCTCCAGGGACTTGCTCCCCGCGGTGGCTGATTCAGGGGTTGTTGCTCTCTCTCTTCCCAAGCTTATGGATTTCTGTAGGTTAAGGGGTTGTGTCAGATTGCCATCCTCATTGTAACCGACATCAATCCTATAAGCTTAGGTTAGAGATAGCCACCCAAACTTAGTTTGGGTGTAGAACTAGGGCTAACCCTAGTTGGGGGTTGGAACTCAAACCTTGGCCCCCAAGGTTGGGTTGGGAATTATTGGTCCCCCCAATAATGTTGAACCACTTGGTCAACATTATTGGTCCCCCCAATCCCTCAACCCAACTTATTGGTGGGGGCCAATAATGTTGGCTTGGTTCCAACCAACCCACCCCTCTTTAGCACTACTATGTATACCCCCATCTATCCTAATCAACTCAATGGTTCTTCCTCACATTTTATCACATTAAACCTATCAAGTATGCTGGCTTGTTTGCTTTTCGTCTTGCTTTGATGCCTCTCTCCCACAGGCCTCTCCCTCTCAGTGCTAAAGGTGGACGATCAAGTGCTGCAGCGACTAGACTCCCCAACTCTCGCCCCTGCATGGCCCAACGCATGCCAAGGTGGGTCCCTTCCTCACATGCCAGAGGCGCCTGAAAACTCTTGCATGAGTGACTTTTTTTTTTTTTTTTTTTTTTTTTTTTTTTAGGCGCCTCAACAGCCATTCCCACATGCATGTTCATGTGCGAGGGCGTGAGAGCGAGGCGAGTGAGTGCGCTACCCACCTCAAGACACTCCTCCGCTCTGGCTCCTCCCGTCCTTCCCCATCCAGGTGCGCGACCAGCCACCAAGGTGCCAGTGCCGCTCCCTTCGATCTCCTTATACCTCGCTTCCCCCTTTACCCTTGTCTACTTCGCCTCAAACCTCTCCTCTCCCCTGTCTCTCTGCCTCCTCCCGTCCTTCCCCCTCCAGGTGCGCGACCAGCCACCAAGGTGCCAGTGCCGCTCCCTTCGATCTCCTTATACCTCGCTTCCCCCTTTACCCTTGTCTACTTCGCCTCAAACCTCTCCTCTCCCCTGTCTCTCTGCCTCCTCCCGTCCTTCCCCCTCCAGGTGCGCGACCAGCCACCAAGGTGCCAGTGCCGCTCCCTTCGATCTCCTTATACCTCGCTTCCCCCTTTACCCTTGTCTACTTCGCCTCAAACCTCTCCTCTCCCCTGTCTCTCTGCCTCCTCCCGTCCTTCCCCTTCCAGGTGCCCGACCAGCCACCAAGGTGCCAGTGCCTCTCCCCCCGGCCCCGCCAGGCTCTCAACCTGTACGTTCCCCTCCCATCCTGACCCATCCTGACCCATCCTGACCCATCCTGACCCATCCTGACCCACTTCTATGAACAAGTGCTTGAGACATCTCCCAAACGATTGCTATGCCGCCCATGCCTTCCATACCTCCGTGCTCCCCATGTCCCCATACCCCACTCCAACCACTCCCTCCCTCCCCCCACCCCCCGAATGCGGCATGCCACTACCACACCCTCTTATGCCCCCGATGCCCTCATACCTCACAAACCCCAGACCCCACGGCCTCCACCCCTTCACAAACCCCAGACCCCACGGCCTCCACCCCTTCACAAACCCCAGACCCCACGGCCTCCACCCCTTCACAAACCCCAGACCCCACGGCCTCCACCCCTCTGCACCCCCCCTACTCCCCCAGGCATCAGCTCGTGAGCGCCCGAAGGAACTAACAGAGGGGGGGCGGTGCATGGAGCGGTGCATCCGATGGGGCGCTCAGGCCGTGCTAGCTCTGGCAGCCGACCTGAATGCGTGGGATGGAACACCTGTGTCCATACCCCCCATGTCCCCCATACCCCCCATGTCCCCCATGTCCCCATTTCCCCCATGTCCCCCATGTCCCCCCCATTTCCCCCATGTCCCCCATGTTCCCGATTTCCCCCATTTCCCCCATGTCCCCCATTTCCCCCATGTCTCCCATGCCCCCCTACCCTTCCCGCATCTTCCCCTCACTCCCCGCGCTGTCCAGGCGGTATCAGCATGCGAGCGCCCGAAGGAATTAACAGAGAAGGGGCAGTGATAAAGGTAGTGTTTTGAGACGTCTCAAAACACTACTTTTATCACCCGAAGGAATTAACAGAGGAGGGGCGGTGCGTGGAGCGGTGCATCCCACTGGGAGCTCAGGCCGTGCGTGCTTGCATGAAATGGAACACCTCTGTTCCCTGCCCCCCCAACCCCTACACCCCTCATGCTCCCCAGGCATCGGCGTGCGAGCGCCCGAAGGAATTGACAGAGGAGGGGCGGTGCCTGGAGCGCTGCATCCGAGGGGGCGCTCAGGCCGTGCTGGCTCTGGCGGCCGACTTGAATGCATGGGATGCTAAGATTGGCGATGGGGACTGCGGCAGCACGGTGAGGAGTTGGGTGGGGGAGACTTGTATGCGACCATACCAGCATATATTTAGGCAGAGGGTGGTGCTGGCGCTGGTGGCAGACCTGAATGCATGGGATACCAAGATTGGCGATGGGGACTGCGGCAGCACGGTGAGAAGTTGGGTGGGGGAGAGTTGTATGCGACCATACCAGCATATATTTAGGCAGAGGGGGGTGCTGGCGCTGGTGGCAGACCTGAATGCATGGGATACCAAGATTGGCGATGGGGACTGCGGCAGCACGGTGAGAAGTTGGGTGGGGGAGAGTTGTATGCGACCATACCAGCATATATTTAGGCAGAGGGGGGTGCTGGCGCTGGTGGCAGACCTGAATGCATGGGATGCCAAGATTGGCGATGGGGACTGCGGCAGCACGGTGAGAAGTTGGGTGGGGGAGAGTTGTATGCGACCATACCAGCATTTATTTAGGCAGAGGGGGGTGCTGGCGCTGGTGGCAGACCTGAATGCATGGGATACCAAGATTGGCGATGGGGACTGCGGCAGCACGGTGAGAAGTTGGGTGGGGGAGAGTTGTATGCGACCATACCAGCATATATTTAGGCAGAGGGGGGTGCTGGCGCTGGTGGCAGACCTGAATGCATGGGATGCCAAGATTGGCGATGGGGACTGCGGCAGCACGGTGAGAAGTTGGGTGGGGGAGAGTTGTATGCGACCATACCAGCATATATTTAGGCAGAGGGGGGTGCTGGCGCTGGTGGCAGACCTGAATGCATGGGATACCAAGATTGGCGATGGGGACTGCGGCAGCACAGTGAGTGGGGATGAGGGGGCCCGTATGGAGCTGTAACAACATTCAAAGGGGGGTGGGGTGGGCAGTCAGGCCGTGCTGGCACTGGCGGCCGACCTGAATGCATGGGATGCTAAGATTGGCGATGGTGACTGTGGCAGCACGGTGAGGAGGGGAAGTATAGGGGGGTGAATGCAACTGTAGCAACATTCAAAGCAGGCGGCCGTGCTCACTGGCGGCAGACTTGAATGCATGGGATGGCAAGATCGGCTATGGGGACTGCGGCAGCACAGTGAGGGGGGGATTTAATGAGGGGGCTTGCTATTGAGTAGTCGCTCACGTCACCTGGAATTGACTCAGAAGTTGCCATGAGTCGACCCAATGGTGCTTAATCTCTCAGCGAACCTGAATGCATGGGATGCCAAGATCGGCCATGGGGACTGCGGCAGCACGGTGAGCGGGAGGAGGGGAAGGTGGGGGGGGGGGGGGGTTGGGGAAGGGGGCTTGCTGTTGAGTCGGATCGCAATCTGGAGCCATATGGGCGTCTCAAATGTGCGTCCAGTCGTGTTTTGAGTCGACTCAAAACACGACCCATATGGACGTCTCAAATGTGCGTCCAGTCGTGTTTTGAGTCACCCATATGGACGTCTCAAATGTGCGTCCAGTCGTGTTTTGAGTCGACTCAAAACACGACCCATATGGACGTCTCAAATGTGCGTCCAGTCGTGTTTTGAGTCGACTCAAAACACGACCCATATGGACGTCTCAAATGTGCGTCCAGTCGTGTTTTGAGTCGACTCAAAACACGACCCATATGAACGTCTCAAATGTGCGTCCAGTCGTGTTTTGAGTCGACTCAAAACACGACCCATATGGACGTCTCAAATGTGCGTCCAGTCGTGTTTTGAGTCGACTCAAAACACGACCCATATGGACGTCTCAAATGTGCGTCCAGTCGTGTTTTGAGTCGACTCAAAACACGACCAATCTGGACGTCCCAAATGTGCGTCCAGATCTACTCTGAGCTCATGTGGGTCCCATCCCATCCCAAATGTGGGGCAAGGCAGGGGGAGACCCCCATTAGCCATCCCGTCGCCTCACCTCAGATGTTCTTCAAGGGGAGGGAAGATGCCGTTGTTGCCTCTAACCATCCCATCCCCGGCAAGAGCAAGAGGAGATGCCGAGGTTAGAGGAAGATGCCGTTGCCTCTACCACTCATCACTGACACCTAACCTCGGCATCTCCTCTTGCTCACCTCATCCCCTCTTGCTCACCCCATCCACCTTCCCTTCCCTTTCCCGCCTTGCCCACGCGTTCCCTTCCCATCCCCACCTTGCCTGCCCCCGTTTGTTCAGATGAGTCGTGGGGCCAAGGCAGTTCTGGAAGCCCTCGCGTCAAGGTCCGCACTCTCTCCCTTTGCTCCTTCTCCCCCCCTCCTCGCTGCCTGCAACTTTCTGTCTCCCTGCCCACTGATTGAACTCCCACCTCCTAACTCCCTGTCTCCATACCCCCCCATTCCCTACCCTGCCATCTCCTACCCCCCTCCACTCAGCAACCCGCTCTACAACCCAACCCACTTCCTGTCCTCTTTCACTCCCTGTCCACTCCCTATCCTCCGCGTTCTCCCCCGCCCTCACGTCACCCCAGATACCCTCTCAACGATGCACCGGCGACAGTGAGGGAGATGGGCGCCAGTGTGCGCTGCTCCATGGGGGGCACCAGTGGCGTCATGTGAGTGGGGAAGGGGGGGGGTGGGGGGAGGAGAAAAGGAGGTGTGCTTCTGGCATGACTTGGGGACGAGTGGCTTGCGAGAGAAGTGAGGGAGATGGGTGCCAGTGTGCGGTGCTCCATGGGGGGCACCAGTGGCGTCATGTGAGTGGGGGCGGAGGAGGGGGGGGAGAGGGGAGGGGGGAGGGGGGAGGATGGGTATGAGAGGGCTGTTCCGTGCCTTGTTTTAATCACTGCTGGGCCTCTGCTTGCTGTTCGATGTGAATGATGAAATGACTTGTTCAAATCACCCCAACTCGTTTTGCAACTTTGCCCCGCTTTCTTCCACTCTCCTTTCTACCCAACCTGTTTCCTGCCTACCCCTGATCACTCCTGCTCACCCCTGATCACTCCTGCTCACCCCTGATCACTCCTGCTCACCCCTGATCACTCCTGCTCACCCCTGATCACTCCTGCTCACCCGTGCTCACTCATGCTCACCCGTGCTCACTCATGCCCATTCATGCGCACTCCTGTCTCTTGCATGTGAACATCCTTCTCACAGATGCGATACGACAGCTTCTGTCGCTCCGCGCATGTGAAGCTGAGGGAGCAAGCAGGCCCACCAGCAGAGCCCATCCCTGCCCACTCCTGCCCACTCCTCTATCTCTTGCCCATGCACATCTCACCTGCAGATACGACATCTTCTGCCGCTCCGCATATGTGAAGCTGAGGGAGCTCGCAGGCGCAGCAGCACAGCCCACCCCTGCCCACTGTTCGTTCTCTCCTTCTCTCCTCTCCCTCCTCTCCCTCCTCTTCCTGAACCCTTCCATTCCTCACCCACACTTTTCTACCTTCCGTGTTCTGTTTTCTGTTCATCTTCTGGCACTCCTGACTTCAATGCGGCCTACAGACTCTCTAAACTTCCGTTCCTTATCATACTTCGGTCCTTGCTTCTCCTGCCAAGCTTGGCTTGACCCGAGAGTCCCTCCTTTGGTTCCATGCAAACGACCGCCAAGTGTCCTCCTTTGGTTCAGTGCAATCGACCGTCAAGTGTGTGGACAGTATGTGCTGTGAGGTTCCCCCCAACAGCACAAGCACATTCTAGAGGCCATATACCAGATGCCTTCCAGCCCGCCGTTCCCACACTCACCCAAAAAAATGCTAAAAGGGAAATCTGAGACGTCATCACCCTTCTCTTCCCATCATCCCTGAATCATCCTCACGCTTTCCCTCCTTTTCCTCTCCCCCGACCCCGCATCCCACCCCCGTCTCCCCTCCCCATCCTCCCTATATCACCAGGGGCGGCTGCATTTGAAGCGGCGGTGGCAGCGGTGAGTCTGTACGGCGGCGCTCAAGCCGGCTACCGCACCATGCTGGATGTGCTTCTGCCCGCCGCTGCCAGCCTCTCTTTCTCTCAACATCACGCCAGGCCAGGAAATCTGACACGTGTCTCAATCCCTTCTCTTCTCGTCGCCCCTAACCCATCCCCCCTCCTTTTTCCCTTTTCCTCTGCCCCAACCCCCTACCCCCCTTCCCCTGCCTCCCCTCCCCTCCCCATCCTCCCTATATCACCAGGGGCGGCTGCATTTGAAGCGGCGGTGGCAGCGGTGAGTCTGTACGGCGGCGCTCAAGCCGGCTACCGCACCATGCTGGATGCGCTTCTGCCCGCCGCGGCCACTCTCTCTCGCAGTGTCAAGGCAGGGGAGTCTGCAGCAGCAGCGCTGGCTGCTGCTGCTCAGGCTGCTGCTGCAGGAGCCGAGTCAACCAAGTCAATGCCAGCTCTGGTGAGTCAATCAAGTCAATGCCAGCTCTGGTGAGTCAACCAATCAATGCCAGCTCTGGTGAGTCAATCAAGTCAATGCCAGCTCTGGTGAGTCAACCAATCAATGCCAGCTCTGGTGAGTCAACCAAGTCAATGCCAGCTCTGGTGAGTCAACCAATCAATGCCAGCTCTGGTGAGTCAACCAAGTCAATGCCAGCTCTGGTGAGTCAACCAATCAATGCCCGCTCTGGTGAGTCAATCAAGTCAATGCCAGCTCTGGTGAGTCAACCAATCAATTCCAGCTCTGGTGAGTCAACCAAGTCAATGCCAGCTCTGGTGAGTCAACCAAGTCAATGCCAGCTTTGATGAATTAACTGAAGCAATGCGAGCTCCTGTCTGATATCACATTTCTTTCCTCATTCTTGATAAACAGTTCCACCTTCCACCAACGTGTGGGGAAAGGTGTAGGCTCGGCATTGCTGCCCTGACCTAAAAGTCCATCTCCCTGTGCAATCCATTATCCATGCACCGCGTAATTCATTGACGCTGCACGACGAATTATTGAACATTCTGTGAGTCTTTGAACAATGTGATTCAATCAACACTGCATGGTTATTGAATCCATCTATACATGGTTCCTCTCTTCTCCAGGCTGGCAGGTCCAGTTATGTACCAGCAGAGGTGTTGGCATCGGTGCCTGATCCTGGAGCCATGGCTGTAGCGGCATGGCTGCAAGGTGCCGCTACAGCCATGCAACCTCCCGAGCCTGTAGTGGAGTCTGTAGCAGAGCCTGCAGCGGCAGCAGCGGCAGCACCATCAGCACCACAAGAACAGTTGTAGCTTGAACCTCTTTGCAATGGCGCACCACGTGTTTGCTCTAGACTAGAGCGAGTCGTCCATAGGTCAGCAGAAATATATGGCTGGAAGCATGCGTTATTGTTTCCACGTTCAATAAAGATGCGATTCAAGCTCGCTCACACGTACCTGCAACTGGCAGGATATGCATTGATGAGTGAGCGACTGAGAAACACATTGGTCTTATAATAAAATAATTATATTCAGAACAACATTGCGTATTATTGAGAAAGGTCTGGAAAAGTTTGGCAGACGCAGTTATCATGTTTTTGCGAAACAGCTTATGCGAAATTATTGTGTGCATCCGCAAACCTCCGAACCTCCTTTGTTGTCAGCCCCGAAGCACGTCTCCAACCAGTCAAGCAAGCCCAAGGCTGTGTGAGTGACAATCCCAAGGCTCAAGGAGAGGGCCTCCGCCGCATTCAATCTCTATCTAACCATTCTTGATCTTTCTTGGCCGCTGTGAAACTCCTTAAGCGAGCCATCCTGGGCACGTCCCACAGGCAGTCCAGTTGATGGTTGATGGCGGGAGGGCCATTGGGGAAACCGTACTGGCGGTTGCCTCGGAAGCAGAAGAGAGAGGACATGGAAGGCAGAAGAGAATGGATGGATGTTTCTGTCTCATAAACCGATTGAATAGAGTGGGATGCTGTAGGGTGCTGTGGGATAACGTAGGGTTCTTGTACTAGTAGCAGCCTCAGGGTTGTGGTGACGCAAGGACCTGTACTGCACCAGCAATAGGCCGCCTCCCGTCACGTGCTGCACGGCATGCTTCTTGTGGAAGCCTCTGGCGTTCCTTCCAATCCCAACAATCTTTCTCTGACATCAGCACATGCGGTTGGTTATGGTTGGTTCGCGAAATGGATTCCGTGCAAATGCCATCTCACCTGGAGGTTGTTGCTTCAGTGATGGATATTTTTTAGAAACAAAGTCGTGCACGTTGTACAATTTTGCAACAGCTTCCATTAATGTCAGTTTCGTGCCTAGGTTTCAGCTTGAAGTGATAGACTTGTTGGTTGGACAGGGCTAGCTTGCCCTCGCTCTCTGGGCTACTTGGGGTCGATTTAGATAGGGTAAGGAAGGGGTACCCTAGTCGATACCCTACAGTACTAGTGTGAGGCCAGAATGTGTATTCTTCTCCCGCCACATGTGCCCTTGCTGAGTCAACGCGGTGTTGAATCATGTAGCATAGCCACGTCGAATGTTTGCCTTGGCCTCAGGGTCGCCGCTCTGACTTGCAACCCCGAGTGTTAGATTGGTTAAAATGCATGCACTGTACAGCAAGCCCGTAGACTGTAGACCGTTTAAAGCCGGCAGCCCAAATTGTTCATCCTTTAAAAAGTTGACGAGAGGGAGCTTTTCTGGTTTGGGGTTGGGCGAGTGTTTCAGATTTCGTCAAATTCGGATTTTTCGCCAAACCCAGCCAGCCCCCGGATCCCCCCCTGGTGGGTGGGGTCACACTTCGAAAGTCCCAAATTGCAGGTGCGCTACTTTCAAAACTTGCACACTCCTCTTCGTCAAGTTTTAAAAACTTGACCCGCGCGGCCCGCAATTTGGGACACGGGCTTTAACACACGAGCGGCGACTGCGAGTGAGAAGGAGAAGGATGAGGAGGATGAGGAGGAGGAGAAGGAGGAGGAGGAGCGCTTTTTTTCCAACAGAAAGCGCTTAGAGTCGTTAGAAAGCGTTCGGAGTTGTTCGCTTGCCGGATCGGACCATATCGTACTGTCGGACAGCTCACCTACGTGAAGTGCCTCCTATCACGTGGAGTGCTGACGTGAAGTGCAGACGTGGAGTGCAGACTTTTGAGACGTGTCGCAGAATTTTATTTTGAGACGTCTCGACTCGAATGAAACCCTTTTGCGATGCCTCAAGGACCTCGTGTGCTGTCCGGTACTGTCCGATTAGTAGCGACGGTGCTCGTATGACGCGGAGGTCGATGTTTGAGTCGAACTAAAAATAAAAAAAGGTGAAATTGAGGGCTTCCTTTCACGTGAAGCGCGAATCGCAGCGATGATCCTGTGGATAAACGCAACGCCATGCCAGCTATCGGAAATGATACAGCCTCCCTGACAGCTCATCCGTTCGCCACTTCTTCATCGCCATTTGATCCCAGCCCTGGGATGGTACTGTAGTAGACGCCATGATTGGTGCATCCACGGACAGCTCCGAGCTGAGTTAGCTGCCTCAAAGAGTTTTCAGGCGCCTCGAAAGTGATCTAGTGATCTCAACGGGTGTGGGATTGCCAGCCTTGGGATGGTATCGTCGTGGATGGGGAATGCGGCTCAGATGAGCGTCACTCACTCCCCACCCTGATCGCAACACCATCGCAGGGTGATGCTAGCTCTGGGACGCACGCCATTGGTGCATCCATGGATAGGGATACAGCTCAGATGAGCGTCGTTACGTCGCTCTCTCTGACCACTACTCCCCACCCCGATCTCAACACCATCACCGGGTGATGCTAGCTCAGGGACGCACGCCATTGCCATTGGTCGTCGCCTCTAAGCCATCACGTGGAGCTTGTGCTTTCCAGACCCAAAAGCCAAGGGTCCTGCGCTCTAGATTCAAAAGCGCAGCTATGCTAGGAATGCCGCACCATGTCGCGCGCACTGCTCAGGCCTGTTGCTAATTGCCTGTTGTTAATCGCCTGTTGTTAATCGCCTGTGCTAATCTCCTGTTGCCGGTCTCTGGGTAGGCGGCAGCTTCTGGTGGCTTGTGCCCGCCTCTGGTAGCCCCTCGCTGTGCGCGTCTTCTCCCATTGCTCTCACACTATTTCTGTACTCAGCACTATTTTCACATATCTCTGTCTGATCCGCCTAGATTCGAGGAAACTTGGCCTGTTCTCTCGTATCTTAGAGTTTAGGGATGGATAGATCAATCAAGGGGCACCTTCACGCACGAGCGGCGTGTGGTTTGAAACGGAGGTTTGTAAGCAGTCCCTCATGTTGCTGCTAGTACCCAGGATGGACGAGACCACTACTGAACGCGAACCTACTTCCGCCTCTCGTTCCCCCGCCTCTCCCTCAAGTCTAGAGCATCGCCGCTATCCCGCCCCGCCACCGCCCGGAGATTGGATAAGGCTCGAGCAGTTCTCGAATTCGAATCCGAATTCGAACCAGTTTTGATAAGACCCGTGCTCTCCTTTTGAAAGTTAATCTCTCCGCGCCTTCCTTTGCTGAATTACGCAAAGCCGCGTTCCTCCCTCCCACTGCCGCTCAGCTCATGGTCGTTCAGCTGGTCTTGGAGGCGCCTAGAAGCGCGTTTATACCCTCCACTCCTCTGCTTGAATGCACTAAGCCGCCGCTCCTCCCTCCACTGCAGCTCACCCCACAGCCGTTCAGAGAGCCACCCCTAGGGGAATCCCATCATACCAAGCCTCTTCCTCACTACCGTGGATCGTTCTTCCTCGCTCTATTCTATCTTGGAGAACTCGCGTGCTTGTCAAGAGTCCTCGGTTGGCCATGGCTCCATGCGAGCTCGTGTCCTATCATGCGAATCACCATTGGGTGGAATCACCGTTGGCGCTGGCAGAATGCATGGTGATGCAGCAAGGGAGCAGCAGCAGCGGGAGTGTCGTCGTGGACATGACCCGCGGACAATGCCAATGCGCCGGGCAATGCCAATGCGCCGCTGTGGACGAGCCTTCTCAACCATGGGCGTTTCTTCAACAAGTCGAGTCGACTTCTGGTTTTCAAGTATCATCTGCTTCTTCTCAGGAAACTGCGGCTTCTCAAGAATCAAGCGTTGCTTTTCAAGAATCAAGCGTTGCTTTTCAAGAACCCCTAACATCCGTCCGCCGTGACTCCTACTCCCAGCAATCACTGTCCAGCTCCCCTCCCGCCACTCACCCTCGCAGCAGCCGCCACTGCTCTTCCCCCTGCACGTCCCCCACTTGTTCCCCGGCTGTCCCTCACGCCCCCTCCTCCGTCGCCCCCACTCGATCCGCCCCTCACGCCCCACTCCTTCACACTCCCCCCGTCGCTCGCCCCACTCGCTCAACCACTCTCCCTCACACGCCACCCCCCCCCTCCTCTGCTGCGCCGCCCGCTCGGTCTCTCCGCAGAACCTTCTGGCGGCTGCTCCAGCGCTGCCAGCTGTCGGATGACGTGGCACTGCAGGCGCTGGAGGGGCGGCTGCAGCTTCTGGACGCGCACAGGGCGCTCAGCAGCGTGCGGTGCCAGCAGTTCGTGACAGCGTTTGAAGGGCCACACAGGGGGACTGCGCTTGAGGCATCTCTGGGAGCAACTGCGGCTGAGTCGACGCACAGGGCGCTCAGCAGCGTGCGTTGCCAGCAGTTTGTGACTGCGTTCGAGGGGCCCCAGAGAGTGGCGGCGTTTGAGGGCTCTCAGAGGGTGACAGCGTTTGAGGGGCCACACAGGGAGCTCACCAGGACACGATTGACCACCTCAGGGTCATGGGGTGATGCTGTTGCTGGTGCTGATGGTGCTGATGACGCTGATGGTGCTGTCATGGGAGCCGTGCCCATGGCTCTTGAGGTGCGAGAACCAGGTGCTGGAGGACGGACTGTGGCAGATTGCGCCGACGAGAATTCCAGCGATGGGGATTCCACTGGAGCGGGGCAGTGCACGCCGCATGCGCGTTCCTGGATGGCTGATCTGGCATATTATAATGAACCCAGAAGGTCCAATTCGCTCCAGCCAACTCCTTCACTCACTTCAACCCGCTCTCTCGCCTCAACTCCATCCTTTAATTCCACTCCCTCCCGTGGCTTCTATTCACTCAACTCAACTCCCTCTCTGGACTCAACTCCATCTTACACCTCCAACGTTCATTCCATCCCGTCAAGGAGGCGAAGCTTCTCTGGTGCAGCAGAGAGGCTTCCGAGAAACTTCTTGGGTGCCAGGCACTGTTCAAGAAGGCGAAGCTTCTCTGATGCTGTGGCCTACACGCCTCTGCCTCTGCACAAGCAGCCGCAGCAGTGGCAGCAGCTTTATCATCCGCAGCAGCAGGAGCACCATCGTCGTGCCAACAGTCACGAGCAACAGACTCACTATCAGCGGCACTCTCATCAACAGCATCATCAGCATCAGCATCAGCATCAGCAGCAGCATCAGCAGCAGCATCAGCAGCAGCAGCAGCATCAGCATCAGCATCATCAGAATCTGCAGCAGCATCACCCCAGATCTGTGTCAAGAGCTGAGATTCGCGGCAGCAGGTCAGCCCGTTTCAACCACACACCATCTGTTTTCGACTCACAATTTCCACACGCCCTCCGAGTCCCCTCCTGCCCTTCAATCTGACCTGCGTTCTCCGATGTGATCTATACCCACAAGTCTGAGGTTCGCCTCAAGGTGCCTGTCCTATGACATTCAGCACCCTGCTTCCCCCTCTCGTCTGGTGTACCCATTAAGGCGATCACAGGTTGCGAGTGGTGCCGTGTGGCATCTGCTCCGGTGTATCTCTATTGCAATAAGCTCACTTGTTAGTTTCTCTTCCCACACCCCCCCTCCCCCCTCCCTCATGTGTGTTGTTGTAGCTAGGGGGTTGTAGTAGTGCCCCTGCTTGTATAAATGGTGCAGCTAGCACCAGGTAGGAAATTTCTTGCAGCATCGTCTGCTTGTGTTCATATATACATGTCTACATTCCAAGAGTTTGCCACAGGCCTCTTGATATAAGGGTGAATCACCCTTATGACCCTTACTATAAGGGTGTGTTCTGATTCGGACCCTTACTTTACAAAGTGGATTTTTTTCTGACACTTAAAGGAAAAAGTGAATATGTTTAGGACCCTGATATTTCAGAGTGAAGTGGTGTAGTCGCACTGATCGGGAACATACATTCTCCTCAAAAAGTGAGTGAGCTCAAAGAACCAAGTTCCATGGATAACATGCCCACCTAATGCCTCCTACAAGTATCGATCCCGCCTCCCTTTCACAAGACCCACTGTGCTAAGTTGTCACGCTAATAATCAACTAGGTATATATTATTAACAATTCTAATTTGGTTAAAACCCTTACAAAAAATAGGGGTGCTTGCCTGGTACCCTTACAGAAAGAGTGAAAGCAGCTGTTTACCCTTATGAGAAAGACTGGTTCAAATCATATCCAGAGGCCTGGTTTGCCAGCTTTGTGACACAGCAATGGTCAGTAGGTAGATGAGGGTTCAATGTTGTTGGAAATATAAAGCATAAAAAATAGATATATGCTGTTAGGTTTTAGTGTAATCCTCTATATAAGCCTCTAGGCCCTACAATGATTGTACAATTATTGTAGGGCCTGCATTATTGGAGTCTAGAGGTTTGGGGGTAGAATTATTGGTACTCCTTTATTGGAGTTACCATTATTGGAGGCAGGGCCCAAAATTGGTTTAGGCCTACCTTTACGAATCAGGGTACCAGCCCCTCCATAGGCAGACCCCTAGGGTAAAAAATCTCATACCCTGTTTTCAGCAGGGTAACTCAGCCACTAGCCTGATTCGAGCAGGGTAGTTTTAGGCTAATCCTGGTTTTGTGTCTATTTTGAGAGTTTCCTTACTTTTGGTGACATATTCAAGTTTTCCTTATACAGTCCTTGAAATCCACGCACGCACCACATGCATGCACAACGAGGGCCAAGCGAGAGACCCCCTCGTAGAGAAGGCGCCTCTGGCAGCCTCGACAGGGCAGTATGTTCCACGGGGCGGGCCCTGTGATGGCCAGCAAGGCAGCACTGAGGCTGCAACTGGATGTCAAAAACAGCTTGAAGCTGTCCTTGACAGCCAATTCTGCTGTGATGGCGGTGGGCGTGGCGAAAACTGACGAGGTGCAATCATTGGTGGCAGCCCTGCGGCAGAAACAACCAATGCGGATTCTTGGCGTGATGCCAAGTACGCAGCAAGTTTCCGTGCGCGTGGGCACGAGCGACAACGGGTGTTTGTGGGGGTGTTGTACGTTTTGTCACCACGCGGACTATAGTCAGTTTCGCGTTAGAACAGATTCGGTAACAGGGTAGTGTACACCCAACCCTGATTCCGCCAGGGTAAGCTAAAAAACTATCAGGGTAAAAAAAAACATGCACTTTTATGAGAAGGGTAACTATAGCGCAATCCTGATTTCGGCAGGGTAATCCTGAAAAAGGGACAGGCCCCCAGGGTAATCAGGGCGTTTTACCCTGATATTTTGGGCCCTGATTGGAGGTGCAATTATTGGTGTGGATGGATGGATATGGGCAGGGTAGTTGATAGCATAAATGCCCTACTGTGTGGTTTCATAACCAATCCATTGTTCTGAATCCTTTCAGTTGCAAGTTTCTCTTGCTATCTATTCTACAATCAAGGCTTCCGCTACGACGGCACTATGCATTTCTAGCATGGTATCAGAGCTACTCTAGGGGGCATGCTGCCAAAATTTGGTCAGAAACCTGTTACACTTCATATTGGACAGGCACATCAGCAAATTGGCATAGCAAGAGGCAACTATTGGATCAAGACATGGCGCGGTTCGAAGATGAAGTCGACGCTCTGTACGAGGCGTTTGAAGAAGCAATCTTAGCTCAACATGAGCACCTGGAGAACATGATTGCAAGGGCTCCACCAACAATTCAAACGTCATTGAGAGCAAAGTTCAACATGCAAATTGGTGAAAAGAATGGCAGATTTGATAAAGTGGGCGTGGAAGGTGTGGGTTTTGAGTCCTGCACTATTGGTGCTCCCCCGCTTCAGTGTGTTGTCATTAACTCTCATCCCATTGGAGCCCCCGTAATGGGCAGATCTCACCTTCTTGAAGACAGCATCATACCTCCCCGCGCGCGTGGTCCACTAATGGGAGTGGATCCTGCATGGAGCATGGAGCGCACGAGTCATGGGATGCAGTAAAGTGGTGATTTGCGGTGTGATCGCGCGGATGTGGTGAAACATCCCTCTTACGATCAAGACGGCATGACGCAACGCATGGCTGGACAAGCGCGCATAAACAACTCACCTGCGAAGGAGACTACCGGGAGCAAGAGTGATCGGAATACGACAAAGTTAACTGAAGGGCAGCAAAAGGAGAACACAAACGGCAATGACGGAAGGGGGGGACGCAAGCCTCTCGTGTGCTGGTACTGCAGACGATCTGGCCACCTGTTTTACAAGTGCCACACGGCACCACCAAGATGGTCACCACCGTGGTGGGAACAACAAAACAATGGGAGGCCCCGGCGCACCTGGAGTAGCCGTTCGACCTCACCTCGGAAAAGCGGCAGCCCCAAGAGTGACAACAAGCAGCAAACGGGTGCTGGGAGAGGCAACATACACACGGTTACATGCATTGCAACGGTTCATTCGTCCCAAACGACATCACCAACAGCTGGAGGGTCACAATGGATGCTGGACAGCGGTTGCAGTCTGCATATGACGTCGGACAAAAGGTGGTTCGAGGATTTGAAGGAGCTGCACAAACCTGTGCAAGTGGAGCTTGCTGATGGGAGCACTCTGAACAGCTCAATGGTGGGCACAATCAGAGAAATGGCACCAGATGGGACAACGGTTCGGTACACGGTCCTGAAGAGCGGGTTTGAAGAACAATCTCCTCTCTTTCTGTCAGCTGCTGAAAAAGGGAGCTCGGATCCACACCATTGGTAATGGCGACACCGAGATCTCCATGCCTGATGGAGATGGGGGTATAAGGATTGGACTTGGCAAGAACGTGCATGGAGTGCTCATGGTGGCATATGAGCCAGCACTTGTTTTTGCCCATGAATCTGGACATACACATAAGGATGCATCATCGAATGCGCATGGTCATGGAGGCTTGAACGGTCAATTGGCTCCTGCATCCGTCACTTACCGCATCGCGCACATGGCTCGTGTCGTGAGGGACATGACACGTGTCGTTTACAAGGACACGCACTCACCGCGCACCTTTGATGACACGTTGCTGGAAGCTGGGTCCTTACTGAAGTGTCAGCAACATGATGATGAAGTCTCACCCCACGTTGCGGCGTGGACTTTAGGGGGAAAAGGACAAAGGCTCAAGATGGATGAAGGAGACTCCACTGAACATGACTTACCTGGAACTGATGAAGACAATGCAACCAAAGGAAACGGAGGTGCTGCAGCAAATGGGTTACCTGCAGCAGACGTGTTTGTACCAGTGGAGGATAAAGATGATGCTGGAAGCAAGATGGGATATGCAACGACGAGGGTGCGCATGCCTCACTTGACATACAAGGAGACAGAAGACATGACCAAGGACCAGCCCGCACCCGCCAAAGAAGGACATGACATCACCTGCAGCCGCATGAGTGGCGTCCAACCGATTCCACATGGTGCAACATCTGCAAAGGTTCAGAAAGTCAATGGTGCTTATGCAGCACTCACATGGACGGGCTCCTCAAGGTGTGCTGCCCAACCGAACATCACGTAGCACCACACTCCTCACTCATGTGTTTGCAGATGTGCATGCTTACAAACACATGAGTGAGAGGGGGAGTGGGGTGTGGAGCATCTTATACGCTGGAGTGGGAGGCATAAGTTCATTCTTCAGTTTTCATTATCATTTACACGAGTCAGGTGCCAAGTGAACGGCTAATGTTACTGAACAAGAAAGGGGATCACTGATGCTGCCGTCCTGCACCAGCAGCTGCTGCTGCAATCGGCCAGCACTTGATGAATTACTCCAGCTGCTGCTGTCTGCGGGCAGCCGTTGTTACAAGTGTACCTGCTGGTTTCAGGGGGAGCATACCAAGACAGCACAGGTTAAGCCATTTGTAGCTTCATGTAGGAGGAGAGTGCAAGGTAAGCAGAATGAGAAGGGAGAAGGCAAGCTACTACTGCAGGGAGGCAAGCTACTACTGCAGGGCTAGGAGATCCCGAGGTTCCTCACCGTCAGGCGCTGCTGCAAGATGACAGGTGAAGCCGCAGGCGGTCATGTGCTGCTACAGGCCGCCAAGTGCTGCTGATCCTGCTGGGTAATACTGCTGCCGAGCACCAGCAGCTGCGGCCGAGCGCCACCAGCTGCTGCTGCAGAGCGTCAAGTGCTGCTGGTGGTGCTCGGGGGAGGGCCAGGTGCTGCCGCCGTTGCTCACCAACTGCTGTCACCGGGCATGTGCTAGTGCAGGGCGCCAGGAGCTGCTGCTGCTGCTGCTACTGCTGCTGTGCGCCACCTGAAGATAAAAGAAGCACACAGGAGAAGTGTTTAATCTGGAGCAGCTGGTCAAGCAGTGTAAGGAGACTACAGTGGAAGGGCTATGTACTTGTTCAAAGGAAGAAGACTAAGGAGAATGAATGAAAGGTCACTGACCTAGTCACGACGGAGAAGGCACGCAGGTGCAGCCGTGTGCCACAAGGAGCTGCCGCCGTGCTGCCGGGCGATGGTGCTGCTGCCGCCTGCCACGAGCTGGTGGTGCTGCTGCCGCACGCCAGGCGCTGCTGGCGCTGTTCCAGTGCATCACTAGCCGCAGCTGCTGCCCGTCACCAGCTCCTGCAGGGACGAGTGACACAAAGCGAAGGTTAGTCAAGTGATGTGAGCTCAATCAAGACGATTGGAAGGGACGGCATCTACTCTTGTGTACTAGGAGAATGAAGGGTTTAACTCACAAGGAGGTGTGTTGCTGCAGGTCGCCGGGTGGTGGTGATCTTGCCGAGCGCCGGTCGCCAGTCCAGCAGCTGAGTGTCAATCGCTGCTGGTCCCTCTCGCTCGCTGGATGCTGCCGCCACTCTCCAAGCGCCAAGTGTCACCGTGCAGATGCCACACACCCGCGCCAGGAGCAGCAGGTGCTGCAGACGTCGAGTTGCAAGAGCAGGTGGCCGCCGCCGATGCAGCAGCAGACTCGCGCCAGGTCGTCAGCGACTGCTGACGCAAGGGCAAATCGCCGAATGAGGGCGGAGCAGTCATGCGCAAGACGCTGCGAACGCTGCAGGAGCGACAGGTCGTCTGCAGTGGCAGGAGGAGGTCGCGCACCAACAGCAGCGCGAAAGGAGAAGCGGCCGCGCGACAGGAGAAGCAAATGCGCGCCCTGCTGCTGGAGTCTGTGCCAAGTCATCTGCAGTGGGGCCGCGGCAGTGTGCGTGGTACTGAAATCACGCGTCAGCACCTGCAACTGCGCGTCATGAGCAGCAGTTCGCCAACTGCAGGTGGTGGTAAGAATGAACGTGGGAGCAGGGACAATTGGCTTACCAACCATCCAGGAAGACAGATAGTTCAAGGTGCAAGAAGTTGATGAAGAAGTGTAGGAAAAAGATTGCACGGTGGAAGTATCCTCACCTGGTCACGATGAAGAAGGGACGCCGCTGCTGCCCCGCTGCTTCCGCCGTCCGCCACTACTGCCGGTGTTGCTGCAAGCCGTGCGTCACCAGGAGCAGCAGGTGCTGCTGGTCGTCGATTGGAGCCGACGCAAGCGCGCGCAAGGCGATGCAGGCGCGCAGGTCGTCATGGGTACGGCTGTCACCGTGAGATAGCTGCTGCTGCCGAGCGCCAAGTCGTCCGCAGTGGCAGGGGGAGATTGCGAACCAGCAGCAGCTGACACACGCCATGTCGGCGAGTTGCAGAAATCGCGAGCGACTGCTGCAAATCGCACGCGACTTACTGGCAGAAGCAGTCGTGCGACTTCAGCAGAATACGCACGACATGCACTACAGGCGCGACAGCAGCTGAAACAGTCGCGCATCCGCCATAAGAACTGTGCGCCAGCTGCTGGTGACGATTATCTACATCAAAAAGGAAAACTGCTGTTGCAAGCTAAACTGATATTTGAAACGCCTAAGGTTTTGGGCATCAACAGTAGCCATTGGGGAAAACGCTCTAAGAGCTAGTTGCTGCAGCCGTTGACTGCACCATATCTGAAATGGGAGAAAGTGACAAGCAGGAGCAGGAGCAGCCTGCTCGATGTGAGGAGGAGAAGCAACCCTCGACCCGAGAGGGGAGAATCGGGGGTTGGCGATATGGGAAGAAAACGCAACAGAAGCCGAAACTTCACATGGGGGAGGTTCGCGCAACTGGAAACAAGGAACGTGCGGAAAAGTGCTACAGTTACAACCATTCCGCAATCAGCGGAGTCAACGCGTTTGCAGCTTCAAAGTTCAAACCCTAAGGTAAGTGTGTGCCTGTGGTACACCACCTTATCCTCCCATCCTCCACAGAAATCAGCCTCACTAAAACCTACAGCAAGGGGGAGTGTTGGAAATATAAAGCATAAGAAAATATATCTGCCGTTAGGTTTTAGTGTAATCCTCTATATAAGCCTCTAGGCCCTACAATGATTGTACAATTATTGTAGGGCCTGCATTATTGGAGTTTAGAGGTTTGGGGGTATAATTATTGGTACTCCTTTATTGGAGTTACCATTATTGGAGGTAAAATTATTGGTGTGGATGGATGGATATGGGCAGGGTAGTTGATAGCATAAATGCCCTGCTGTGTGGTTTCATAACCAATCCTTGTTCTGAATCCTTTCAGTTGCAAGTTTCTCTTGCTATCTATTCTACAATCAAGGCTTCCACTACGACGGCACTATTCCTTTCTAGCAAATGTAATGGTTGACTGCAACGCAACTTGCGTAAAAGAATGTTGAGTAAGTTCTCTACCCACCAATCACTTATGAAAGTTCAATTATCATTGGTACATTTTGTTGAGAATGAAGTACTGTAAATGGTGTGGAAAGGTGGGTGGAGGTGAAACTGGGGGTCGGGTGTGGGTTGTGGAAGCAATTTCGTCACGGTTCTGGTTACCGCATATACAGAGAAGGTGACGGAGCGAACATCAACATTTTGCTTAGGGAAAATATGTCAATGGTAACTTACATGGGGCACTATAACGCGTACGGTAACGATTTCAACGCGTTTGGTAACTCGCTTAACGCGTATGGTAACTATACACTAGCAGCCCATCACGCGAATGGTAACTACATGAAACTCCCGCCGAAATGATCATGAAAAAAAAGACTTTATCGAGTTTGAAAGCTTTTACGCACAGTTTTATCTTTCTTGAACAAGTCACATCGCGACTTTGAAGGACCCCGCTTGTTCTATTACCACGGACCAAAAAGTTTCAGAGCCGTTTTAAATATGTATGTAGCTCGTACAAAAACGGTTAAAATCATATTTTTGATAGCATGATTGCGAACTTGCAAAATGATAAAAAAAAATTCCCCGAAAGGGCCTCGGGGCTTTTACTTTTTGTAATTACTGCAACGTTGGAGAATTTTTGCATGTGGGAAAAATACACCTCTTTAGAATTACATGTTTCATTTTTTTTAAGAACCATAAACGCCTTCTCGCAAGGAGTTTAGGATCGCCTCTCAAATTCATTTGCCATCTGAAAGGGGTATAGATTTGTTTGCCCCGGCTGCACGATAAAATGAAGTACAAACAGTTTGCGGAAAGAGCGCCATAATATCAGTTATGTAAGAACAATTGTTTTCACAACATTTACGTTTTTTCAATTAGCTTGATAATCGGAAAGTGTGTCAGAATTTCGGAAAAATGTGTCAGAACTTCGGAGAGTGTGTCAGAGGTTTCTGCTTCAAGATTCGTCAATTTAGTCTGACGCGAGCGGGAAAAACCAGAATCAGGGTCATTTTGGGCGAGGGTTTCTTCTAGTTACCATTCGCGTGATGGGCTGCTAGTGTATAGTTACCATACGCGTTAAGCGAGTTACCAACGTGTTAAGCGAGTTACCAAACGCGTTAAGCGAGTTACCAAACGCGTTGAAATCGTTACCGTACGCGTTATAATGCCCCATGTAAGTTACCATTAACATATTTTCCCTTTTGCTTATCGTCCACCTTGCCCCAACCCTTACGTCTTCGACCTCTCCTCTCCTCTTCAGATCCATTTTTCACTTGGGGCCTGCTATCCACTCTCTTTCTCCCCTTTTTTCCGTTCCTATGGAGCCAACAGCTTGTCCATTCGATGATCTTTCCGACGACCTGCTCTCGTACCTCCTCTCCCGCCTCGGACCGGACCTCTTTTCGTTTCGCCACGCCCTCGTCTGCAAGCGATGGCTCCGCGTCGCACGCGTCGCTCAAACCGACATTCGCGTCGCCAGTCGCAGGGAGATCTCGAGCGCGTCGCTGCTTCGCGCATTGTCAGCCATGCCGAACCTAACGTCCCTGCAGCTAGCGAATCGCAGCCTTGACGTGATCAACGATCAGATTATCTCCGGCTTAGGCTCGGCATTGCCGAACCTCAAGCGATTCTCCCTAACGGTTACCAGGCGTGTGTCCTCAGTCGGGGGAGTCACGGAAATAGGGCTGGACGGCTTTTTCCGAGTCTGTACACGGTTAGAGAGGCTCGGGCTTCACACTATACCTAGCGTCAAGTTCTTCCCTCCGTCCTTAATTTGTCTGACACAACTGGAGTTTCTCGACATCTCATTGGATGACCTTCGCAGCCTGCCCGAAGAAATCTCGCAGCTGCCCGCTTTACGCGTCCTACACCTCCAGGCGCCTCACCTCAGGGCTCTGCCCGAAAGCCTGGGCAGACTGAAGAATCTCAGCGTACTAGAACTGGTGGAGTGCAATTCGTTGCCTGCCCTGCCTGAATCCTTCGGGCAGCTCTCCAGCCTCGTTCACTTCAGTGCCACCACCTGCTACAGCTTGACATCTCTGCCCGAAAACTTCGGTCAGCTGCAATCTCTCAAGACACTCGAGCTTGCTCTTCCGTGCCTCACAAGCCTCCCAGAATCCCTCGGGCAGCTGCCAAAACTTTGGAACCTGGTCCTCTGCTCCTGCCATTCCCTCCACTACCTCCCATCCTCCATGAGCCGTTTATCCTCGTTAGAGGGTCTTGAGATAAGCGAATGCTTTCTTACTCTTCCTGATGACATTGGCTTTCTTCCCAATCTCTGGAGCCTGGAGATACACAATTGCGAAAATCTTACGGAGCTGCCCGTTTCCCTCCCCAAGCTGGACCGCCTGACCGACCTCATGATCACAGGCTGCCGAAACCTTTTCAGGCTCCCTGAGGATTTCGGGGATTTGCCGGCTTTAGAAAAGCTGGAGCTCTGCAACACGTACCAGCTCTCGCACTTGCCGGACTCGTTCGGGCAGCTTAAAAATCTTAGGACCTTGAAGCTGCTTGCCTGCAACAGGCTTACAACGCTGCCTTGCACATTCTCCCAACTTTCTTCTCTTGAAAGTCTCAAGCTCATCAATTGTGAACTTTTCTCTGCCCTGCCTGAAGAGTTTTCGCAGCTGCCCAACCTCCAAGAGCTGTCCATTAGTTGGTGCCCTGAGTTTCGGCACATCCCATCTTCCTTCACTCAGCTTTCTTCTTTAACGCATTTCAAGGTCACCTGCTGCCGGAATTTCGCAGAGCTTCCTGAAGGCGTTGGGCTTATGTCAAATCTGACGTCGTTTGAGCTAACGGGCTGTGACCGGTTGACACGTCTACCCCCGTCTTTAGCGTTGCTTTGTGAGATAGAGAGGTTGGAGATTAGTGGGTGTTCAAACATTATAGATGCGCCACTCTTTCTTTGTCATCTTATAGGCTGATTTGGCTTCTAAAGCTAGAATATGTGTTTTTTTATGTGAAGCTGTGAACATAGAGATAGTGTGCTCACATCTCTGAAACATCTCTGGTGTATTTTTAATAACGGGCATGTCATTACACAACTATTCTGTGGCAGCTGTGCCTTTGAAGTTCGGTCGAGTGATACAGGCGACGACGAAGCAAGCAGGCGCTTAGGGCGGGTCCAGCGCGTACATTTTCCGTACATTACGGTTCATCCAGTGCGGTAATCTGTAACGCGTACATATGAGAGAAAAACACCCTCTTGACACAATAACAATGACAAGGCCGCCATGGATCCTTCCGAGGACTTTCGAGAGCCTATTACGTGAAGGTTACTTATCAGTTGGTAACATTGAGTTAAGATCTGATATCCTGAGTACATTACGAAGCAGAGGATATAAATTATATGTCTACTACGCGGACATTATAACCACTGCTACTCAGGAGTTTCTCATTGTTGCAAGCATATCTCAAGTGAACCCAACTCCAAGGTCTCTCGGTCTCACCGGTTTCTGTTCTGGCTTTCAGTGTCAACCTTGGTATCATACGCTCCGATTCTGGAGTTTTTATCAACGTTCCCAACATGATCAGCAATCTCGCCATGATCCCAAGGCAACGACCTCGAGAACGCATCACTTTGCTCAGGAATGCAAGTCTCAAGCACAAGGAACAGTTTATAAGGAGGTGGTGCTCAGTTCTCTTTCCACGCAAGCTTCACCAGTTTCCTGGTCTCAACGCTTTCAGCCAGTTCCAGGCTAATCTCCTCGAGTCATCATTGCACCATGCCTCCTAAGGGTCGCTCGACGAAGGTGGCCGTGGATGTCACGCTGCCGGATGATCTTCTGACGGACCCGATTGTCACACCGGTACCTGTTGAAGGGGTTTATGAGGAGCAGGTGTCGGCAGACACAGTTAATACAACAAGTGACAATGCTGCTGGTCATGGATCGGCAATGCTTACCGCTGCTGCTGCGGTTGCTGGAAGCTCCGGCTTGTCAGTGGAGGAGAAGAGTCAGATGCATCAGGCTCCTGTACCTGCTGCTGAAGATTTCTTGGAGGATGACTCGGATGAAGAGCTTGATATTGACATTGCTAAGGAGGATGCTTTCCGCCTTCGGTTAACTGCGATCTTACTCATTCCGATGGTGCTTTCACAGGAGATTAAGGCCATCATTGTCGCTGTTCGCCTGCTAATGACGAAATTCTGGTGCTCGTCCCTTACCGAGAACGCTGGTGTCACGGCTAACATTCAGGAGATGTTACTGTCAAGAATAGAACTAGGAATGATCGATTGGACTAGGCAAGAGGTGAGTACAAGTAGGGGAAACATAACCCTAAAGTGTTGTACTCACTAAGGAGTGACCCTACTGTAGCCTAGAGATACAATTGTAATCTGACACACCCCCATAGGCAAAGTAGGGGACAGCAAACACAACAAGTGGTCACAAGACCAGTCTGCAGAAGAGAACACAGCTCAGGGTGGATCACAAAGTCACCACGCATTCTGAGCACAAGCAAGTGGCCACAAGGCCAGTTAACATGCAGAGGTATATAATAGCAAGGCAGTACACTGATCACAACCTAGCAAGAGAAAACATGCAGGTATAAAGATATATAGCAGTGTACAACAAGAGCAAGTCAAGAAACCAACAGGTGAGGCAGAGTGGGCACAAGCCCAAGAGCAGTGCAGAAACGGTGATGATCACCAACCCCAAGGGCCTTGGTGAAGACATCAGCAGTGTTGGCCCGAGAGGCCACGTAAGCAAGGCGCAGCTGACCACGCTGCTGCAGCTCACGCGCAAGGAAGTAGCGAAGAGCAATGTGCTTCGTTCTGTGCTCCAGTCTCTGCTCGCGACACAAGGAAAGCATGGCCTTGTTGTCGACGTACAGAACTGGAGGAGAACGAGGCCGCTCCCCCAAGTCGGTCAGCAGGTAGGTCAGTCAGCGTAGCTCCTGTGCAGCCATGGCCCCAGCGTAGATCTCGGCCTCACAACTGGAACCAAGCACAGAAGAAGAACGAGTGGACCTCCACGAGACAGAACCAGCGCCAAGACTGAAGGTGTAACCCTGTGACGAACGCTGAGTCGTCTGGTCGTCGGCCCAAGAAGCGTCTGAGTGTCCTGTGAGGACCACCGAACCCCGTCCTCCAAGCACGAGCCCCATGCCTGATGTGCTGCACAAGTAACGCAGTACCCTCTTCGCAGCATCAAAGTGCACCTTTCGGTGTCGACCAGGTGCCACGTAGCGAGCCAGGAGGCTGAGAGGATACGCGAGGTCAGGTCGTGTGCACGTCATCAGGTACATGAGGCAACCCACAAGCTCTGGGTACGGACCACTCGGCTCTACGGACTCGTCCGAAGGTGGAGCTGAGAGCGAGTGGCCGGTAGACAGAGGAGTGGGCTGTGGCGAGGACCAAGTGAAGCGGAAGCACTGAAGGACCTGGTGCACCATGTGTGACTGAGTGAGGGTGATGGTGCGCCGTGGTCTGTCCCGGGTGATCTGGAAGCCAAGATAGCTCCGTTGCTCACCAAGGTCAGTGCAGGTGTGTCTCTCCTGCAGCTCCGCCTTCACTAGGGCCAGTGCCTCAGTGTCAACAGTAGCAAAAACCAAGTCGTCGGCGTACACGAGGATGTAGAACGGCGGCAGAGTAGTGTCGGTGCGTAGAAACAGCGACGGGTCAGCAGTCGAAGGAGCAAACCCAAGAGCCGCAAGTGTCGTCCTCAGTGTGTCGTGCCACTCACGGGGCGCCTGACGCAGGCCGTACACTGGTCGCCGTAGGCTCCACTGGGTACCCTCAGGAAACGACCCAGTGAAGCCCTGTGGACGGCGCAACCAGATGGCCTCGTGAAGGCTACCCTGCAAGAAAACTGTCGAGAAGTCGAGGGAGTGCAGCTCGTAGTCACGCTGAGCTGCAACGTGTAGCAACACCCGAAGAGTGGTCATCTTCGGGGTGGGGGAGAAGGTCTGAAAGAAGTCGACCCCCTCACGCTGACTGAAGCCTCGAGCAACGTAACGTGCCTTGAAGGCAGGCGGAGAACCCGGCGGCCGCTTCACCCTGAAAATCCACATGCCACTGACGATGTTCGCCCCAGGTGGGGGAACCTCGTCGACGTAGGTGCCTGTAGACTTCCAGGAAGCCATCTCTGCGTCCATGGCTGTCTGCCAGTGAGAGGAGTACTCACCCGAAATCGCCTCCCTGTAGGAGCGCGGGGTGGGGATGTCAAGTGCATCCGGGTCTCCCTCAGGGGCAAGCAGCATGGTCGCGTGATGGGGTGAAGTAGCAGCAAGGCACTCCAGCTCCTCCTGTCTGTCCTCAAGAACGTCACAGCCAAGGGGAGTACAGCCAAGAGCAGTCTCACCCCCGACGGACGGAGGACAAGCAGGGACAGGGTCAGAGACAAGACTCGCAAGGTAGTCTAGGCGGTACACAGCAGCAAAGTCAACAAGCTCAGCTACTAGGGCAGACGCAGCAGGAGACGAGAACGTAGGGTCCGTCACAACCGTAGCAAGAAGGCGAGTAACAGTTGGACTGGACGCACGAGCAAGGTCAGACGGAGGGTCAGCAACGTCAGGCAGAGAGGACGCAGGAGGTAACGGTAGTACAACACGCTGAGGAACAGAGGAAGGACGGAGTGTCATATCGTGAGTGCCGGGGACAGCCGGAGCACGCGGACGACGAACACGAGGAACACGAGCACGGACAGCAGCTCTAGGCTGAGGCTCAAGGTCAAAGCTAGACTCAGGCTCTCGACGCTCAGGGGTGGAAGCACGAGTCTCAGGCTCTCGACGCTCAGTCAGGGACTTTGACACCGCAGTGTAAGGAGCAGGAGCAGGCAGTGGGGAGTGTGGTAGCAGCGGTGGCTGTGACTGGTCCGCTGGCGGACACAGCAACGGAGGAGTAGTACCTGCCACAGGGAAGCCAGTAGCACCTGGCGGAAGACTGAGAAGGTGGCGAAGAGCACCAGTAGCTCCCGTACCTCCAGCACGAGCAGCTCCTCCAGTACCCCCAGCAAGACCTCCACCACCAGTAGCACCAGCACCTCCAGCACCACGAGCTCCGACAGCGCCAGCACCTTGAGCACCAGTAGTACCTCCAGCACCTCCAGTGCCTCCAGCTCCAGCTCCAGCGCCTCCAGCACCAGTAGTACCTCCAGTACCTCCTATGCCAGCAGCTCCAGTAGCACCTCCTGCACCTCCAGCACCAGCAGTACCACCTGCTCCGGCAGCTCCAGCACCTCCAGTACGAGCACCTCCGGGACCAGTAGCTCCAGCACCTCCAGGGTCAGCAGCTCCCGCAGCTCCAGCACCAGGAGCACCAGCACCTCCAGTGCCACCAGCTCCAGTACCTCCAGCACCGGCAGCAGCTCCAGTACCCCCAGCACTAGCACCTCCAGTACCTCCTGCACCAGCAGCACCTCTAGTACCTCCAGTAGTACCTCCAGCACCTCCAGCAGTATCTCCAGCTGCGGTGCACCAGCAGCACCTCCTGGACCAGTAGCTCCAGCACCAGCAGGACCGTACCCTCCACCACCAGGACTGCCTCGCAGAACGACCCACGCACGAATCGCCTGCGGCGAGAGCGTCTCAAGTAGAGCAGGCTGCGGCGGCTGTCCAGCTCCAGTACCTCCAGTAGTGGTAGCTCTAGCACCTCCAGCACCAGAAGCACCTCTAGTACCTCCAGCTCCAGCACCTCCAGCACCAGCAGCAGCTCCAGTACCTCCAGCACCAGTAGTACCTCTAGTACCTCCAGTAGGACCTCCACGCCTAGTACCTCCAGTACCTCCAGCTCCAGGACCTCCAGAAGGACTCGCAGCACCCCCAGAGTCAGCACCCGAAGTCTCAGCACCCCCAGAGTCAGCACCCAAAGTCTCAGTACCCTCAGTCCCAGCACCCTCAGGCTCAGCACCCTCAGTCCCAGCACCCTCAGTCTCAGCACCCTCAGTCTCAGCACCCTCAGTCCCAGCACCCTCAATCCCAGCACCCTCAGGCTCAGTACCCTCAGTCCCAGCACCCTCAGTCCCAGCACCCTCAGTCTCTACTCCAGTGTCCACAGCAGTTGGCTGCAGAGGCGGCGAAGACGGCAGAGGTGGGAACCCGGGGGGGGTAGCCAGACGAGGAGAGCGGGCACCCCCAGACTCACCACCCCCAGCCCCAGCTCCAGTAGTCTCAGCTCCAGAGTCCACAGCAGCAGGCTGCGGAGGCGACGAAGACGGCCTTGGCGAGAAACCCGGGGGGGTCGCCAAGCGAGGAGTGTGGCGAGTGGTCGCCGTGTCGTCGGCGACGGCGTCACCCCCCTCAGGTGAGTCAGAGGAGTCAGAAGAGATCTCAACTGGCTCATCCAAGGGGGGTGGGTCTACATGGGACACACCTGAGGGAGCAGGACCCTGTGGGGGGAGGGGGTCTACCGGGGGGGGGACTGGTACCAGGAAGAGGGGTGCAAGGGGGACCGGGTGGGACGCGTGCGGGTGAAGTCGGTAGTAACAGACCGACTCGTCGAAGGTGACGTCCTGAGAGGACAGAACACGACGCGAGGCAGGGTGGTAGAACTGCCAGGGTGGAGCGTCGGTGGGGAAGCCCAGGAAGATACAGCGGAGAGTGCGAGGAGAGAGCTTGCTCGCTTTGGTATCGCAAACAAGGGAGAGCGCGCCCCAGACCCGAAACGACGACACATCACCAGGCTGTCCCGTCCAACGAAGTGTGGGCGAGGTCTCTGGAGCAGAGGCACGGGGCCAGAGGTTGAGCTGATGCGCGGCGTATCGGACCGCAAACGGCCACAGGAAATGGGGAGCAGCCGCATGGATCATGGAGGTACGAGCAACCTCCATGATCAGGCCAATGCGACGCTCAGCGATCCCATTTTGCTGCGGAGAGGCCGGAAGCGTGAACGACTGGGCGATGCCCTCATCCTGGCAGAACGTCTCAAGGACGCCAGAAGAGAACTCACCACCCCTGTCAGAGTGCAGACGCAGGACTGGGAAGTCCTGATGAAAGCGCTCGTGTAGCTGGAGACGAGTAGCACGGATCCAAGGGATCAAAACACCGCTGACGTCCGCCTTGCGTCGCAAGGGGAAGACTGTGGTGTAGCGTGTGTAGTCGTCAACAACCAGCAGGAAGTAGCGCTCCTGGTCCGTCCCACTGACGGGGGCCGGGCCCCACACGTCCAGGTGGAGAGTCTGCAGAGGAGCAGTGGTCGGAGGAAACTCGGAGGAGTGAGGAGCGGCGCGCTGCCGCCCCTCGACGCAAGGAAGGCACGGCGGCGCAAGTGAGCGCGGGAGGGGGGGCAGGGTCTCAGGGAGGCCAGAGACCAGGAGCCGGGAGTGCATGCCGCGCAGACGCTGCAGGGAGGGGTGACCAAGACGGTGGTGCCAGCGCTGAGTCTCGTGCGTGAGTACTCTGCACGAGCAAGACACAGCTAACTGCCCTGACGCAGACGCTCGACTCGACACAGCTACCTGACCTGACTCAGCCACCTGTGCAGACGCAGTGGTCAGTGTGTACAGACTAGACCCAGGCTGACGAGTGAACGTAGCCAGGTGACGGCCAGTCCGGGAGCACGTACAGATCGCCACACGCTGCCCTCCAGGAATAAAGGTATCAACCCAGACATCCTGAATGGCAGCGTTGCTCACCAAGTTCGTCGAGAACGTGGGGAGGTGGAGACCTGACAAAGAACCAGAGGGGACTGCTGGACAAGGGAGGACCGTGAAGGCTCTCGCAACCACTGGGCCCCCAGAGGGGTCAGCCAGTGAGACTGGGACATGTGCTGTGAGTGGTGTGACTGTGGTGCAATCACGGAAGAAGCAACGTGACGCGCCTGAGTCAAGCGTGAAAGTGTGCAAGACCTCAGCTGAGGCGGGACCTGTGGTAGTAGACGCATTAGCACCTAGAGCGTCGGTAGACTCACGGGCACCTAGAGCTGCAGCAGACTCACTAGCACCTGGAGCGGCAGCAGACTCACTAACACCAAGAGCAGCAGTCCTAACAAAACGATAACCTCCACCACCAGGACGACCTCGCTGAATAACCCACTCACGAAGCTGCTGAGGGGTGGGGTCGTCCGGGAGAAGCAGTGCCCGCTGTTGTCCACCCCTGGCCGCAGCAACTGCCGCGGAAGTGGCCATGACAGACAGTGACGGTCAGGAGTAGGTCCAGCACCTCCAGCTCCTACAGCGCCAGCAGCACCTCCTGCACTCCCAGCAGCACCTCCTCCACTCCCAGTAGCACGAGTAGGAGCAGCAGCAGTAGTAACAGCAGCAGGGCGGTGCGCGGCCAGAGCAGGGCGGCGCGCGGCCACAGCAGGGCAGTAGTAGGCAGTAGCTCCTAGGGCAGAAGCACCTAGGGTCCTTTTTTTTTTTTTTTTTTTTACAATTTAATTATATTTAGGGTATAGCAGGGCGCTGGCGCAGGGCAGGGCGCGGGCGCAGGGCAGGGCGCTGGCGCAGGGCAGGGCGTCAGCGCGCGCAGGGCAGGGCGCTGGCGCAGGTTGCAGGGGCAGGACGCGCGGGCTGCAGGGGCGCCGCACTGGCTGCAAAGGCAGCTCGTACTTGCTGCAGGGGCCGCGCGGACGGGCTGCAGAGGCGGCGCGCAGGCTCCAGGGGCGACGCGCGGGCTGCAGGGTCTGCGAGGACGGGCTGCAGAGGCGGCGCGCGGGCTCCAGGGGCGACGCGCGGGCAGCAGGGTCCGCGAGGACGGGCCGCAGAGGCGGCGCGCGGGCTCCAAGGGCGACGCGCGGGCTTCAGGTTTTGTTTTTTCTGGATGAACGTGACGCTCACCATATCAAGTTTCACGTTTTCGAGTATCAGAAGGCGAACGCGCCTGCGATCAAGTTCTTTTACGGAAGATGCTTCTTACCTGAAGGAAAAGGCTTCTAATCCGCTTGCTGTTGAAGTTCTTTTCCGTCGCGTCCCGGCTAACATAGTACCTAATGTGCTGAAGGACCTGCTAGTCCGTTTTAAGTTGAAGATGCGCAAGCAATCCGCTTTCAAAGACGGTCTCGCTTTTCACCGCGTTGCTCACCCTCTCACCGGAGCTGACACCGACGTGATCAAAGGACAGGTGATTCAGCACCCCGGGGATCGGTATCGCTGGCGCCACGTTGTTGACAACCCGATGGAGATCGGCGCGAAGCTGTTGGTCCACTACCCTGCACTGTCCTGCCTGCTCTGCGGTGGACAGCATTATGATCTGCATCATGATCTGTTCATCACAGAGCGACAGAACAATATAGGGAAGTGGAACCTCTCTCTGGGGAAGGCGCATTGCATCAATGGTAACCGCATCGTTTGTTTCAATGACGTTACCACTATCTTACCTCTCTCACCTTCCACTGACGACCTCTGTTGCGCTCGCAGCTGCTTCTCTGCTCACCTCCGCTCTGACCACCCCCATCCTGAAGGACCCCTCGGTCGCCCTTGTCTCAACCGGCAGCAACCGCGAGGAATGGATTTGCACGCAAGTGTGTTGCGGGAAGGCGAAAGGAAAGACCCTCTTGGTTGCTGCAGAACACATCAACTCCGCAAATCACTTGCTGAATCTGGGGACGCTGGGCACTGCCACGAAAGCCTCGATGGACAAAGCAGACCTTGCCAAACTGAAGAAGGAGTACGGCTTCTGAGCCTGCAGAGAGAAAACCGCGTGCTGTTAGCGATCGTTGGATGGAGTGCAATTGTTAGTGTCGTCACCATCATCAGCCTGTGGATGAACAGGGGCTGCCAACCAGTGATTAAATGAGTAACAAAAATTTCCTTTCCATAGCAGGCCTGAATGTCAACGGCCTGGGTGACAGAACCAAACAAGCCAGAGTAACAACATGGACTCGAACAGCAGCAGACATACTTATTCTCTCAGACACACGCCTCCCTGATGATCATCCTTACTGGAAAATGCCTTTCTTTACCACAGTTTTAACCACTCCACCCACAGATAGAGCCGGAGGTGTCGCAGTTCTTACAAGGGACCCTTCCATCTCCATCCAGAAAATAACCGCTCACCCCTCAGGTAGACTGATAGTAGCCACCGCCAGCCGCTCAGGATTCACCTTGACCCTCGTAGCAGCTTATTTTCCCGCCGACGCAACTGACAGAAGCCCCTTCATAGCCAATGTAGTCGGTCCCGCTTTCGACCAGATCCCAACAGCCGCGCATGTCGTCTTGATAGGAGACCTGAACATCGTAGAGGACCCGACATTAGACAGGACATCTCTCTCTGGCACATCCCTAGAAAACGATAGACTTATTTCTCGCTGCAATCACTTTCAGCCGTCTGACGCTTTCCGCACGCTTCATCCTAAGCTCCGCGAGTATACCTTCTATGCAGCCTCCAAGCAGTCTAGCTCCCGCATTGACTGCGCTCTCGTCTCCTGCTCGCTTCTACCGCACCTAGATGTCGCGGCTCACATAAGACCCGAGGAATACATTTCAGATCACGGGTTCGGCATCAAGATTGCTTTCAAGATTAAAGCATCTACTCACCTAGACCCCGGAATCTGGAGGCTACACGCAGCTGCGATCGGAAGGCCGGGGATCCGTAGGGCGGTTGAAGCTGCCCTCGCCAAGGCGGCAGTGGACGGAGACGGAGATTTTGAGCTGCTGCTGGGGAGACTGAACGCGGGCTTGCGCTCGTATATGAAGGAGGAGAACAAGCGGGTCAGGAAAACCACGGCGCACCTCGCTGAGGTAGTGGCGCAGCTGCACCAGGAGCAGATGCGGAATCCCGGCTGCCAGAAGACAAGGGACCTGCTGGCGGTTAGAGACACACAGCTGCGGGAATACCATGCATCAAAGCGGGACCGTTTACACGTGATGACTGGCACGAACACGGAGCTGGCTGGGGAGGTTCCCTCTCCGTTTCTCTCTGCGAGGATCAAAGTCAGGAAGCAGCGAACGCAAATCTCGGAGCTAACGGTTGGCGATACAAAAATCTCAGACTCAAAGGGGATTCTGAAAGCAGCAACGAATTACTTCACCGATCTTTTTGGAGCGGACGGGCGAACGTCGTCGGAGAAGTGGAAGCCACTCCCCGGCAGGAAGCTGGACGCCGATGCTGTGCACACACTGGAGACAGACTGGACGGAGGCAGAGGTGCAGCAGGCGTTTAAAGCTCTCCCAAATGGGAAATCTCCTGGGAAGGACGGTCTCTCGAAAGAGCTCTTTGTAAGGAATTGGGACGTCCTCGGTGGTGAATTCCTGCGAATGGCGCATACTTTCTCCGAGAATGCGTCGCTCCCTGCAAGCATCAAGGAAGCTGTCACTATTTTCCTCCATAAAAAAGGCGATAAGGATGATCTGGACAATTACCGTCCGATCACACTCCTTAACTTCTCTTACAAGGTACTGGCGCGGGTGGTGGCGAACCGGATGAAGCCGCTCCTACACAAGGTGATCTCGGCGGAGCAGTACGGGTTCATACTAGGGAGGAGAATTTCGGATGCCATTGGAGTGGTGGCGGACGTCATAGAAGCGGCGAAGAAAGGGAGTGAGGACTGGTACATGCTGTTGTTGGACTTTCGCAAGGCCTTCGACTCGGTCTCGCGAAGTTTCCTCTTCTCGGTTCTTAGGGAGATGGGCTTCCCGAGCAGATTCGTCGGCTGGGTCGAGGGCCTGCGCAAGGACACAACAACAAGGCTACTGATTAATGGCTGGCTGGGAGAAGCGGTGGCAGTCAACTCGGGGGTGAGGCAAGGGTGTCCGCTCGCCCCTTACCTTTTCCTCTGCGCGGTGGAACCCCTGGCTCAGAAAGCTATGCGGCGGAAACTGGGGCTCTGCAATAAGGCCAATCAACGATTAGTATATGTCGGATACGCTGATGACACAACCTTATTTCTGGAGGGGAAGAGGCAAATTGCTAAAGCGGAGAAGCTCCTGGAGTATTTCGCTGGCTTGTCGGGGTTGAAGACGAACGAAGACAAGTCGGTCATCCTGCCGATTGGTCACAATCTGGGGAGAAGGCCTGGTACGCTTGGCGGTTTCAAATGGGCCATGGCGGATGAAGTAGAGCGGGTTCTGGGCGTCTGGGTCACTCCCTCCGGCAGCAGCGGCCCGACCTGGAAGAGGGCTTTCGAAAAAAATATAGTGGAGCTGATTAAATGGAAGGCCCTTTTTCTCACGATTGCGGCGAGGGTGGTGATAATCAATTGTTACATTACTCCACGGATAGCATATCAGGCGTAAGTGTACCTGCCTCCAGATGACATTTGGAAGCAGTTGTTGAAGCTGATCCACAATTTCCTGACAGGGAACAACGCATCGGCGGAAAAGGGCTTCGTGCTCTGGAACTGGGGTCTTCTTACCTCGCCTAAAGCTGATGGCGGTTTGGGAGTGTTGGACCCAGAGATTCTACTTGCCTGTCTGGCTGCGCGGAGGATCGGGGGGCTATTGCTGGAGCAGAATGGTAAGAAAAAAGAGATCATGCTTAAGGCGGCGAATCTCCCACTCGGTGAGGACACTTTCCTGGCCCACGAGAGGCTGCTGAAGCACTGGCCAGGGGACGGTGAGCGCTGGAGGCAGGTGTGCGAAGCTTTTATAAAGTCGCCAATCGCTGATACCGGGAAATCGGACAGCAAAGAAGAGGTCGCTCAGGAAAGGATCGTTTTCAACCGGAAGCTGCTCCTGAACGGAACGAACCCTATTGGGGGACAGAAGGAGGCGAAGGGGCTTTGGGAGGCGCGGCTGGGGGATCTGGTATCCACCTCTCAAGCTGGAGTAGCGGAGATTAAGGACGTTGACACCTTGGAGAAAGAGCTGAGGAGCAGAGATTCGGCTCGGCTGGCTCTCAAGGCTTTTGCTGCAGCCTCGTCGGAGTGGAAAACCCTACTGGTCCCTGGCACGATGCAGGAACGAGATGGGGGAGAGGAACAAGTGTTCGGAGGGGGTGAACATGCAGCGGCGTCGGTCTTCCGTTCGGCGGTTTTTACAAACGGGCAGCTGGCTCCGCTTAAAGCTCAAGGCCCAAATTGCAGAGCGCGCGGGGCAAGCTTACTAAAGTTGATGAGAGTGGTGTTTTGAGTGTTGTTTGGCTGCGAATTGTGGTTACGTGAAGTGCGATTCAATTTGATTGGCCAACAGTTTTTTTGTCGAATAGGAGAGAAGGAAACACCAAGAATATTGTGAGTGCAATTTGGGACTCGAGAACCAAATCGAGTTGCTCCCAGGGGTTTGCTTAGTCAGCGAAAACCCTAAGGGTGTAGCGAGAAGCTGGGCGAAACTGAACAGCCCAACTTCAACAAGGTCAACCTTCCTCTACCGCCACCCAAAGGGCAACCTTAGTAAGGTTGAACAATTTGGGCCTTGAGCTTTAAGCAGCTGCGTGGGTCGTGGTCCAAGCCTGATGCTGTCCGGACTAAGCAGGAGAAGTGGACTGGAAAGTGGAGTGGCAAGATTGATTGGGGACGCATCATCTGCACCCGCAATTCTCTAGCCATCCCGAGCCATCCACGTGACGTTCTCACGCGTGTGCACAACCTAAACCTTCAGGTTGGGGAGAGGGTGGATTTTCTCAGCAGCAAGCCTTCGTGCCCTTACTGCGGAGCCACAGAGTCCCAGGAGCACTGTCTTTTCAGCTGCCCGCGGATTCAACCTGTGGTTTCTGGCCTCATGCGAGCTTTGCGCATGCTCAATCCTGGGCGGGCGCCTGCCTCGTTGGGTGACCTCCTGTTCCAGGAATCTGGCACTGAGTCAGACTTCCCAGAAGCCACGTTAACTGCCATTACCTTCCATCAGCTGTGGGTGGAGCGATGCGAAGCCAGTTTTCGGGGGCAGAAATTCAAGGCCCGGCGGGTGCTCAGGAGGATTGGTACGGCTTTCCGACTGCATGCAAGGGTGTACACGAGGGCAATGGGGGCCAAGTGCTTGAGGCCGGGCACGTCGGGGGCGCATAAGAGGGTCAGAGGGGTGTTTGAGGCTGAACAAAAAATGCTGATGAGGATCAGGGAGGTTGGCGACAAGAAATGGAAGTGGTCGGTCAGTTTTGATGCAATTTGGAACAAGCCAAGGAGGGTTTTTTATCCGCCCTAGTCACCTCGTTGGGCAGTGCATGGTGCAGGCCCTCACGCTCAGTTACGACTGCTTTTGTTGTATGCATTCTCTTCATTAATGTATACTACAATTAAAAAAAAAAAAAATATGTAACGCGTCAAGGTTCAAAACGGTGCAATTTTAAAACCGCTGTGCACCGCCTGATATCGTTTCAAACCACGACGAATGAACTGTATAGTACCTGTAAACGTATGCGCTGGACCCGCCCTTAATCAAAGTTAGGGCTGACGTGGCGCCAGTATATCGTCACGCTCCGCTGTCCTATCAGGCTCAAGCAAGTGCACTCGCGGGGCACTTGACGACGACTTGCGTGCCCAGCGACGGCACGATCAAACCACGAGAAATGCATTTCGCACACGGCGCGAGCCTCGTGTACAATGCCGAACCTCCTCATCCCAGCCAAGCCTTGATTTCCTAAACCCTGAATCTCCAAACCACGACTTCTGGTCTGTACTAGCCATTCTGCAGTTCCGGTTAGGGCAAATATGCTTTGGATTTTGAGGTTTGCTGGAGCCAACCAAAGCCAAGGGTCCAGCTGTTTTCCGTACCGCAAGTCAACGTGGGCATCTGTCTGGTTCGGCAACATTCGAAGCACGTTGGCTTCTTGTACCCGGTTTACGCGACTTCGGTTGCCGTCAGTGGTCAACCTAGTTCCCTCGTACCCCCCTTGGCGCCACCCACCCCCGCCCCCTCATCCCTCTCCAGCTATCATCCATCCTCCTCCCCACCTCCCACCCACCTTTGGAATAACGCGCTTTGCGCTCAATTACGGCGCGGTATACCCAAGGGCGACAGCCAATACTGACGGGCCCAGCAGTAGGTTAGACTTTTGCTAGTTATTCACCCCCCTGCTTCTGAGCCAGGTAGCGACGTAACGAGGGCTTATTTTAGGCGCGTAAATCAACTGCTTCGCGAAGACGATACCTTGACGAATGGTGACGCTAACTACGAACAAATGCGACGGTTTTATTCTGCTATTTCAGCTGCAAACCATAGTCGCCTTCTGACGGGTGCTCCGTGCGCAGTCTAGGCTCCGCATATCTTTCATAAAATTAGCACATTCCTCAATTGAGAGGGTTGACATTTTTTCGCTACTCGCAACGCTCACAACCGTACGCTATATTGAGCGTAGTCCAAGGGAAAACGCGAATTAGCTCGAAACAGTGTCGCGCGAGAGAAACCGGCATGCTTCAGGCCGGCGTCTGTCAGACCGCTAGTAGAATCTGGCCGAGGATCAGATACGGTTTTTCCTCAACCAATCAGCAGCGCTGGGTAGACTCGTGACGCCGCGACTTCGGCGCCGTATGCCCCGGGAATGGCGGAAGAGCTTGCAGAGGACGAGGAGAACGACGGGGATAAAAACGGAATACGACAAAATGAGATTAGGAAGCGCGTCATTAATAGTGACGGATTACGTTGACAGGTTCTGCTGGGTGATGCACTAACGACTACTCACGGAATACGTTTAGGCTCTTAATCCCAATAACGCGGATACATTTTGCGACCAGGCCTTACTAGCTTTTATAACGAGACTGCGTCTCTCGCGACTGCGGTGGAGAAGGGGCTGGCGATAAGAAGCTGAGCTCTTGTGCGACTAGAAGGACCGGCAGCGAGCGATCGCACAGGGGGACAGGCTGCAGTGATCGCACAGGGTCGCACAGGGAGTAGAGCAACGAGAGCGAAAGAGGGTTGCGAAAGTAAGACGACGAGGCTGAGAGCCGGGAACAACGAAAGAGGGTCGCGAAAGTTGAACTTGTGTTGCGAATCGCGCAGCGCGGCTCGACGAGAGGAAGGGTTGGGAGGGAAGGCAGAGGGACTAGGGCGCAGCGGTGGGAGCAAGGGAGGGCATAGCGAACGTAGCCGACTGTTAGTGCAGGAGCAACAGCAGCAGGAGCAGCAGCAGCAGCAGCAGCAGCAGCAGCAGCAGCAGCAGCAGCAGCAGCAGCAGCAGCAGCAGGAGAAAGTAGTGCTTACAGCAGCATTAGCGGCAGCGGCAGTATGAGTTGCTGGGCGCCGTTGGCGCGGCTGGGGGCGTGCGCGCCGAGCAACGGCATCGTGGCGTGTCTGAACGCGTGCGACGGCCCCACCATCGACTGCTACGACACCTGCTACACCGACTCCGGCTGGCTCCCACCGCTCTCCACCGCTGAGCTCATCGCGTTCCCCATCTCCGCTTGCTGCCTGCTGGCCATGTCGCTTGTTATCTCCTGCATGATGTCGTCTACTCTCGGACTCGATATGGCCACGTTGCAGGTAACCCCCGCTACTGGTAACCAGACCCCCCCCCCCCCTCCCCCCGCCCCCGACCCCCAGTTCCCCCTACCCCCCCACTCACCTTCCTCTCCGCGTGCTGCCTGCCTGCTGGGCATGTCGCTCGTGATCTCCTGCATGATGTCTTCTACCCTTGGGCTTGACATGGCGACTCTGCAGGTAACCCCCGCTGCTGATATCCAGTACTGTTCCACGGTACTGTCCCCCGTTTCCCCCCCGTCTCCCCCATTTCCCCCCTTCTCCCCCATTTCCCCTTTTCTCCCCCCCTCCCCCCCCACCCTTCCGCCTCTCCGCGTGCTGCCTGCTGGGCATGTCTCTGGTTATCTCCTGCATAATGTCGTGTACTCTGGGCCTTGACATACGCTGCAGGTAACACCAGTGCTGCTGGTAACCAGTGCTGTTACACAGTACTGCCCCTCTCCCTGCCATCCCACTCTCCTGCATGATGTCGTCCACGCTCGGACTCTCCAGACAACACCGCGCTTTCCTCCCCCTTCCCTTTCCCCAACACCCTCCCCACCTCCTTCAGCTTACGTCCCACCTCCCCCATCCCCCTCTCGAGCAGACTTTTTTTTAATTACTGAGGCGCCTCAAAACCAACTTTGTTTTTTCTGAGGCGCCTCATAGCCAAGTTTCCTATTTTTGAGTCGTCTAAAAAATATACCTTCCACCTCCCCCACTCCCCCTCTCGAGCAGACGGGCATGCGTGGCGCTATTGAGGCACCTTATATCTAAATTTACTCCTCAACCCCCCCCCCCTCCCGCTTCCCCAACTTCCCCCACTCCCTTCCCCGTCCACTTTCCCCAACTCCGCCCCACTCTCCCCACCCCCGCCCCTCTCTCCCCACCCCCGCCTCGAGCAGGCAGCAATGGATGGCGTGGACGAGAGGCTTGGGGTGACTGCTGAGTCGACTCAAAAGACACTCCCCACCCACCTCACTCCCCTCTCCCCGCCCCCCATCCACCTCCCCCCACCTCCCCCCACCCACCTCAACCAACCCCCCCCCCTTTCCTCTGGAGCAGGCGGCAATGGATGGCGTGGACGAGCGGCTGAGGACGCGGCTGAGTCGACTCAAAAGGAACAAACCCACCCACCTCCCACCCTCCTCCCCCCCACCTCCCCCCTCCCCCTTACCCCCACCCCCCACCCCCCACCTCCCCCCGGGAGCAGGCGGCAATGGATGGAGTGGACGAGCGGCTGAGGTGGCAGGCTGCCAAGGTGGCAGCGCTGCGCACACGTGGCAGTCTGCTGCTCACCACGCTATTGGTCGCCAGCACCAGCGTCAACGTCAGCTTCACGCTCTTCGTCTCAGGTGGGACTTTGGTGGGGTCAGGTGGGTTCAGGTGGGCTCAAGGTGGGGCTCAGGTGGGCTCAGGTGGGGTCAGGTGGGGTCAGGTGAGGTCAGGTGGGTTCGAGTGTAGTGCAGTGAAGGGCTTTGACCTCTGTATGCTGCTCATCCTCCTCTTGTATAGAAAAAAAAAACTATTCTGATGCAGCTGACCCCATTCCACCACTCCCTACCGCAGTCTCCTCCCCCACCTGCCTCAACCCCTCCTCCCTGCTCCATTCTCCTCCTGTTTTTCCTCCCAGGCGTGTTGGGCATGGTGATGGGGTTTGTCCTCTGCGTGCTGCTCATCCTGCTCTTCGCTGAAACCACTCCTCGCATTCATCCCACCCGTTACGCCACTCCCCACTGCTCTCCACCCGCTGCTCCTCCCAGGCGTGTTGGACATGGTGATGGGGTTCATCCTCTGCGTGCTCCTCATCCTGCTCTTCGCTGAAACCACTCTTGCGTGGAATCTCAACCCCATTCCACCACTCCCTACCAACCCCCACCCCACCTCCCCAGGCGTGTTGGGCATGGTCATGGGCTTCATCCTCTGTGTGCTCCTCATCCTGCTCCTCACCGTGTTCCACCACTCTCCACCGCTTTCCACCCCGCTCTCCCAGGCGTGTTGGGCATGCTGATGGGATTCATCCTCTGTGTGCTCCTCATTCTGCTCTTCGTCGAAATCGCTCCCCCGGCCATCTGTGCGCGCCACTCCCTCCGCATCGCCTCCGCCACCGCATGGCTCGCCCGCCTGCTGCTGCTGCTGCTCTCGCCCGTGGCTTACCCCGTCAGCCTGCTGCTGGACCGGTGCCTCAACAACCAGGAGGACGAAGAGGAGAGCAGCTTGCGACGTGGGCTCCTGTGCGGGTGAGTGTGCTTTTGTGTGTGGGAAGAGTGGGAGATGGAGAGGGAGAGGGAAAAGGAGAGGGAAAAGGAGAGTCAGCCACACTCCCTCCGTATCGCCTCCGCCACCGCATGGCTCGCCCGCCTGCTGCTGCTGCTGCTGTCGCCGGTGGCATATCCCGTCAGCCTGCTGCTGGACCGATACCTCAACAACCAGGAAGACGAGGAGGAGAGCAGCTTGCGACGCGGGCTGCTGTGTGGGTGAGTGTCCTTGTGTGTGTGGGAGAGTGAGAGGGAGAGGGAAGGGGGGAGGGAGAGGGGATGGGAGCCACTCGCTCCCCCCGCCATCTGTGCGCGCCACTCCCTGCGCATCGCCTCTGCCACAGCGTGGCTCGCCCGTCTGCTGCTGCTGCTACTGCTGCTGCTGCTGCTGTCGCCGGTGGCATATCCCGTCAGCCTGCTGCTGGACCGATACCTCAACAACCAGGAAGACGAGGAGGAGAGCAGCTTGCGACGCGGGCTGCTGTGCGGGTGAGTGTGTGTGCGCGCGTGAGGGGATGGGGTGACAGGTAAACTGGGAGGCTGTGCAAGAGAGTGGGAGAAAGCGAGGCAGGGGAAAGCGGTGCTGGGATAGCCTATTCTCCCCCCTATTCTTTGAGTTGCCGCCACCGCTTGATCTCCCTGCCCCCACTTCTTCCCCCCCCCACAGAGGCTCCAGCTGTGCGGATCCCTACTGCATGAAGCACGGCGGCTCAGCGGGCTCCTCCCCTCGCATCTACATCACCAACCCCCTCGCCAACCCGCCCTCCCTCGAATTCCCCGACACCACCGCCTCTGCCCTCGACACTGGGAGTGCTGCTCCTGCTGCTCCTCCCGCTGCTTCTGCCGGTGCTGCTGCTGCTGCTGGTGGCGCTGCTGCTGGTGCCGCAGCCATAGCCGTCGGCACAGCAGCAGCAGCAGCAGCAGCAGCAGCAGCAGCAGCGGGTGGTGCTGCCGTTGCTGGCGCAGCAGCAGGAGCAGGAGCAGGAGCCCAGCCTACCTCTGCCTCCTTCTCATCCCGAGAAGCAGGGGGGGCTGCGGGGGAAACAGGCGAGCAGACGGAGGAGAGGGATGAAGAGGAAGAAGAGGAGGAGAGTGCGGCGCTGTATTCAGAGGACATGGACTCCAACACCAGAATGCACATGGCTGGATTCGGCGCCATGCCCCCTAGGTCAGTTCCTCCTCCTTGTGAGGCGCCTCATAGCTGTATTCAGAGGACATGGACTCCAACACGCGCATGCACATGGCTGGATTCGGCGCCATGCCGCCCAGGTCAGTTCCTCCCTGCCGCCCAGATCAGTTCCTCCCTGCCGCCCAAGTCACTTCTTCCTGGCTTCCCAAGCCAATACGACTCAAGTCGCTCCAAGCCCATCAGCAGCAGCAACTCTCCCAACACTTCCACTTCTTTTCTTCCTTCCTCTTCAAACCCTTCCCCTCTCCCTCCCCTTCTCTCTCCTCTCCGTTCCAGGTCTGGCCAGTACGACTCGAGTCGCTCCAAGCCTGTCAGCGGCGGCAGCGACTCTCCCCTCACTTAACCCTTCCCCTCCACTTCCCTTTTGCCTTTTTTCTCTCCCCACCCTTCCAGGTCTGGCCAGTACGACTCGAGTCGCTCCAAGCCCGTCAGCGGCGGCAGCGACTCTCCCCTGCGGCGCCGAATCGAGCAGGCAGCTGACCGGGCCGCTGCTGCTGCTGGTGCTGGTCCCTCCACGCCTGCTGGTGCCAGCACTGGTGGGGGGGAGAGCGGGAGGAAAACGGAGAGTGGGGCGATAGGAGAGAGTGGAGCGATCGGAGAGAGCGGGGATGAGGTGGTGATGGCGCTGCCTGTGGGGGAGAGTCAGGAGTATACGAGTGTGGAGGTTGGGGAGGAGGGGGAGGGGTACAGCACTCGGGAGGAGGAGAGTAGTGAGAAGGTGGGGAGGGGAGGGAGAGGAGGGAGTGGGAGAGGAGGGAGAGGAGGGAGTGGGAGAGGAGGGAGTGGGAGAGGAGGGGAGGAGACGGCAGAGGAGTCGGACGAAGTGCCGATGGCACTGCCAACGTCTTCTGATGATGTTGATACGGAGTCAGACGACCAGAGGAGGAACCTCGGACGGGTGAGTTTAAGGTCTTGGACGGGTGAGTTACACTCATGTGGTTTTGAGTCGACTCAACAATGGCAGAGGAGTCGGATGATGTGCCGATGGCACTGCCAACGTCTTCTGATGATGTTGATACTGAGTCAGACGACCAGAGGAGGAACCTCGGACGGGTGAGTTTAAGGACTTGGACGGGTGAGTTACACTCATGTGGTTTTGAGTCGACTCAACAATGGCAGAGGAGTCGGATGATGTGCCGATGGCACTGCCAATGTCTTCTGATGATGTTGATACGGAGTCAGACGACCAGAGGAGGAACGTTGGACGGGTGAGTTACACACGTGTGGTTTTTTAGGCGACTCAAACGACGGCAGGCGGAGGAGTGGGATGAAGTGCCGATGGCGTTGCCAACATTGGATGATGTTGATACGGAGTCAGACGACCAGAGGAGAAAACTTGGACGGATGAGTTACAAGCTGTGGACGGGTGAGTTACAAGCAGTGGACGGGTGAGTTACAGACATGTTTCTGACAAATACAGGTTTTCGGGCGTCTCAAGAAGCAGGAGGATTGAGTTACAGGCAGGCAGTATGACGATATCGGCCGTGTAAAGCAAGTCACTCAGCTAAATGCTTGTGCCATTCTCATTCTCAAGCTCATTCACATCTCATCTCCTCTCCCCTACCTCCCTTAATCCCCTTCCAACAGACTCCGCCGCAGCCCCCCCCTCCACCACCCACTCCCGCCACCCCTGCCGCTGATTCCCCTGCTGGTGCCGCTGCTGCTGGTGTGGTAGCGGGGGCAGCAGTGGGGGCAGCGGCTGGAGCAGCAGCAGCCGCAGCAGCGGGAGGAGGGATGGGGTTGAGAAGCAGACCAGTGATGCACGAGACGATAGTTGAGATTGGGTCTGAAGGGGAAGGAGAGGAGGAGGAGAGTGAGGATGAGAGGAGTGAGGAGGAGGATGTTGTAGAGGCAGAGGCTTATAGCGGGGATAGTGGTGCTGTGCAATCAGGGGCAGCAGGAGGGGTAGCAGCAGGAGCGGCAGGAGCAGCAGGAGCAGCGGCAGCAGGAGGAGCAGCAGTTGGAGGAGCAGCAGGAGCAGCAGTAGGTGGTGCTGGTACCAGTGGTGCTGCTGCTTCCACTTCAGCAGCGTTGACCCCACCACCTGCCATAGCAGCAGGAGCAGCGGAAGGAGCAGGCACAGCAGGAGCAGCAGAAGCAGGAGGAGGAGCGGCAGGGGCGGGAGGGATGAGTGTGGCTGAGGGATTTGCAGCAGCAGCCGCAGCTGTGGGTGCATTTGCGCTCATGCCATTCCGATGGGGGCAGAAGCAGCCGACGCAGCAGGAGGAGGAGAAGCAGCAGCAGGGTGAGAAGAAGGAACCATCACCACCAGCATCCCCATCAGGGCGGATACAAGTGGTTGTGCACGGTACAGGGGGGCCAGGAGGGGTAGGAGGACCCAGCAGCAGCAGCGGTGGCAGCTGGAGAGACAACAGCAAGGATGTTGATAGCAAGGGAGACTCTTTGCCAGGAGGACCCATGGGTCCATCCCCTCTCCCTCCCCCACCTGCTGACCCCCGCCTCTCCGCCTTTCCCCCTACCGCCCCTCCCCCTCCCGCTGGCCCTTCCGCCTCCCCCTCCTTCCCCCTCCGACCCACACCCGCGCCCGCTCCCCCCGCTGCCTTCCCTGCGTCCTCCGAAGCGCCCTCCTTTCCCCTGCGGCCGATTCCTGCTGGTGCGGCTGCTGATGCCGCTGCTGGTGCTGCTTTAGCCAGTGGCAGCGGCCGTGGGGGTGGGGGAGAAGCGGCGGAAGAGGGGAGGAGCATGGGGTTTGAGAGGGACGAGTCTTGGGCCACGGCACCTGAAGGGGGGAGGAGTGTGAGGTTTGGGAGAGATGAGTCATATGCAACAGCATATGATAGTGAAGGGGGTGGTGGCGGTGAGGAGGAGGGTGATGGAGCCGGTGCTTCTGCTAGCGCTGCTGCTGCTGCAGCAGGGGCAGCAGGGGTGGCAGGAGCGGCAGGAGCAGCAGGAGGGGTAGGTTCGGCAAGTGGTTGGGGATCGCGCCGGCCGCCGCTAGGTCCGGGAGCAGCAGGTTCGGCAGGCACGCCTGCGTCCTTGGCTCGGGGCCGGCCGACCAGTGCTAGCACCACTGCATCCCGGAGCTCTGCTGATTGGTCGAGCCCGGACGAATCAGAGTTTGAGTCGAGAAATACTGACACTTTGTTAAGTGCTGAGAGGAGTGTGACTCCTAGCGGGGATAGGATGATGGGGGTTGCGGATGGAGGGGAGAGAGGGGAGAGAGACATGGGGGCGAATGATGCTTTGACTAGTGCAATCATGGCTTCGTCTATATCAGCTGCGGCTGCTGTTGAGATGGCAAGGCAACGGCAGCAGCAGCAGCGACAGGAGGAGGAGGAGAGGCGGAAGCAGGAGGAGCAGGCAGGAGGTGGTTTGAGACAGCAAGGAGGGAGAAGCAGAGGGGGGGAAGGGGAGAGGGAGGGGAGTGAGAGAGAGTGGTCGTTTGCATCGAGTGAGGAGGAGGAGGAGGAGGAGGAGGAGGAAGAGGAGGTGCCTGTAGGTGAAGTGTTGACGTCAGGAGAGCAAACGAGTGGTCAGATGCAGCAACAGCAGCAGTGGCAGCAGCAGCAGCAGCAGCAGCAGATGGGTGTTGCTGCGGCGGGTGCGGGTAGGAGGAGGAAGGAGGTGAGTTTTGATGAAGGGTTGTCGTCTGGGTCTGCTGTTTCGGCTGCGGTGGTTTCGTCGTCTGCTTCTGGTGTTTATGGCGGCGCGGGATGGGGGGATGGTGAGGGGAATAGCGGTGTTGTGACTGCTGAGGTTATTGAGGAGGAGGGTGAAGAGGAGGAGGAGGAGGAGGAAGAAGAAGAGGATGAGGATGAGGATGAGGATGAGGATGAGGAGGAGGATGAGGATGACGAGGAGGAGGACGAAGAAGATGAGGAGGATGAGGAAGACGAAGAGGAGGATGAGGAAGAAGATGAGGAGGATGATGAGGAGGAGGACGAGGAGGAGGACGAGGAGGAGGAAGAGGAAGAGGAAGATGATGAGGAAGAGGAGGAGTATACAGAGACAGAGGAGGGTACAGAAGAAGTTACGGAGGAGGTAACTGGGACAGAGGAGGTTACAGGGACAGAAGAAGTGACAGGGACAGAAGAAGTGACAGGGACGGAGGAGGTAACAGGGACAGAGGAAGTTACAGGGACTGAGGAGGTTACAGGGACTGAAGAAACGGCAAACATTTATGAGGAGGAAGAGGAGGAGGAGGAGGAAGAGGAGGAGGAGGAGGAGGAGGAGGACGAGGAGGAGGAAGAGGAGGAGGAGGAAGAGGAAGAGGAAGAGGAGGAGGACGAGGGGACAGAAGTCACAGAAGTGACAGAGGATTATGAGGAGGAGGGAGAAGGGGAGGAGGAGGAGGACGACGAAGGAGAGGAGGGGACAGAAGTCACTGAAGTGACAGAGGATTATGAGGAGGAAGGAGAAGGGGAGGTTGAAGAGGAGGAGGATGAGGAAGGGGAGGAGGAGGGGACTGAGGCAACGGAAATGACTGAGGAATATGAGGAGGAAACGGAAGAGGAGGAAGAAGAGGGGACTGAAGAGACAGGAGCAAGTGAGGAGTATGAGGAGGAAGGAGATGAAGAGGAGGAAGAGACAATGGAGGGAACAGAGGAGGAAGTGACTCAAGAGACAGAAGAGGAGGAATATGAGGAGGAGGAGGAAGAGGAGGAGGACGAGGAGGAGGAAGAGGAGGAGGAAGAGGAGGAAGAGGAGGAGGAGGAGGGGACTGAAGAGATGACGGAGGAGGGAACGGAGGTGACTGAAGAGGAGGTGACTGAAGAGGTGACAGGAGAGGAAGGAACGGAGGTGACAGAAGAAGTGACAGGGGAAGAGGTGACTGAAGGGACAGGAGCAAGTGAGGACTATGAGGAGGAGGAAGAGGAAGAGGTGACTGAAGAGGAGGTGACAGGGGAAGAGGTGACTGAAGAGACTGAGGAGACAGAAGAGACTGAGGGAACAGGGGAGGGGGAGGAAGAGGAGGAAGAAGAGGAGGAAGAGGAGGAGGAAGAGGAGGAGGAAGAGGAGGAAGAAGGGACGGAAGGAGATCAGGGAGGGTCATTCTATGGAGAGGAGGAGGAAGGGGGGGAGGGGGAGGTGACAGTTCACACTATAGGCGAGGAGCAAACGATTGATGATGATGTGACTTCTATGACTGAATCCCAGCTTGCCTTATATGATGAAGTGGGGCAGATGGTAACGGAGACAGAAGGGGAGACGGAGAGTGAGGGGAGTTATGATGGCGTTCCAGGTGCTGGGGCGGGTGGGGCGGGAGAGGGCGAGGGAGAGACGGAGGGGGAGACGGAGGGAGAGGAGGAAGAGGGGGAGGAGGAGGAGGAGGAGGAGGAAACAGAGGAGGGAACAGAGGGGGAAGGGGAGGAAGAGGAGGAAGAGGAAGAGGAAGAAACAGAGGAGGGAACAGAGGGGGAAGGGGAGGAAGAGGAGGAGGAGGAGGAAGAAACAGAGGAGGGAACAGAGGGGGAAGGGGGAGAAGAGGAGGAGGAGGAAGAGGAAGAAACAGAGGAGGGAACGGAGGGGGAAGGGGAGGAAGAGGAGGAAGAGGAAGAAACAGAGGAGGAAACGGAGGGGGAAGGGGAGGAAGAGGAGGAAGAGGAAGAAACAGAGGAGGGAACAGAAGGTGAAGGGGAGGAAGAGGAGGAAGTGACAGAGGAGGAAGAAGAGGAGGAGGAGGAGGAGGAGGAGGAGGAGGAGGAGGAGGAGGAGGAGGAGGAGGAGGAGGAGGAGGAGGAGGAGGAGGAAGAGAAGGAGGAAGAGGAGGAGGAAGAGGAGGAGGAAGAGGAAGAGGAGGAGGAGGAGGAGGAAGAGGAGGAGGAAGAGGAGGAGGATGGATCGATAAGTGTGGTGCCTCTGAAGGAAGAGAGTAGCAGAGAGCAGGACACAGGGGAGGGAGGAAAACAGGGCTCGTCACAAGAAGAGGCAGAGACAGAGGAAGAGACAGAGGGAGAGACAGAGGGAGAGACAGAGGGAGAGGGAAGCAGCACAGAGGGAGAGGAGGGGGGAGGGAGAGAGGCGGGGTATGCTGCGATTGCAGCGGCAGCAGCCGTGGTGGCGGCGGCAGGCGGTGGTGCCTCTGCTGCTGCTATTCGCATGCAGCAAGCTGGGAGTTTCAACCGCGAGATGGGAGCTGGTGGTGCTGCTGGTGATGGCGGGGGTATGTGGGGTGGGAGCAGGCGAGGCAGCAGGCAGAACACAAACGAATGGCCTGCCCCTCAGTCAGTACAGCAGCAGCAGCAGGGGAGCAGAGCAGGCAGCAGGCAGAACACGAATGAATGGCCCACTCCTCAGTCGGTCCAGCAGCAGCAACAGCAGGGGAGCAGAGCAGGCAGTAGGCAGAACACCCAAGAGTGGCCGGCTCCTCAGTCGGTCCAGCAGCAGCAACAGGGGAGCAGAGCGGGGAGCAGGCAGAACACCCAAGAGTGGCCGGCTCCTCAGTCGGCTCAGCCGCAGCCACAGGGGAGCAGGCAGGGCAGCAGGCAGAACACTCAAGAGTGGCCCACACCCGCTTCAATCCAGAAGCAGCAGCAGGCGGGAAGCAGACCGAGCAGCCGACCAGGCAGCAGGCAGAACACCCAAGAATGGCCGTCTCTACACGAAACAGGAGGCGCAGGAGCAGGAGGAGGAGGAGGAGCGGTGGTAATGCCACTCGAAGCCCCGTCCGTCCCTCTGAGACACATTGACTCTTCCGCGCGGCTGGCCACTGGGAGCACTGACCAGAGCGATCCGAACTGGCGCGCGCACCTGCGGCCGGCAGGCCCGCTGGCTAGCAGTCAGCCGGAGAGCAACAGCCGGCAAAACACTGTTGACTGGAAGGCAGCGCTAAGACCCGCTGGAGAGAGAGGGGTTGGGGCCGTTGGGCCTAGTCCGCGAGCCAGCCCACATGTCAGCCCCCACCCTAGTAGACATGCGAGTCCCCACCCTAGCAGGCGCACCAGTCCTCATACCAGTAGGGTCAACACTAAGGAATGGCCGGGAGGGAGTGGGGTGAATGGCCACAGCAGCAGTAGAGTTGAGCCCGATCCGGATGGTGTTGCCGCTGCTGCTGCAGGTGCAGGTGTTGCTGTGGGTGCTGGTAATGGTGCAGACGGTGCGGGGGGGTTGAATGCGATACAGCAGCGGATTCTGGAGTGGCAGCAAGCTGCAGGCTCGTCCACTCCCCACACTCCTCGCAGTTCAGGGGGCTCGCAGGGGAATTCCCAAGGCAACTCCCAAGGCAACTCCCAAGGCAACTCCCAAGGCGACTCCCAAGGCAATTCCCGAGGCAACTCGCCAGGTTTGGAAGGGCTGGATCGGGGTAGCAGCGGGAGGCTGAGTAGGAGCGGCAGCAGTGCGAGCGGTTACACTGAAGGGGATAATGAGGAGGACAATGAGGAGGATAATGGTGGGGACGGGGCGGGTGGGGACGGGGATGGGGCGAGTGTTGCAAGCGGGGCCAGTATCGGCAGCAGCGGCAGGGGGAGCAGCAAAAGGAGTGGCTTCAGTGGGAGGTATGAGGGGAGTTATTTGGATATGAGTGACCATAGCTCAGGGTACCTTCCTTACCGATCCTCCCCTTTGCCTCGGGTAAAGGCCGAGCCTCAAAAGTTGGCTCCAGGTCCGGCATTGTATGGTGGGTTTTCTTGGCTCGATGCAGGGTCGAGGAGCGGAAGAGGTGGGACAGGTTCGGCGGGCGGAGCAGGTCCGGGGGCAGGTTCGGGTGCAGGCGCTGCAGATTCGGGAAATGCAGGTTCGGGTGAGGGGCGAGAAGGGAGCGAGGGAGTGGGGGCTGGACACAGGGAGGCTGAAGGGGGAACGAGAGATGGAGTGAGAGGGGGGGAAGGGCACAGTAGGCATGGGCGCCCGGACCTCGTTCCAGAGCTGAGCCTCGAACCGAAGCTAGAGGCTCGGGAGGAGCAGGAAGGGAGTAGAGGCATTGGGGAAGGAGGGGTGCAAGGGGCGAGCTGGAGAAGTCATGGGACAGAAGTAACTGGTGAGAATGGTGAGACTGGTGAGGGGGAAGGGGAGGAGAGCGAGGAGGGGAGTGAGGAGGGGAGTGAGGAGGAGGAAACAGAGGAAGTGACAGAAGAAGTGACAGAGGAAGGGAGTGAGGAGGGGAGTGAGGAGGGGAGTGAGGAGGAGGGAACAGAGGAAGTGACAGACGAAGTGACAGAGGAAGGGAGCGAGGAGGGGAGTGAGGAGGAGGAGGGAACAGGGGAAGTGACAGAGGAAGGGAGTGAGGAGGTGACTGGGGAGGCAGAAGAGACAGAGGGAGAGACAGAGGGAGAAACGGAGGGAGAAACAGAAGGGGAGACAGAAGAGGAAACCGAGGGAACAGAAGGTACTGGGGAAACAGAGGAAACAGGAATGACTGGCGAGACAGAAGAAACTGGGGAAGAGGAGGAGGAGGAAGAGGAAGAGGAGGAGGATGAGGAGGAAGAGGAGGAAGAGGAGGAGGAAGAGGAGGAGGAGGAAGAAGAGGAGGATGAGGAGGACGAGGAGGAGGAAGAAGAGGAAGAGGAAGAAGAGGAGGAAACGGAGGAGGGAACCGAGGGGGAAGGGGAGGAAGAGGAAGAGGAGGAGGAAGAGGAGGAAGAGGAAGAGGAGGAGGAAGAGGAGGAAGAGGAAGAGGAGGAGGACAATGTTGATCAATTCAACACACATAACGCCCTCCCACCCTTATACAGACACCAGCACCAGCAGCAGCAGCAGCAGTCCCAGCACCCTCCCCTGCATCCCAGTCTCAAGACCCACACCAGCGCCGCCACTGGCCCTTCCGCCTTCCCTCCCCGCACCTCTGGCCGAAGCAGCCGGCAGGTTTCCTTCCAGGAGGATGTTCAGCCGGCAGCTAGCAGGCTAGCCGGCAGTTCTGGTGCCACTGGGAGTGGGGCCTATGGGAGCGGGAGCTTCGGGGGGAGGTTAGGGAGTGGGAACTATGGGGGGGGTGGTGTGGGGGGGGGAGGGGATTATGGGGCGAGGCTGGGGAGGAGTAATCTTGCGGGGGAGCAAGGGAGTGGGAATTATCGGGGAGAGGAGGCGTATGGGAGTGGGAATTACGGGAGTGAGGCATATGGGAGTGGGAACTATGCCAAGGGGCATGCCTTGGGGAGTGGGAACTATGGGAGTGATGGGTACGGCAGTAGTGCATATGGCGGGAGTGGTAACCACGGCGCGATGTTACATGGGGCTGGGGGGAGCGGGCTGGGCGGCAGACTAGGAAGTGGGGGCGGGGTGGGCGGCAGATTGGGGAGTGGGAATATGGGGAGTGGGAATATGGGGAGTCAGGTCAGTGGGAGTGGGAACTACGCAGGGAAACTAGCCCCTGTGAGGTCGCCCAGTGATAGTGGGCAGAGTGAGGGGCAAAGAGAGGGAGAGAGCGGAGGAGAGGGAGGAGTGGGAGAAGAGAGAGGAGGGAAGGGAGGGGGAGGAGGGCCGATTTGGGAGACGGACGAGGAGCAGAGTCAGGCAACAATGAGCATGGAGAGGGGGGAGGAGCATCGAAGCATGGAGAGGCAGGAGGAGGATCAAAGAATGGCGACGCAGGAGGAGGAACGTGGCATGGGTGAGTGGGATGACTAGATGTTGGTGGTGTGATGGGCTGGGTGCAGTATGGTTGGCATGTGGGTGGATCATGGGATGGTGATGGCTCATGGGAGGGAGGGTCTTGGTGACTTTTCAATCTGCTCAAAAGTAATCTCACGAATGGACGACATGCGGTCACCGGCTGTCCCTCTCTCTTCCTCGTCCTCCCATCCCATCCCTTCCGAGACATCTCAAATCTCTTTCTCCCCTCCTCCCACCCCTGCCTCCCATGTCCAGATGCAGCAGCGGCTCAAGCACCACCGCAAGCAGCACAAGAACCAATGAGTGCAGCTGACGCATCTGCCTCACCTCCCAAGTCAGTGAAGAAAGGAGGATGGCTGGAGAACCTGTGGGGCAAGTAGAGCTGGGGAACTGAAGGACGGGGGAAAGGAGGAGGGGATGGGGAGAGGGGGAAGGGGAGAGGAGAATAATGGGCTGCTATTCAGGCAGCCTGCCGGCCTACCACGGCTGAAACACATTGCCATTTGTGAAAACATGGGAATCCCCACTACCACCACCACCACTACCACCACCAGCCGCACCAGCAACATCCTGGTTTGAAGCAGCATGATGTGATGACGCATCATTCATGAGTGAGCGCATCAGCAGCAGCCTTGGTAGCTTCCCCTTCAGTGGCTGTGCTGCTGAAATGCACGCACCTTCACCTTGCGTGAAATGTATTCCAAACTAAGCAACTAACTCTGTGGCATGATTTCAGATACTCGTTTGCGTGTTGGGGCGGCTGGCGGTAGTGCTGCCAAATAGGTGCTAGATCCGTCTAGGAACTAACTAACTCGCGCTCTAATTTGCTCACCGTTGTATCCTTTATATGCTTTTATTTAATCCGAGGAGGAGGTTCCTTGTCACCAAGGAAAGGACCGCCGTTTCTAGCTAATGGCACAACAAAGTTGGGTGCGAGGAAAGGAGGCAGTCTCTTTGGATCTACCTATGATTTGAGAGAGTCGACCCAAACCTCAGCTCGGAAACCTTTTTCGTGCAGCCAGTGTATCGAGAGACGGTCAATGGTAAGTCTGCAGATTTTACCGTACACTTACTTTGGTCCTGTGGGAAAATGAAACTGCCAGCAACACTGATGATAGTTAAAAGAATGCAGCGAATCGCGGTACTGTGTCACAAACCGAGTCGCAATCTTAGAAACTTTGCATGGATTAATAAAAGAATGTAACGAATCGCGTTACTGTGTCACGTTACGAGGTGGTGTAGCAGCCACTGCTGCTGGTGCTGCTGCCACCAGGGGGGAGACAGATGCGTCAACATACGTCTTGATCTCGCACCCCTTGTGCCCCAAAGCAACCCCTTTGTTCTCGCCCCTGCCCCTTCCCCTGCCGCTTTATTCCAGGGCTTCGCCCTAGGTACAGTCCCAGCCTGCCTCTCTGGTTTGGCAGGCGCAGGTGCGGCAGGAGTGGCTGTTGCTGTGGTTGGAGGGTTGGCCCCGATAACTCCTCGGCACCGCTCTGCACCGCACTGGCAAGCTTTGTTCAGGCCGAAGCTCACAAATCTGTGTGAACACCGCAAGAGTGTTCAAGGAGGAATGGGGTGAGAGGTGAGAAAAGGTGTGAATGACTTCTCAAGGAAACATTGACTTTTGAGGATTCTCAAATTCTCATGTAAACATTGACTTCTGAGGATTCTCAAAAGTGATACCCAAAAAGCTGTGCGAGCACTCTAACAGTGCTCAAGGGGGAACGGGATGAGAGGCGGGAACATACCATATGAAGCTGTGAGCATGGCTTCTCACAAGTATTCGTCGTGAAGTGAGGTGAGAAAGTTGCATTTTACAGAGCAAAAAGTCAACCCTGTCACTTATACAGCACACAGTTTTCTTTGTGCAGATTAATGTTTTAATACCAGCATCCCAGACACCCGCCCACCCACCCACCCAATCACAGCACCTGTAATCATACGCCACTTCTGTGCCCACTGCAATGTCCTTGATGGCGAAAATGCCCACCTGCACATGCCCCTCCACTAGCCTGGATGGGAGAGGTAGAGACGGGAAACATGCCTAGTTTTGAGTCGACTCAAAAAATGCCCACCCGCACATGCCCCTCCACTAGCCTGGATGGGAGAGGTAGAGACGGGAAACATGCCTAGTTTTGAGTCGACTCAAAAAATGCCCACCCGCACATGCCCCTCCACTAGCCTGGATGGGAGAGGTAGAGACGGGAAACATGCCTAGTTTTGAGTCGACTCAAAAAATGCCCACCCGCACATGCCCCTCCACTAGCCTGGATGGGAGAGGTAGAGACGGGAAACATGCCTAGTTTTGAGTCGACTCAAAAAATGCCCACCCGCACATGCCCCTCCACTAGCCTGGATGGGAGAGGTAGAGACGGGAAACATGCCTAGTTTTGAGTCGACTCAAAAAATGCCCACCCGCACATGCCCCTCCACTAGCCTGGATGGGAGAGGTAGAGACGGGAAACATGCCTAGTTTTGAGTCGACTCAAAAAATGCCCACCCGCACATGCCCCTCCATTAGCCTGGATGGGAGAGGTAGAGACGGGAAACATGCCTAGTTTTGAGTCGACTCAAAAAATGCCCACCCGCACATGCCCCTCCACTAGCCTGGATGGGAGAGGTAGAGACGGGAAACATGCCTAGTTTTGAGTCGACTCAAAAAATGCCCACCCGCACATGCCCCTCCACTAGCCTGGATGGGGAAGACACGTGCAAACACGCAGACGTGAAAGTACGCCGAGTTGCTACTAAATGGCAAACATGCCCGCTTGCACATGCCCTGGAGATGGGTGGGCAGTATGCAGGGTTGGTCCTGGCTGGCAAAAATGCCCACTCTCGCATGGGCCGTTACCAGCCAGAACAGGGGAGACCAAGAGGGCAGAAGCCAAGAGGGCAGAGGGCTTATCAATTCTCTCACCACTCTTCTGTATCTCACTCTGCCTACTGTATTCTCCACCATTCTCCTCTCTCTCACCACTTCTGCAGCTCGGCGTTGGGAGCGCAGCTGTGGTTGACAATGCTTTCCAGTGAACTCAAGGCACTCCATCACACCAGTATTCTGGATTCTCTCATCACAAGTCTGCCCTCTCTCTCTCTCACCACTTCTGCAGCTCGGCGTTAGGGGCGCAGCTGTGGTTGACAATGCTTTCCAGTGAACTCAAGGCACTCCATCACACCAGTATTCTGGATTCTCTCACCACAAGTCTGCCCTCTCTCTCTCTCACCACTTCTGCAGCTCGGCGTTAGGGGCGCAGCTGTGGTTGACAATGCTTTCCAGTGAACTCAAGGCACTCCATCACACCAGTATTCTGGATTCTCTCATCACAAGTCTGCCCTCTCTCTCTCTCACCACTTCTGCAGCTCGGCGTTAGGGGCGCAGCTGTGGTTGACGAAGCGGCCGTGCCCCCCACGGAAGGTGGCATCGATAACCACGTCGCGGCTCACTTCACAGATGTAGAAATCCGTTGCTCCCCCCGCCCGCATGGCCCACAACCGGGCTTCGCACATCGCATCGTCAATTACTGGTGGGGTAAGAGAGAGGGGGAGGAAGGCGGAGACAGCTCAGAACAGGGTGGCGTTGATAACCACGCCGCGGCTCACTTCACACATGTAGAAATCCGTTGCTCCCCCTGCCCGCATGCCCCATAATCGTGCCTCACACATCGCATCGTCAATCACTGTGGGAGGAGGAAGAACAGGAAGGTTCTTAGATGCCTAAGAAAATGGCGTCTCACACATAAGTGTGGGAGGGAGGAGGGAGGCTGAGAAGACAAGGGAATGTGGGTGCATGTTGACACAGTTGGAGGACCATAATATGCTTTAACTAGGTGGGACCCATCTTTCCCAAACCATCCAAAACACCTTCACCCCTCTCAACCCACCTTCACCGGCGTATTCAACAATGAACTCGCCCGCCTTGATGGGCTCTGCTGCCATGGCTCCCCACCCACAGCGCTGCGTCTGGCGTGCAGTGGAAGCGCGGTTTATTGCATGGGGGGATGACGGAAGAGCGGGGGAGTAGGGGGGGAGGTGGGGGGGAGAGAGCGAGGAGGGGGAGTGGGGGGGGGTAGAGTGGGTGTAGGAGGGGGGTTGGGACGTTTGGGATGGTGAAGGGGTGGTGGGGTATGCAACTCAGTGGTGGGACGCAGTTGAAGGGGGTGGTGGGGCATAGAGAGCACCATTTTCCGAAACGCCCAGGATAGAACATGTCTGAAAACGAAGGAGATGAAGAGAACGGAGCTGCCACTCACTTGCACGATATCAAGCCTCTTTGGGCGACTGAAGGGCCTGTTGCAGCACCCCCCGTGGCACCCACAGCGATTGGTGCAGCTCAGGTATTGCGCCCTGCCATGGCAAGACAAGGCAAGGCACACCCAGCCGAAGTGGAATAGAACGAAGCGGAATTAAATGAAGCGAGGCGCGACGAAGTGCAATGAAATGAATTGAGATGAGTGAACTGGAAAATGAATGAAATGAAACCCATAAGAGACTGTGTTGGACTCACCGGCACATGCAGTCGTCCCCACACGCGGTGTTGCTCCCCCCTTTACAATCGCACCCCATGTCCTCGTCATCCATCACTGGCGGAGGCCGCAGGTGTATGTCTGCATGGGAAGGGGGGGAGGCAATGAAGAGGGCAGTTGGTGAGCAGGTATAGGGAGAGGAAAGGCGCCACATAGACTCCTCCCAAGAGGCCTTGCAGTCCAGCACACCCCATGTCCTCGTCATCCATCACTGGTGGCGGCCGCAGGTGTATGTCTGCGTGGGAAGAAGAGGAGGCAATGGAGAGGGCAGTTCGTGAGCAGGTATAGGGAGCAAGCATTGCTGTCACATAGACTCCCAAGAGCCCTTGCAGTCGCACCCCATGTCCTCATCATCCATTACTGGCGGAGGGCGCAGGCAGGTGTATGTCTGCATGGCAGGGAGAGAGACCAGCACAGAAGCGGCAAGATAGCAAGATGGCAATGGATGAGCACGCCTCATGTCCATGGCAGGCGGAGGGCGCAGGCAGGTGGATGTCTGCACTGCATCGATTGGAAAGAGAGAAGGGCAGAAACGACAGATGACAAGGTGGGAATTGGCCCTCCTTGGCATTCACAACCCTCCCACAAGCCCTTGCAGTCGCAAGCCATGTCCTCATCATCCGAAACTGGTCTGGTGGTGGACGCAAGTGAAGCACTGAACTGCAGGGCCACGGTGCAAAACTGTACTGCCCTCCCCTCACTCACTCGAGTGAGTGTATCGCAGATGTGGATGTATCGCGGCTTCAAGTTATGGGCTGCAGGCAGTGGTGCAGCGCCCTCATCCCGTTCCTCCAAGTCCACAGAGAGGGGGATGGCGGGGGGCAGGCGGAAGTCTGTCAGTCACTTGCCATGCCACTTTCAGGAAAATGCGTCCCCTCCCCTCACTCACTCGAGTTGATGTGGATGTAGCGCGGCTTGAACTCCCGGGCTGCAACTGGTAAGGTCCCATCGTCCCTCTCCTCCAGGTCCACAGAGAGGATGGCGGGGGGCAGGCGGAAATCCACTGCCACGTGGGGCAGGGGCAGGGCGCACATGCCTTGCTGCAGATGGGGGAGGGGGAAGGTGGGGGGAACGGAGTACGGGGAGTTGTGGGGGCAGGCGGAAGTCCACTGCCACGTGTGGTAGGGGAAGCGCGCACATGCCTTGCTGGAGACGTGGGAGGTGGGGGAAGGGAAAAGGGGCGGGTGGGGTGCGGATGGAGGGAGTTTGATGGGGGAGGGAGGGAGGGGGAAAGAGGGGCGGGGAGCCAGTTGGGCGGGGGGAGAAAGGATACAAATTTGTGTTTGATTATAACGGGAAGCTTGATATGTGTAACACTTTGACTCAATATATGTATCATATGTCAATGCAGAAAGAGAAATAGGGGATTCATGGAATCAGAGAAGCTAGGCATCAAAGAAAGTGCAAATCAGGAAAAGTGGAAATCAGGGAAGCTAGGAATCAGGGGTGGAATGAAAAGGCAGAGGGGTAGAGGGATGGGGCGGCAGGGAGTATGCGGCTCACCTGTGCAGTTTGCACGGGTTCACAGTACTGTTGGCAGGGCAGGTGAGAAGCAGATATGCACGATGCCCACGCAGCAGGAACAACGTGCACGCATGCACGCATGCACACACACACACACACACACGCATACACGCATGCACACACACACACACACACGCATACACGCATGCACACACACACACACACACACACACGCATGCACGCATGCACACACACACACACACGCATGCACGCATGCACACACACACACACACACGCATGCACGCATGCACACACACACACACACACACACACGCATGCACGCATGCACACACACACACACACACACGCATGCACGCATGCACACACGCACACACACACGCATGCACACATGCACACACACACGCATGCACGCATGCACACACACACGCATGCACACATGCACACACACACGCATGCACGCATGCACACACGCATACACACACGCATGCACGCATGCACACACGCACACACACACGCATGCACGCATGCACACTCACACACACACGCATGCACGCATGCACACACGCACACACACACGCATGCACGCATGCACACACGCACACACACACGCATGCACGCATGCACGCATGCACACATGCACGCATGCACACATGCACGCATGCACACATGCACGCATGCACACATGCACGCATGCACACACGCACACACACACGCATGCACGCATGCACACATGCATGCACAGGAGAAACAAGAGAGAGTGCAAAGGGAGAGTGGGTGGTGAGTGAGGCTGCATGAACGAGTGGGAGGGAGGGATGCTGCATGAGCGGCGAGGGGTATGTGAGGCCGCCATTGCGCCAAGGACAGAACCACAGCCAGGCAGGCAGAGAGAGTGACCACAATAGCACAAAGTTACGAAGGGCCAGCCAACAGCCTGAGGCTGAGACGCACCCAGTTGAGAATGGAGGGAGTAGGCAGGCGTGGCAGCGTGGACCGCTCTTCCAGCAGGCTGCAGAAATGGCACGAGTCCTTGCTGCTGCAGCCATGGGTGTCACCATCACAGCCACCAACATTGCTGCCATTTTCGCCATTCCCGTCAGCTTTTCCACCATCTTTACCACCACCTTTTCCTTCATTTCTACTACCACCACCAGCGTTGCCACTGCCTCCGCCGCCACCGCTGCTGCTGTTGCTGCTGCTACTGACATTGCTGCCCACTGCTTGCACCTTTTCCCCTCCGTCCCTGCCCAGCCCACCATCCCCATTACCAACGCCACTGCCACCGCCATTTCTGCTGCCAGCATCCTCGCTGCCGCCACTGCCCCCCCCACCACCACCACTGACACCGATGCCGCTGCCACCGCTGCCATTCCCATTGCCAATGGCGGCAGCAGTGGCTGCGGCGGCTGTGGGGTTAACGGTGGCAGCAGCGGCGGAAGTGGGGGCAGTGGCGGTGGTGGCAGTGGCAACAGCAGCAGCAGCGTTGTTAGACAGGGAGGATGACGAGGAGGAGGCAGAGGGCGAGGGGAAGAGCTTGTGGTGCATGCAGTGCAGCCCGTGGGAGGTCCAGGAGAGCCCCATCTGTGGCTTGGCGCAGCGGTGGTGCAGCAGGTTCACGCACCCCGGCTCACAGCACCGCTCCACGTCCTCATACACGCGGCACAGGCACAAACACACCATGCAGCGCGCCTGGGGTGCAAAGGAGAAGCAAGGGGTATGGGTAAGAAGGCATGGAGCGAGGGTAGTGAGGAGTGGGAGTGGAGGGAGAGAGTTTGTGGTGCATGCAGTGCAGCCCGTGGGAGGTCCAGGAGAGCCCCATATGTGGCTTGGCACAGCGGTGGTGCAGCAGATTCACGCACCCCGGCTCGCAGCACCGCTCCACGTCCTCATAGACTCGGCAGAGACACAGACACACCATGCACCGAGCCTGCCGTGGAAGCATGAGGGATGGGGTGGGGGGAGTGATACATGGCTTGAGGGCTCGCAGCACCGCTCCACGTCCTCGTAGACTCGGCACAGGCACAAACACACCATGCACCGCGCCTGTGGTGGAAGCACAGGGGAATGGGTAACCTTGAAAGGGTTCAGATCAGATCACCACGTCCTTGTACACGCGGCACAGACACAGACACACCATGCACCGCGCCTGCAGGGGATGGAGGGAGATGGATGGCCTTGAAAGGGTTCAGATCAGATCACCACGTCCTCGTACACGCGTCAGAAGCACAGACACACCACGCACCGCGCCTGCGGTAGAAGCAGGTGCTGGGGGAAGGATGGATGATTCTGAGGGTTCATATTCGTAGGCCGAAGAATCAGGTTTGGTGAAAATGTTTCGCTGCAAGCGTTGACTGCTTGGCCAAATGTCAGGCATGAAGCCGTATGTGATGCTACATTGTCCTGTTTGACCCGGAACAGTAAACCAAATGGGTATCCGTCCATTCTGTTTTATGCACGGAACGGACGACGCTTTTTTAGAAATCTCAAAACTCAAAACTCTGATGAGACGTCTCAAAACTCGTAAACCAAATGGGTATCCGTCCATTTTGTTTAATGTACGGAACGGACGACCTGCATTTATTGTTGATTCATGGATAAATCCTTGATTCTCACCACAAAATTTTGCTCTTCTTTTTCCCCCATTTTCATCGTCCGCGTCCCATCTGTAACGTACGGAGTGAATGGTGCAGTCCCTGCATCGCATTATCCGTCGATCCATCGGCGGACCAGACTCCAAGCACGCCTTGCAGCTGCACCGCCGTTTCAGCAGCACGCGCCGTCCGCACCACCGGCACTCCGCGCGGTCCCTCTGCGCGGAAGGCGGCTCCCGCCGCTTCTGCGGAAGAACGGCGGAAGATCCCCCGCGCGCGGAAGGACCTCCGCCTGCGCCACCCCCCGCTTCGCGCAGGTTCCACTCGCCGTCCGGCGAGGCGGCTTCCGTGCACGCGGAGGAGCTTAGGCATGAGGAATGGCCGCTGCTGTACCGGTCTGGATGGCTGGCCGCGCAACACGGCGTGGAAGGCGGAACTTCCATGGGTAACGCGATAATGCTTACGAGGATCGAGACTAGGACAGGATCTAGGGTTTCAGATCGCGGATCTCTCCTTTCAAAACAATGGTCGGAAGCGCGAAAGAAATCTACATTTTAGGTTATGATAATCAATCCTCGTTTAAAATTTCGCCGTCACACGCCAGCCAACAATCAGTGCGGGCCCACACGACCTAACACGCAAGCCGACCTAGCAATACCAGGAAAGAACAGGACATTGAACGAATGATCCTAAAACTGGACTGCACTTGTTCTACTGCATGAACTGACTGAAGGCGCTGGAGTTCCCAAGGAAACATGTGAGGGGGAATCTCTGTGGCGGGCCCTCCTGACCTGAATCCTGATGAACGAGGTTGATGGGGTTGGGATTGGATAACTTGGGCTTCTGGAAAAAGGCGGTGGGGAGGAGGTCAGGTCAATTGAGGTGAGGAGGACCGAACCGTGCGGGGCCGAGCCGAGCCGAGATGTTCGTCCAGAAGGTTCGGCCAATATCATTGATACTCAGATTATGCCAGTCGCGGTTTGCAAACGTAATCAACCAACATTTTCTCGGTATAGTAACTACATTTACTGTTTGATCCGGTTTTAAGCACACTTCTAAAACAAAGTAGCCACCAGCACTTCAACCGCACGTACCCAACAAAACAGGAAAAATACTAAAACGCTTGGATATTAACCTTAAATGAGCCGTCAAGTGTTTAGAACTATGCCTTCCGCTTGCTGCCCGGTCAAACGAGACCGTCCAGCAGAGCTTGCTGCCCGCATGCAATTAAAAATAAACTCCATGCGGAAGGGCATCATTTCCGGATGGCATCAACCTTAAACACCTTGTCGCATGACATTTAAGGTTGATGCCCCGTTACATAACATGCAATTCGATGTGGTTTTAGTTTTCTTCTGTTCTAGGTGAGCAGGACCATGGTCGACGCAGGGTAGCACCTGAATTATTCCCAGTCTGCATCCTTTTTCCTAATGATTATTTTTTTTAACGCAATTTGCGCTTGATACATTTTTTATTGCTTGGGTAGCACGTCGACACAATTGTTCATATTTAACTTAGGTAATCACGTTTTGTTTCTGTCACATTTCGGAGGTGTTATTAGCGTGAAAGTGCGATTGAAAAGCGAGAACCAATCAGCGATGAGAAATCGAGGTTGAGTACCGATGCAAAGTTTCTCTGGCATACTTTGAGTATCAATGATATTGGCCGCAGAAGGTTTGCCCAGATCAAACTTTCAGGCAAATCAGCAGCAGCAGGGTCCAATACGACGCCCTTCCGTGGCTCTTCAGACGGTTCGTCATGCCCGTGCCGTGACTGGTTCACCAATGTTTGACTACACCAGGCTCGGACTCTACCAGCGGTCTTCCCTGCCAAGTGGTTGTGGTCAGGGGACGGACGGAGCGGTACGGAATTCGTTCAAATACGACACGACACGCCTCCTTCGTCCGAAGCAGACGCTGAGGTAAGGGAAGGCTGTTCCGCCGCCCTTCAGCAATTTCGGGGGCCAATGGACATCCACGTATGTAGTTCGACTGTTCCCAGAACAGCAAAAACTTTTTCGAGTGTCCCCGTTTTCTACGCAACGGCCACGATGAGCCTGTAAGCCATCAAGGGTTGCGACAGCACCAGCACGCAATCCGCTTTGTAAAAACCATTTTCCCACTTTGAGATCTATGTAAAACATCCTAATTGTTCTCAAAGGATCACACAAACCTTCAAATGTGCAAGGATGAGTGGAGCACGCTCCATTTAATCCACTTTACAAGCACTACTCAAACCATCATAATGATAGCTCATTGCCCAAGCTTTTAGTCTACTGCATAACCACCTTACCATCCAGGTCTCCTGCATTTGATTCTTCATCAGCTGATTTGTTAGTGTTACTGTTAGTTGCCTTGGCTTGCCTTCCTTGCTTCCGCCGAGTGCGAGTACCCACCGCGCGAGCAGCAGCAACGGCTACTTGTTGTGTCAGCGCGGGTTTCAATAACTCCTCCTCCACATGACGCTTGGCCCATGATTTGTCCGCCCCCATCTTTACCATATCCTGGGATAGCATGGAAAAAAGATGCATGGATAAGACATGACTAGACATGACAAAAATGCATGCATCACATACACTAGACATGCAGTAGTATCCACGCACGGGATATCATGCATGCATGGAATAATGCGGGGTACTATACATACGCGGAGCACTACGTGCATGAAATACCATACATGCATTAAGTTTCTTACCTGCAGACACACACTACCATACCTCCATGCACTACCATACCTGCGTACACGCACTACCACCATACCACGACCGCCGTACCTGCACCATGGCTGTCACGCCGCGGCTCTGCTCCATGATAGACGCGTCAAGTGACACATACGCAGGGAAAATGGCCCTCGCATACACCTGATGATGGCATTGGGATTGGGAGGAGGGTGATGGCGATAAGGAGGTTAGGGTGTTGAGATATCTCTTAACTCCATGATAGATGCGTCGAGTGACACATACGCAGGGAAGATGGCCCTCGCATACACCTGATGACGGTATTGGTGGGAAGGTGATGGCAAAGACAGGGAGAGGGGACAGTGGGACAACTTTTGAGGCGCCTCAAAAGTCATGCACCTGATGATGGCATTGGTGGGAAGGAGGGTGATCGCAAAGACAGGGAGAGGGGACAGTGGGACAGGAAGACAGGAAAGAGCAACCTTAAAAAGGACTTTTGAGGAGTCTAAAATGTCAGCGATGATAGAAGGAGCTGGGGGGAGGTAGACCAATACGGTGGCCTGCACATACACGCCATGCAGAATGGCACGCCATGCAGAATGGCACGCCATGCAGAATGGCATGCCATGCAGAATGGCATGCCATGTAGGGTGGCACGCCATGCATGTGCAATCAGCGACCTTACCCAGTAGTACCCCCTTGATGTGACCTTCACACATCTAGTTTTGAGGCGCCTAGTTTTGAGGCGCCTAGTTTTGAGGCGCCTCAAAACCAGTAGTACCCCCTTGATGTGACCTTCACACATCCCCTTCCCATTCAAGTACTGCACCTTCAAGTCATTTTCGTTCGGCGTGCCAAGGGCCTCATTCGGCGTTCCACGAACTGACACCTCTGCACCAGCAGTTGGGCCAGCCGCCCTTTCTTCAACATCAGCCTTGATCACCGCAGCTTCTTCCTCCTCCACATGCACCGTTGCTGCAGCAGAGGCATCCAACGCACCAACACCCTCCTCACCATTGCCATCACCCTGTGTACCAACACCAGCCGGAACAGCACCAGCAGAAGCAAGCTCAGCGTCTGCAGCAACAGCAGACGTTTCAGGTTCAGCCTCTGCCACAGCCTCAGCTTCAGCTTTAGCGTCAGCAGCAGCGTTGCTCTCGAGAGTTCCTCCCGCTCCTTCGTTCGTGCTGCTCGCCTCGCCTCCTCCCATCAACTCTTCACTGCCCGCCTTCCCTGCTTCCATCCCCTCTGTGCTCTGCTCCTCGCTTCTGCTTCCATCTTGCTCCAATTCTGCAACCTCTGGACCTTCCGTTTTGCCCAGCACTGTCAACTCTACCACACCTCCCCCATCTTCCAAAGCTGTCCCCTCTGCGCTTTCCCCTTTTCCCAACTCTCCCGACTTTGTGCTTTCATCTTTGCCCAACGCTGTACCCTCTGCTGCACTGCTCCCCTTGACGAGCTCAGTCCCCTCTGTGCTTCCCTCCGTGCTCCCCTCCATGCTGGGACGCCTGGCAGGGCTGCTGCTCCTGCTCTTCTCCCCCTTCCGCCTCCCTCTCCTGCCGCCACTGCTGCTGCTGACGCTGCCACTGCTCATGCTGCTGCCGATTTCACTGCTGTTGAGTGAACCAGAAGGAGTACTGCTTTCACTGTTTTCAATGCTTGATCCGAAGCCTTCACACGACAATAACGAGGCGTCTACTGGCGAAGCAGGGGTGGGCGGCAGGAGTGCTGACCTGGCAGTTGCTATCGCACTGTTCACTGTAACAGCCAGTTTCAACTCCGTCTCGCTCAGTTTGGACTCTAGCGATGAAACCTTTTCTTCAAGAAGCCTGGTCTCTCTGTCTGACGTCTCCTTTCTCTCTGCAAGCAACGCTTGCAGCTCATTGGCCCGCTCAGCTTCCTGCAATCAGGCAACGACACATGGAACACAGCGCAGTGACACAAGTCAAACTCCAGACACGAACCACATACCACATCCCTCTTTCTCTCCTCCTGCGCCCGTCTCTCAGTGGCAGAGACAGCAGCTCTGAGCCGTGCGGTGTGCAGCTGCCCCTCTCCCCTGAAACTCTTACTCTCCCTACCTCTCCTCTCCCTTCCCCTCCCCTCTGCCTCACCTCTTGCGCCCGCTTCTCAGCAGCAGAGACAGCAGCTCTCGGCCATGCCGTGTGCAGCTGCCCCTCTTCCCCCAACACGCTGTTGAAAAATACTCAATACACTCTGCAAACTCCCTCTCATTCCCCCACCCCTCTCCTGTCTCTCTCACCTCTTGTGCCCGCATCTCCGCGGCAGCAACAGCAGCCCTGAGCCGTGCCGTATGCAGCTGCCCCTCTTCCCTCGAACTTTTACTCTCTTTAACTCTTCGCTCCTTACCTCTCGTCTCTCGACCTTTCCTCTCCTCTCTCTCACCTCTTGCGCCCGCTTCTCAGCAGCCGCAACAGCAGCCCTGAGCCGTGTCGTGTGCAGCAACCCCTCTTCCCGCATCGACTCCACCTGCTCCTCCAGCCATCTCACCTCCCCCTTGCTCTCCACCACCTCCTCCTGTGCCGCTCTCTGTGACCAACCAGGAACAAAGGGGTGGAAAGGAGAAACAAAGGGGTGGAAAAGGGAAACAAGTCTAGGTTGACTCCACCTGCTCCTCCAACCATCTCACCTCCCCCTTGCTCTCCACCACCTCCTCCTGCGCCGCTCTCTGTGTCTCTCAATGACACACACACACGGGAGGAATATACAAGGGGTGGAAAGGGGAAAACAAGAAGGGCTGACTCCTAACTGTGGGCAACCAAGTTGAGTCTGACTTTGTCTGCGCCTGTGATGAGACGATTTTTGAGTCGACTAAAAAATCGTACCAAGTTGAGTCTGACTTTGTCTGCGCCTCCAGCCAGCTCACTGCCCCCTTGCTATCTACCACCTGCTCCTGTGCTGCTCTCTGCTCCCTGCGCTCGCACACCAAACACAGGGCGCGGAAAGGAACAAGCGCAATTCTGTCGAATAACAACTGTCCCCCGATATGCATTGAGATTGGGAGAACGCTTACCAATTATATAAATTATCAAATGGGAGTGCGAGAACCGCTTACCACTTCAGCTTCCAGTCTGGACGTCACTCGTGCCAGCTCAGCAGCCGCCTGCTGGCGGGAGGCTGCCAGCTCAGCATGGCGCTCCGCAAGGTGTTGCTTGAGGGTGGTCTCCCTGTCTCTGAATGCGGCAGCGGAGTGGCGGCTGGTGCGCTGCAGCTGATCCACCCGCTGCTGCAGCAGCCTGTTCTCACTCATTGCGGCTGTTAAGCGTGTATTTAACTGGGAGGGGAAGGATGGAAGGGGATGAACGGGGGTGAGGAGGGGTGTCAACAGAGATAACCCCGGACAGTTCTGCCCATGCATGCCCCACGTGTGATTTTTTAGGCGCCTCAAAAATTTAGCCTAGGGTATTTTTGAGGCGCCTAAAAAATGAACAGGGGTGAGGAGGGGTGTCAACAGAGATAACCCCGAACAGTTGTGCCCATGCATGCCTCACGTGTGCCCAGTTGACGGCAGCGGGTTATCATTAACTCATGGGTGGTGATTAAGAGGTGATCACGGGAGCGGGGGACCTCCTTCAATTCAACTGCGCTTCCGCAGATACCACTATGCGCAATCACACCTTTGTTCCTCATGTTTCATGGTTGTTTTATGGTTGTCCCAAAGTACCCAGCAGTCAGTCAGTCATTACCTCGTGGTTGGTGATGAAGAGATGGTCGCGCGAGCGATTCACCTCCTTCAACTAGGTGGTGCCCCCTTTGACTAAATCGTTAGCCCGTGATGGGGAGGGAGGCAAGCAATCGCTACCTCGTGGTTGGTGATGAAGAGGTGGTCGCGCGATCGATTCACCTCCTTCAGCTGAGCTTCTGCAGATGCCACTAGGTGGTGCCCCCGTTAGCCCGTGATGGGGAGGGAGGCAAGCAATCGCTACCTCGTGGTTGGTGATGAAGAGATGGTCGCGCGATCGGTTCACCTCCTTCAGCTGAGCTTCCGCTGACGCCACCCGGCGCTCCAAGTCACTCGCCTGCACCACTGCTGCATTGCGCTGCGACTGCATGGGGAAAGAAGAGGGCGAAAGGGCAAAGCAAAAACAAAAATTACTGGAGAGAAGGTGCATGAAGCACAGGTGCCACTCGGCACTCCAAGTCACTCGCCTGCACCACTGCTGCATTGCGCTGTGACTGCATGGGGAAAGAAGAGGGCGCAAGGGCAAAGCAGAAACAAAAATTACTGGAGAGAAGGTGCATGAAGCACAGGTGCCACTCGGCACTCCAAGTCACTCGCCTGCACCACTGCTGCATTGCACTGTGACTGGATGGGACAGGGCGGATAGTGGGGAGAGTGGGAGGAAGAGGGGGACAGGGGGAATGAGAGGAAGGGTAAGGGGAGGATGAGCGGGAGAGGAGGACGAGGAAATGGAGGGTGCACGATTCACAGACGCCACCTAAGGCTCCCAAGTCGCTCATCTGTGCTTGCTAATGCTGCGTCGAATTTTGAGTCGACTCAAAAGGGTGCACGATTCACAGACGCTACCCAGGGCTCCCAAGTCGCTCATCCGTGCTTGCTAATGCTGCATTGCGCTCCGACTGCAGAGGACAGAAGGAATAGTGGGGAGGTGGGGGAGCGAGCACTTACCCTCTGCTCTGCTCTGCTCTGCTCTGTGCTTCGAAGTGAGGACTCAAGGGGTCCTCGACACACGAACGACTCTAGGAGGCCTGCAACATACCTTGATAGCAGCATGCTGGGATAGGTACGTCTGAAGGTCCACCTCCTCTCTTTGCCTCTGCCTCTGCTGCTGCATCGCAACCTCGCTCGCCCTCCTCACCTGTGCCACCGGCTCAATCCCATGTACCACTGTTCGCTAGTAGCATAGACCTTGCCCTCTGTTTGAGACGTCCCAAAAGCAGAGGGCAATGTCTCAGCTACTAGATACTCATATCACGTTCGCTAGTAGCACAGACCTTGCCCTCTGCTCTGTACGGAATACCTTGATAGCAGTATGCTGGGATAGGTACGTCTGAAGGTCCACCTCCTCTCTCTGCCTCTGCCGCTGCATCGCCCCCTCGCTCGCCCTCAGTTGTGCCCCCACCGACCGCAGCCGCCCCTCCACGTCGCTCGCCCGCTCACTCTGCACGCGGTGCGCCGCCCGCAATGATTGCGCCAGCTGGCGCTTCTCCAGCAGCGCCTTGCGCAGGCGAGTGCGCAGCTGGGGGGGGGGCCAAAAGGGGGAAGGAATGGGGAGAAGGGGGAAACGGGAGAAGGGAAAAAAGGGGGAAAAAAGGGAGAGGGGGGGTTGGGGAAGCGGTGGTGAAGGCAACATGTCACCACTCACCGTATTGGATTGCGGTACGGATTCCCCCTCACCTCCCCCATCCCCCATGCACGCATTCACAAGCACAACCCCCACGCATCACCACTCTCCACCAACTTTTGAGACGTCTCCAAAGTCGACAAGCACAACTCCCCACGCATCACCACTCTCCACCGTGTTGGCCTGGGATCTAAACTCATAGTTAGAAGGGCAGCAGTATTGTAAAGAAACGCTTAACTATGAGTTTAGATGCACACATTCACCAGCACAACCCCCCCGCATCACCACTCTCCACAGTGTTGGCCTGGGCCACACGTTATCTCCTTTCCCCCCTACTCCCCACCACACACTCGCATGCACACATGCACAAACACCGCACGTCACCGCTCACCACCGTGTTGGACTCCAGACACACCACACATTAGCCCCCCTTTCACACACACCCACCCACACACACCGCACATCACCACTCACCACCGTGTTGGACTGGGACACACCACACAGTAGCCCCACCTTCACACACACCCACCCACACACACCGAACATCACCACTCACCACCGTGTTGGACTGGGACACAGAGTCCTGCTGCCTCGTCAGCACGTCCAGTGACGTGGACAGCCCTGTGATCTGATTGGTCAACGCGGACAGCTGACTTGTCACACTGTTGCGCTCCGCCTGCCACCACACGGGCAGGATGGAGGGGGGCGAGGGAGGGGATAAGGTGGAGAGGGGGCATGGGAGGGGCATGGGGGGGGTGTGATAGGTAGAACAAATGAGAGGGGCATGTATGGGCGTGGGTGAGAAAAGAGCTTTAGAGGGTGGAAACGGGGGTGCATTTCAGGGAGCATGGACTTGTGCATAAGTGGGCTATGTGCTGCACTGCTACGTGTGTGTGACAATGCCATGACAGTCCCTACTGCCTGTACAGCCCGCTCAGCTCACCTGCAGCGAGTCGTTGAGTGCCTGCAGGCGAGCTATGTTCTGTGCTGCTACGAGTGATTACACCCACATCACCACATTCTCTCCACTCACATCACCACATTCTCTCCACTCACATCACCACATTCTCTCCACTCACATCACCACATTCTCTCCACTCACATCACCACATTCTCTCCACTCACATCACCACATCCCTCCACAGTCTCACATCACCACATCTCTCTCTTAAAGAGTGGCTTAGCGCACACAGCCCGCTCGTCTCACCTGCAGGCGAGCCACGTTTTGTGCTGCTGCCACAAGTGATACCCTCACAACACCAATTCTCTCCACACTCTCACATCTCCATGTGGGTTAGCGCACACAGCCCACACAGCTCACCTGCAGCGAGTCGTTGAGTGCCTGCAGACGGGCCACGTTCTGTGCTGCTGCCACGGACGCTAAAGTGCGCACTTCCAGAGCCTGTGAGCATGGCAGCATGGCAGCATGGCAGCATGGCAAAGCAAACCAGCATGGAAGAAAATCAGCATGACAGCATGGCAGGTGCATGGCAAGTGTGGAGTAGAGGGGGATCAGACAGAGAGGAGCACACGAGCGATCATGTGAACGGCAGGGAAATGCATGGCATGGCAGGGCAGGGCGTGAAATGGTATAGTATGGGAGGGCGTGGCATATTATTCCCCACTTGCTCCCTCCTGCAAGCACCTTGCTGAGGTCCCCCAGTCGCTCCTGCAGGTCCTTCCCCCCATACTCCCCACTGGTATCCCGCCTACTGCCCCCACAGTCTCACCTTAGTGAGGTCCCCCCGTCGCCCCTCCAGCCGCCGGCCCGCCTGCACCTCCTGCTGCAGCATGCGGTTCACCCGCCTCGCCCTGCCATTGTCATCCCATAGCCAGCACCCTGGTGAAGCTACAGTCACTCTCACTCACCTTAGTCAGGTCCCCTAGCCGCCCCTCCAACCCTCTTCCCGCCTGCACCTCCTGCTGCAGCATGCGGTTCACCCGCCTCGCCCTGCCCTCCCTCCTCTCCACGAACTCAGATAACACCCGCACCAGCTCCGCCTTTCTCACCGCCACCACTGCTTCCTCCCCCACCTCCACCTCAGCCTTTCTCTGAGACACCTCAGAAGTAGCTTCCCCACCCTCCTTCCCTTTCCCCTCCTTCAGCTCCTCCCCCTCTGTCCCCTTTCCTGTGCTGTTTGCAGGCTTCGGGTCAAGTCTCTCTGCGGCCCTCCGCAATCCCTCCGCTGCCCGCGTCTCCCTCTGCTGCTGGGTTTCTCCTGAGGGCCGCCGCTCGCTGTGCTGCGCTGCTGCATCGGCTATAATCGCACTGCACTGTGACAAAAGGTCCTGAATCTGGGCCTGTATCATGCGTGTGTGTGTGGGAATAAGGGGGAAGGAAGGAGGCATGAAGTGAGACGCCCGCTGCTCGCTCTGATGCAGTGCTGCATCGGCTATAAGTGCGCTGTATCTGGGCCTGAATCTGGGCCTGTAGTGTGTGCGTGTGTATTGTGTGTGTGGAAGAAAAAAAAGGGAAGAGTGGGGTGGTTGCGTGGAATAACAGAGTAGGCGCGGAGTGGTAGTTTTGGAGGGCAAGATGTGTGTGACGGAGGGAAGTGCAATTTCTTTGGTCAGATATGTAGATGTGACTTTTGAGATTCTCAAAAGTCACATCAATAAAACTAGAGGGAAGATGACCGTTTTCTTTGGTCAGAGAGCCCCAAGGCGCGGCTGACTCGATGCACAGATGCCGAATGGAATGGACCAGCCAAAGAATAAGCCACACATGCACAAACCACCCTCACCCCAGAATCACACTCAGTCCTCCATCGCATGCAGCGCACCTCAAGGTCCTTGCCCCCTTCCATCTGCTTTTGAGTCGACTCAAAAGCTGCTTTTGAGTCGACTCAAAAGTAAGCCACACATGTACAAACCACCCTCACCCCAGAATCACACTCAGTCCTCCATCGCATGCAGCACACCTCGAGGTCCTTGCCCCCTTCCATCTCATCAAGCTCCGGGCCGGACATGCTGTGGTCCCATACGTGCCGCTGCCTCAATACACACATGCTAAACGAACCATCTACAGATACACAGCGACCACAGTCAGCCCACCTCGAGGTCCTTGCCCCCGTCCATCTCATCAAACACCGGGTCGGACAGCCCGTACGTGCCACTGACTCGACGCACACATGCCACACATGAGCCAGCCAGCCAGCCAGCCATGAGCCAGGCAGCCATGCACAAACCACACTCAACCCACCCTCAATTCCAGCCCACCTCGAGGTCCTTGCCACTCTCCATCTCGTCAAACACCGGGTCCGACAGCCCGTACGTGCCACTGATCCGCTTCACGAACTCGTCCCACTGCTGCTCCAGCCGCTCGCGCGCTGACGGGGGCGTGGGGACGAGAGGAGGGGCGCACACAGGCAGGGAAGAGGGGCGCACGAGGGGGGAGGAGGTGTGTATATGGTGGGGGAGGCAACCCATACGTGCCGCTGATCCGCTTCACGAACTTGTCCCATTGCTGCTCCAGACGCTCGCGCGCTGATGGGGATGTGGGGACGAAGGGGAAGGATCACAAGAGTGGGGGGAGAGGAGGAGAGGGCGAAGGGAGGAGGGATGAAGGGTGGAGACGGAGAGACAGGGAGGTGAGAGGTGGGCGCTTTGAAAGGCATTACGAATCGAATCCCAACCTTTCACTACCTTCCCATTCTCGCATTCCGAATATCTTTAGCTATCCAACTCACCTTTTTCCCACAACCTTTCCTGCCACACTCTCCTGTCCCTCGTTTCCTCTCCCCCCCCTTCAACTTCCCTTTCCCCAATTATGCCTGCGCTCTTCAACTCAACCCCCCCATACACTCACCTTCCCCGCCTCCAGCGATGGTAGTGGCGACGTTGGTGGTGACAGCAGCACCAACGAGAATCTCTAGTGAGGCAAGCAGAGGGACGGACTCGATTGCCTGGAGAGGGGAGGGGAGGGATGAACTGCTGATTAGTGGTGCTGGTGGTGCTGGTGGTAGTCACGTTGCTGGTGGCGACGTTGGTGGTGACAGCAGCACCAACGAGAATCTCTAGTGAGGCAAGCAGAGGGACGGACTCGATGGCCTGGAGAAGCGGGGAGGAAGGGGAGCGAGAATGGAGGAGGGCTGTTGATGGAAATGGTGCGTGTTTCATCTCACCTGAATGAATTGCGCGTTTCATCTCACCTGAATGAATTGCGCGTTTCATCTCACCTGAATGACACGCACGTTTTATCACACCTGAATGACATGCGCGTTTCATCTCACTCACCTAAGCGACATGCGAGTTTCATCTCACCTGGATGATATGTGCTGTGACCTGCACGCCCACTGCCGCCGTGGCAGCCCCCGCCATGAGCCATCCAGCTGTCTGCAGCTGATTGGCCGAGAGGAGAGGGGTGGTGCAATGGAGCAAGGTGGTAGGTGGAGGGGGAAATAATTTGGAAACGAGAATGAATGAGAAGCTAACTGAGAGATATGCGCCTGCCATGAGCCATCCTGCTGTCTGCAGCTGATTGGCGGAGAGGAGAGGGGTTGAGCAGTGGAGCAAGGCGATGAGGAAGGGGGTTCGGGAGGATGATATGAGTGGACGGGTGAGGTTGGAGGGGGGGGCGGGAGCGGAAGGTGGGAGGGAAAACAACGGCGGAACGAGAATGAGTGAGACGATAACTGTGGGATACGTCTCTGCATTTCCAGCTGTGGGCATCAAATTCAGTGTGTGGCACATACTGTGCTTACACTGCCCTGTGGAAGTAGCCAGTGTGCATATACTCGAAGTGCTTATACTGCCCTGTGCTTACATTGAAGTATTTGGAATCGGCGATGGTGTCAACCACCCGCTTCAGAAAGCTCCGCTTTTGAGGCGCCTCATCATCTCAATACACGCGGTTTTCTGTGCTTACATTGCTGAGTGCTTACATTGCTGAGTGCTTACATCACCATGTGACCACGTGATTACATTGAAGTTTTTGGAGTCAGTGATGGTGTCAACCACCCGCATCAGGAAGATATTGACATGAAGCACCTCAAACCATGCCCCCCTGAGCTAGCATCACCACATGCTTACATTGAAGTACTTGGAATCGGTGATGGTGTCAACCACCCTCTTCAGAAAGCTCCGCTTTTGAGGCGCCTCATCATCTCAATACACGCGGTTTTCTGTGCTTACATTGCTGAGTGCTTACATCACCATGTGACCACATGCTTACATTGAAGTAATTGGAATCGGTGATCGTGTCAACCACCCTCTTCAGAAGGCTGCTTAATTGAAGCACCTCAAACAAAGCCCTGCGCTTGCCGCGCCATGTGCTTACATTGAAGTATTTGGAATCGGTGATCGTGTCAACCACCCGCTTCAGAAAGCTCCTCTTCCAAGCCGCTGCCGCTGCAGCCGAGTCCAGCCCACCCCACGCGGCAGCGTCGCCAGCCGTCGGATCAACCTGATCAACGTCCAGGATCGTGTGATGCGATTGGAACGGAAAATCCCCAGAAGCTGCCCCCCCAGCCGCAGCATTCGAATCTGGCGAGGCAGTTGAGGTGGCAGGCGAGGAAGGGGATTGTGCGGCGGACTGGGCAAAACTGGCGAAGGGAGGCGAGGAGGACGCGAAAGGGGAGGTGGACGAGGAGGGGGAAGGGGAAGGGGAAGAGCCTGGAGAAGCGGGCCGTTCGGACCCACTCTGAGCGTACCCTCTAACGTCTCCTCTCCCATACCCTCTCCCATACCGCCCCTCATATCGCCCCTCGTATCCCCTCTCATGGTTCCGTGCTGCGTTCTGGTGACTCGCTCGCTCAGAGCCGGACCCAGGGGGGTCATGGGACCAGCGGGAGCTGCCGTTGCCGTGTCCGTTGCGAGGGAAGTGCGACCTGATAGCGTGTGACGAGGAGGGGAGGGAATGTGTGAGGTAGGAGCGTGTGAGTCACCTGAAACCGGAGCTGGGATGTGATGGTGAGAATGGAAGCGGGAACAATGGAAAGTAGAAGCAGAGAAGGATGTGGAACAGAGGGGGAAGTGGAAGCAGAGGAGGAAATGGAAGCGGTAGTCTTACTTTCCATTGAACTCGGAGTGAGACGCGTGGCATTTATTACTGCTACGCTTGAACGTCACTGATAGGAGGAATGTGGGAAGTAGGAAACAACAAGGTAACGGACATTTTAGGGGACAACCAGGGATTGTATTTTCAGGTAACTGCAGGGGACGATGGGCACGGCGAGGAAAACCTAGCCATTCAATGAGCCTTAAGAACGGCGATTGGAAAAGCCTACATTGCTGGCTTAAAGAAAGCAGAGAGAATTATATTTGGTAGAAGAGGAACTTAAGAATTTTGAATACAGAAACTGTCAGACAAACTGTCAGACAAACTGGGCAACGAAAATCGAAACAGAAGAGCGGGTTAGGACCGTACCGTGTCGCCATTTCGGCTTGGCGGTGAGCACGAGGAGCCGTCGGTGGCTGCTCTTGAGCTGACTGACTCCGCCCTTCCGACACGCGGACGCGCGAATCACGGCGGGAAGAGGCCGAGCGACGCGCCAGCAATGGCGGGGAGGATCCAACGCGACTGATGCCATTTATGACGAATTCAGCTAATGTGTAATCACTTTAAAGAACCGAGAATCAAGTTTGTTAGTGCGAATACGGGGTAGCCGCGCGGAGATTGCTGGAATAGAAAGTGCTAACAGAGAGGGGAAATGCCGGTCAGGAGGGGGTGAAACGTGGTCAGTGCTGGATGACAGGATTCACCGTAAGGGTGAATGCTGAAAACCCGTATATATAAATATATAAGCAACTCAAGTATCAACAATGCTGGTCAGGATAGAGTCAGATGTGGTCAATGCTGGATGACAGGATTCACCGTACAGGCGAATGCTGGAAAAAGAAAACCGTTGCCTAGAATAAGTCTAACGCTGCAGAATTAGATACCGGATGATAAAGAAACTCCACAGCCTTAATGCGAAGCGCAGTCCGTGTGCAAGGATTCAGTGAACTAGACGAGCACTGCCAGTGGAACTATCATCTCGTCCCCTAACTCATCTGTCACTACAAGCTTGACTGAATCCTCATCTCTTTGCTAAAGGTGCTGCTGCGCCGTGAACAGAAGAGAACACGCAACCCCGAAAACAGATCTGCCTGTTCTCCAGGCGTTAAAGCTGCGGTCTACATACTAAAAGGGGGTTTTGGGGGGTAATCTAGGTGCACACCCTTTGGTGCGCGATGACTTGAGAGCGAAGTGTGGTTTTCCCCCAAACACTTGTGCGATGAGTTAGCACAAAGTTGGCGATGTGAAACAATTTCGCGATTGGGTTTTCTTGGGGGAACAAATCCGCGGAAAGGCGGAAATTTCAGCGCCAAACACAAACAACCAAGCGGAAAGCTTTGCGCCCACCCCGCTCCCTCCTTCCGCCTCGATCATTCGTTTCTTCTGGAGAGTCTGCTACCCTGTTTTCAAGTGATAAACCAGGGCCTGTCCCTCGAGGTATGTAGACCGCAGCTTTAACTGCACACAGCCGTCGATGCGGAAATCGTGGACGATAGAGATGCGCTAGAAGAAACCACACATGTGGATGGATCGGTCCAGAAATATGAGTGGGACTCAGCTCAGAGATCTCGCAATCGAGGCCGTCCAACAGGCCTTGCAATAGCACGAACGGCAGGATCGTCAAGAAAGCAGCATCACGATGGTGGAATTTGATTGGTGGGAAGTTGCCTTCGCGCCCCTTTTCAAGTCCACGACCAAACAAGATACCGTGTATTCGTCGGCGGATTGTTCGGTATTGTACAAGCCCACCCACCAACTCATATTAAAAAGTCACGCGTTTTAAAGATACACAAAAACTTCTTCATTATGTCAAGAAGCCTAGCCCTGCTATGTTTTAGACCCTCCTTGAGCCGATGAAATTGGCCCTTTGCTATCGAGGATGAGGAGGTAGTTGTAAAGAAGCCGCATGAAATGGTCAACAGGACCAGGCAAGCAGTAGTAGTAGCAATCTGTGAGCCCATTCAGTTGTCGTAGGTGCCCATCCGGTCGCATCGACAAGGAAAAATCCAGATTCATGAACACACCACCAAATTCCTGCAGGAGGGGGGGGGGGGGCGAGGGAAACAAAAAAAGGGTAACTCACTTCAAAAATATTTCGATAATGTAAAATTTCCCCAAACTACCATGAGGCAGTTTCTGACCAAACATTGAATTCAAACTTGAAAGCAGTGCCAAGAGAGGACACGACATTCTAGGAGCACAAAATTCACTTACGGTACCTGTGAGATCCAACTCACCCGAATCAAATCCCGCACTGCCTCATTCTGCTCCAGTACAAATGCCCATGGACCAGCCCGGGTGGCATTATCGGGTGGCGCTGCCAGCGGCTCCGTGGCATTCTCACAGCCCTCATGGCCGCGCCACGTGGATCGCCAAATCAGCAGCGTGTCAGGTGCCACCTGGCGGAATTTTGTGAGCGTCTGACGAAGCGTCTTGAGATACACCGGGGCTGGCAGGGAAGAAAAAAAGGCGGGGGGAAGGGAGGGAGGGTGGGGGGGTGGGGGGGGGAGGAGTGGTGGGGGGAGACAAATAGTCACGGGAATGGTTGGAGATGAAAGGATTAGTGAAGGATGATGATCGATAAACAGACTTCTGTTTGAAAGCTCACTAGGCTGATAATATCTGTCAGTTGACTTGACAATCACTGTCCAGCACGTTCCACAGTGTCCAGCTACCCCAGGTCCCCCAGGTAGCGCAGGTTAATTGCAACCCCAACCCAACCGCTGTTCCCCCAACCACCGCCCCCCCGGTAACTGTGTCCCTGTCCTTAACGAAGCAGCACTCACTCGGCCGCCACTCGAAGCCTTTGTTGAGAACCTCGATCGACACGTTCCACTGCCGCAGGTGCCCAGCCACCGCTGGTTGAACGCCCCTCCCCCAACCACTGCGTCCCCCCAATCACTATGTCCCCTTCACCACTGCCCTCCCAACCACTGCCAGCCCAGCTGTTAGATTATACTACTCCTTTGTATCCTGCATTGATCCTACGAGGATAGAGATAGGCACCCAAAATATGTTTGGGTGCACAACTAGGGTTAACCCTTGTTGGGGGTTGGAACCCAAACCTTGGCCCAATTATTTGGCCCCCAAGGTTGGGTTGGGAGATTATTGGCCCCCCAATAAGGTTGGCCCAACTTTGGCCAACATTAATGGGACCCCCCAATAATTCCCTAACCCAACTTATTGGTGGGGGGCAATAATGTTGGCTAGGTAACCAGCGCCCCCCCCCTTCCCTGGCTCCAACTATGTATACCCTTGTGATTCCTAATCAAACCATCGGTTCAATTCTAACACCAGCCACTGTGTCCCTGCCCTTGAAGAAGCAGATGACTTTTGAGTCGACTCAAAAGTCACCTTGAAGCAGCAGCACTCACTGGGACGGTGCTCAAAGCCATTGTTGAGAACCACAATGGACACGTTCCACTGCCGCAGGTGCCCCACCTGCCGCTGGTTGAACGCTTCCCCCCCCAGGAGAGTCGGTCCCCAGCCACAGTCCCCCCAACCACTGTTCCCCCAGCCATCTCCCCTTCACCCAGCACTCACTGGGGCGGTGCTCAAAGCCCTTGTTGAGAACCACAATTGACACGTTCCATTTGCGCAGGTGCCCCAGCCACCGCTGGTTGAACGCCCCTCCTCCCGGCGTATCCGGCGTGAGCAGGTTGTTGTGGGCGACACGGAAGGTGAAGCCCCCTGGGACGATGTCGGAGCACACCACGTGGGGGTTGTTGGTGGCACAAGCCGGCTGGTTGTTGGGCGCCGTCCTGCCATTGGGAGGGGGAGAGGAGAACGGGATGGGGATGGGAGATTAGAGAGCAGCAGGGATGAGGGCATTTGGGTCAGGCTCATCAGTTGCAGCACCGCTGGCTGGTTGTTGGCTGTCGAGCTGTGGTGGGGAAGCACATGAGGGCCTTTGAGGATTTTCACTATCACCACCCAAATCCCATCAGCATGCACTCCCAACCCCGACCACCAAAAGGCATTCCCAACTGCCACCGCACAACACACCCTTCCCTCACCAGGCATCAGCGATATCCCCAATCTCCTTCTGAGTGGCGATGTTGGTGACGTGGTTGAGAAACACGTCGTGCAGCGCCAGCTGAGTCGTGTCCCCCACAAACAGCACGCTGCGCCGCCCCATCGGCAGGCATCCCAAACCCCCACTAGCAGGCACCCCAGCCCAGCCCCCACTGCATGGACAGCACCTCCCCCAAGCCTCACCAGGCGTCGGCGATATCCCCAATCTCCTTCTGAGTGGCGATGGTGGTGACATGGTTGAGAAACACGTCGTGCAGCGCCAGCTGAGTCGTGTCCCCCACAAACAGCACGCTGCGCCGCCCCATCGGCAGGCATCCCAAACCCCCACTAGCAGGCACCCCAGCCCAGCCCCCACTGCATGGACAGCACCTCCCCCAAGCCTCACCAGGCGTCGGCGATATCCCCAATCTCCTTCTGAGTGGCGATGGTGGTGACATGGTTGAGAAACACGTCGTGCAGCGCCAGCTGAGTCGTATCCCCCACAAACAGAACATTACGCCGCCCCACCGCCGCACAGAACTTGTGCCGGTTGAACCCCATGAAGGGCGGGCAGAAGCGGCTGGCCTTCCACTGGTACTTGAGCGCCGCCCGCACGTGCCACTCCCGATCGCCCGGATTCTTCCGAAACTTGTCCGCTGCATACCCGTACATGCCCTTGCCACCGGTCCTGACAACGGGGAGATTGCAGGTGTTGGGAATGTGGGGGTTGGGGAGGCAGGGAGGTGGGGCAGGGACACGAGAGGAGAAAAGGAAGGAGAGAGAAGGACGAGGGAGATGGGAAGGGGGCGGAGGAAGAGACGGTTGAACCCCATGAACGGCGGGCGGAAGCGGTTGGCCTTCCACTGGTACTTCAGCTCTGGCCGCATGTGCCACTCCCGGTCGCCCGGATTCTTCCGAAACTTGTCCGCTGCATACCCGTACATGCCCTTACCGCCGGTCCTGTCAGCAGAAAAGGAAAAGGGGTTGGAGGTAGGAGGTTGGGGCGGTGGGGAGGTGGGGACACGAGAGGAGAAACGGAAGGAGGGGAGGATGAGGGAGATGGGATGGGAGGAGGAAGAGACGGTTGAACCCCATGAACGGTGGGCAGAAACAGTTGGCCATCCACTGGTACTTGAGCTCTGGCCGCACATGCCACTCCTGGTCGCCCGGATTCTTATGAAACTTGCCCTTGCCCCCGGTCCTGACGGCGGGAAGCATGAGGGTGTTGGGGGAGTTGGAACTGTCAAGAGAGGACAGGTGGGCTGCGGAGGCCTTGCTGCGAAGAAGTATTTTGAGATGTCCCAAAATGATTCTTATGAAACTTGCCCTTGCCCCCGGTCCTGCCAGCGGGAAGAATGAAGGTGTTGGGGGAGTTGGGGAGGCTGGGAGGTGGGGAGGTGGAGACAAGAGAGGAGAGATGGAAGGAGAGAGTAGGAAGCAGGAAGAGGGAGGACAGGAAGGAATAGTAGGTTGAACCCATGCACAGACATCAACACAAGAGGCATTCAGTTCAGACCTCTAGTGGCACGGCACCAAGAGGCATTCAGTTCAGACCTCTAGTGGCACGGCACTAAGAGGCATTCAGTTCAGACCTCTAGTGGCACGGCACTAAGAGGCATTCAGTTCAGACCTCTAGTGGCACGGCACTAAGAGGCATTCAGTTCAGACCTCTAGTGGCACGGCACTAAGAGGCATTCAGTTCAGACCTCTAGTGGCACGGCACTAAGAGGCATTCAGTTCAGACCTCTAGTGGCACGGCACTAAGAGGCATTCAGTTCAGACCTCTAGTGGCACGGCACTAAGAGGCATTCAGTTCAGACCTCTAGTGGCACGGCACTCACTCGTGGACATGCATTAAGTCGCACGTGCCGTAGTGCGGTGCCTACTTTTGAGGCACCTCAAAAGCAGACATCAACAGAAGAGGCATTCAGTTCAGACCTCTAGTGGCACTCACTCGTGGACATGCATTAAGTCGCACGTGCCGTAGAGCGGCGCGCGCGGGTTAGTGTGGGGGCCGTGAGATCAGGGCAGGGCATGTGCTCTCCACTCATTCACACACTCACTCGTTGACATGCATCAAGTCGCACGTGCCGTAGTGAGGCGCCCGCGGGTTGGTGTGCAGGTCGCGGGACCAGGGCAGCCAGCGGGGCGTGTTGAAGCGCACCCACTTGCCATCCTCCGCCACACACGCCACCTCCTGCTGCGCCTCCCTCCCTCACTCGCTCACTAGCTCACTCACTCACTAGCGCGCAGCTCACTTGTAGGCATGCATGCATGAGATCGCATGTGATGCACCTCAAAGGTCCACCTTTCAGGCACCTCTAAAGAGGCACTCACTCGTTCACATGCATGAGATCACAAGTGCCATAATGTGGTGCGCGTGGGTTGGTGTGGGGGTCGCGGGACCAGGGCAGCCAGCGGGGCGTGTTGAAGCGCACCCACTTGCCATCCTCCGCCACACACGCCACCTCCTGCTGCGCCTCCGCCACTGCTGCTTCGCCCCGAATGCGCGTCCCTGGGATGCACGCCGAGAAGTTGGTGCAGGCTGGAGAGGGTGGAGGAAAGGGAGGGAAGAGGGGTGAAGAGGAGTGACGTGGAGGTAAGAGGGGTGAAGTGGGGAGAAGAGGGGGGTGTGAGGGGGACGTGAAGGGTGCATCGTAACAAGTTGGCTGGCAAATGCAAAGCAACAAGACAGGAGGGGGCAACTCAAGGAGTCACTTACGCTCCAAAACAGGAGCAGCAGTGGCAGGAGTAGCAGCCGCAGCTGCAGCGGCAGTGGCAGTGGCTGTGGCTGCTTCTTTACCCGCTCCCACTCCAACACTTGCACCTTCGCCACCACTGGCAGTGCCAGCAGCAGCAGCAGCAGCAGCAGGAGTGATGGTCATGGCAGCAGTGGCAGAGCCAGCAGCACCAGCATCGGAAGAAGCTGTCGCCTCCTTTTCTGCAGCACCTGCAGCTGTTGTTCCTCCTCCCGCCCCTCCAACCCCTCCTGTTGCTTCACCACTCCCAGGCCCCCCTTCCGAACCACCATCAGCAGCAGACGCAGCCGCAGCAGCACCATCAGCACCAACAGTCCCTGGTCCTGCACCGGCCGCATCTGCCTCTTGAGAGCTCTCCACCCCTCCACGCCCATCTCCACCACTCCCTTCCACTTGCCCCTCACCCAACCCTCCTCCCACTCCCATCCCCCCTCCCACAATCCCTGCTCCCTCAAACCCTTCCGAACCGCCTACCCCCACCATACCTCCTCCTCCATCCTCCCTCCCCCTCTCCTCCTCCTCTATGTCCCCCTTGCTGCGCCACCTCCCTCCTCTGGGTACGTCAGAGAGATCCTCCTCTTCCACCACCACTCCCCCCTCCCCCACCACCCCACTCACCTTCACCGCTGGCACCCCACCAGCAGCAGCAGCACTAGACCCAGAAGCACCGGCAGCACCACCGAAACCAGAACTAGACAAACCGTCGCCACCACCAACACCAGCAGCACCGCCACCACCACCAACACCACCAGCAGCACCAGCAGCACCAGCAGAAGCAGCAGCAGAAGCAGCAGCAGCAGCAGGGAGGGCGGTCAGGGGGGAGTGTTGGTCGAGCAGCAGCAGCAGGTTGTGGAAGAGAGACACCCAGTGGTCGAGCGGGCCGGGCATGCAGTAGTGGTGGCAGTTGATGCTGCCGTCCATGCGCTCGTGATGCCCGTCGGGGCGAAGGGAGGTGGGCGAATCCACGTCCATGTACACTGCCCCGTACTCCTGGGGGGGTGGGGGGGGGGGGTGAGCGGGTGAGAGAAGACAGAGGTCAGGACTTAGTAAGGGAGGTGGGCGAGTCCACGTCCATGTACACTGCCCCGTACTCCTGTGTGGTTTGGGGAGGGGGAGGGGGGTTGAGAGAGGGCAGAGGTCAGAAGCGGGGGCACCAACCACAGCAGCACCAGCACCAGCGCCACCTGCAGCAGCAGCAGCAAGGCAGGCAGTGGTGGGGCGGGCCGGGCATGCACGTAAACTAAACTAAAGCACGCCTAGAGCAATCACACACCTTGAGCAGCGGTCTGATGGCAGCGTTCATCTCGGCATGCCGGAGCCACGCGTCGGGAATCTTCCCCTTGGCGGCCAGCAGGGCGGGGCGGGTCCTGAGCGGGCGTGTGAAGTGCTGACAGCTGGGATGGCCGCCCACCGCGCTGCGCCAGATGACAAGCATGTCCGGATACAGGTCCCTCACTGCCTCGAGGGTATCTCGCACTTCCTGTAGCATCAGCTCCTCTGTTTGCATTGCATGGGGAGATAGGGGCAAGGCAAGGGTGACAGGCCATGAGATGACAAGCATGTCCGGGTACAGGTCCCTCACTGCTTCTAGGATATCTCGCACCTCCTGCAGCATCAGCTCCTCTGAAGGAGGAGGGGAAGCGTATGGGCAAGGGAGAAAGGGACTAAGTGGTATGGGCGGGTGAAGTGCTGGCAGCTGGGATGGCCGCCCACCGCACTGAGCCAGATGACAAGCATGTCCGGGTACAGGTCCCTCACAGCTTCTAGCGTGTCCCTCACTTCCTGCAGCATCAGCTCCTCTGAAGAATTTGGATTATAGGGGCAAGGCAAGGGGGACAGGCCATCAGATGACGAGCATGTCTGGGTACAGGTCTCTTAGGGTGTCCAGGGTATCTCGCACCTCCTGCAGTATCAACTCCTTTGAAAGATTTGGGAAATAGGGGCAAGGCAAGGGGGATAGGCCATCAGATGACAAGCATGTCCGGGTACCGGTCTCTTATGGCTTCGAGGGTGTCTTGCACCTCCTGCAGCATCAGCTCCTCTGGAAGATTTGGGAAATCAATAAGGGCAAGGCAAGGGGGACAGGCCATCAGATGACAAGCGTGTCTGGGTATTTTTGAGACGTCTCAAAACACGTGTAATGAGGGTATTTTTGAGACGTCTCAAAAATACCCTCATTACACGTGGCCATCAGTTGACAAGCATGTCCGGGTACCGGTCTCTTACGGCTTCGAGGGTGTCTTGCACCTCCTGCAGCATCAGCTCCTCTGGAGAAGAGAAAAGAAGGACAGGGAGAAACATTAGGACGGATGTTCGTTCGTTGTGCCAGCACGGATAACAAGCATGTGCAGATACAGGTCAGGTCCCTCACTGGTATCTATCCCTAACCTCCTGCATCCAACAACATAGGCCTCAGGAGATACATTCTCACGAAACATCTCATCCTCCTCTGCTGGATGCGGCGACGACGAAGAGAAGAGAACCCACATCCCCAGAGCGCTGCACTGAGACATGTCTGAAACTCGACGACGAGAAGAGAACCCACATCCACAGCGCGCTGCACTGAGACATGTCTGAAACTCGACGACGAAGAGAAGAGAACCCACATCCCCAGCGCGCTGCACTGAGACATGTCTGAAACTCGACGACGAAGAGAAGAGAACCCACATCCCCAGCGCGCTGCACTGAGACATGTCTGAAACTCGACGACGAAGAGAAGAGAACCCACATCCCCACTGTCGCCGAAGGTGGAGGTGCAGGAGAGCACGAGGATGCCGGTCTTCCACTTCTTGAGGCGCTTGAAAGGTTAAAGACCTGCCACGGTAGTCGCAACAGAGAACCCTCCTCCCCCCCATCACCCCCCTCCCTCCCCCCACTCACTGTCACCAAAGGCCGGGGTGCGGGAGAGCACCAGGATGTTGGTTTTCCACTTCTTGAGGCGCTTGAGCCAGCGGTTGTTGAGCCGCGTGGGCCGCCCCGTGTCCGGTGCTGCAAAGGCGTTCAGCACTACCCGCAGATTGAACCCCGCCATCCTCCTCCTCCTCACCACCACACCACCCCCTCCCTCCTTGCTGTTAAGGGGCTGACTCGCACCACTGCCCTCTTTGCTAAGCCCTTGGTTTAGCACATCTCCGCCAACCCCCTGCCTACCGACTGCCCTCCTCTTCCTCCCGGCCCTCGCTGCTCGGCCACCCCCACTTCCCACTCCCCCTTCCTCCCCTTCCTCCTCCACTCTAGTAAACCCCGTTGGCTCTGCTTCTTCGCCCTCCCCCACTTTTCACTCCTTTCTCTGCTTCCCAGTCCGCCAGCCTCCCCACTCCTCTTGTCCGCCTCCCAGTCGCCAGACCTCACTCTCCCAGCCAGCCCTCTGCCTCGTCCCCAGCCCTTCCTCTGAAACCCACTTCTGAGTCCACCCACACCCGCGTCGCCACTCGCCTGCCTCCCCCTTGCACCCTCCTCTTCACCCCTGTCCTGCCCATCCTCTCCCCCTGTGTCCTCCTCAGATGCATCAGCAGCAGCCCCAAAGCGAGAACGACGACCAGAAACCCCAACACCCATTCCACCACCACCACCGCCAGCACCAGCAGCGGCAGCAGCAGCAGCAGCCGAACCACCAGCAGTGAAGCCACCGACACCAGTAGCACTAGCAGTGGCGGGATCAGAGTCTGGGTCATCAAGAGTTGAGGAGTCAGCAGAAGCAGCAGCAGCAGCAGCAGCGGTGGGGGTGGAGGGGGGAATGAGTGGGACGTCGGTGCAGAGGCGGTGTCCCCTTTCAAAGCAGGCCCCTTCTGTGACGTTGGCCCTGGTGGGTGAGTGGGGAGAGAAAAATGCATGTGACCTTTTGAGCAATGATCCATTCAAACCCAAGATGCTGCTGTGCTGCTGATCCCTTGCCCATACCGCACTGCAAACCCTGAAACCCACGGGTGTACATATGCAATGCAACCCAGACTCACCAGGCAACCCCCAGCACCCCTCATAAAAGCTTAATACTCCCCATAGCCCCGCCAGAACCCACCGGGCATCGCCCAGCTGCCCTGCCCTGTGCTTGGTCTGGGCAGTGATCAAGTGGTTGAGCAGAGCATCATGCCAGTCGAGACTAAACGCATCCCCCACCACCACCACGTTGCGCCCCCTCACACCCACTCCTTCTTGAGGCGCCTCAGGACTGACTTACCAGGCATCGCCCAGCTGCCCTGCCCTGTTCTTAGTCCCCGCAGTGACAAGGTGGTTGACCAGCGCGTCGTGCCAGTCGAGACTAAACGCATCCCCCACCACCACCACGTTGCGCCCCCTCAAAGCACGGCAGAACCCGCGCGGTCGAACTGCTGGAAGGGGCAACGGAGGGGGCTGGCGGGGCGCCACTGGTACAGCAGCTCCCGCCGCACCCGCCATGCTGCTCTTGCGTTGGGCAACCTCCGTGCCCGCTCCGCTGCTGCCCCAAACACACCGCCCTTCCTGAGATAGGACAGGACAAACAGGGGAGGGTTGGGCAGGTGGGAGGTTGGGAAGGGGGACAGACGGAGCAGGAAGCATTCGTGTTGTTTTGAGGCGGTTTGGAAATCGGCTTATAGTGCAGTGGAATGCGGTGGGGGAAAGGGCAGCGGTGGGGGCGGAGGGGGGGTGCCCACTCCGCTGCTGCCCCAAACACACCGCCCTTTCTGAACAGGACAGCGAGACACGAAGGGTTGGGGAGGTGGAACGATACAAGGCACGAGGATAAATGTAGTGGGAGGGTCAAATGGCGCGACACACACGCCAGCTGGCGCTCAAAGTCCAGCACAGTCACCACCGCATTGTACCACACCATACCAGACCATACCGTACCACTGGACAACACCGCACCTCTTGGCGAAGAGCAGGTCGCAGGAGCGGTAGTTGGGCTGGCGATCAATACTCAGCGGATTGAGGTCCCACGGCATCCACCTTGGCGTCGAGTTCACCGCCCACAGCCCGTCGCGGGACACGCACGCCAGCATTGGGATGAACCCCTAAAGTGTACCGCTAACCATCGCACTGTACCGCGCTGTACCACACCATACCAGACTACCATACCACACTGGAC